>CM042227.1:26257317-26589817 GCA_023566465.1 Cottus gobio | reverse complement strand
TCTGTCTGTCTGTCTGTCTGTCTGTCTGTCTGTCTGTCTGTCTGTCTGTCTGTCTGTCTGTCTGTCTGTCTGTCTGTCTGTCTGTCTGTCTGTCTGTCTGTCTGTCTGTCTGTCTGTCTGTCTGTCTGTCTGTCTGTCTGTCTGTCTGTCTTAAATCATTAAATCCAGCAGGAAATCCTCACGCCCTCCTTCCTGGTGCCGGGAACGTTAGCTAGCAAGAGAGAAACTTAGCTAACGAGCTCAACAACACAGACATACACGGCGATGGCTCCAAACATTGATTAGGAATATTGTGGCTTTGATGTTGTGCCTTTGATGATATCTCATTGTTCCGTAATATGAAATCAAGTGTTTGGAGTAAATTGTGTATGTGTGTGTACAGTTTATTAGTAAAGATGGGTGTTATCCACTTAATACATTCATATACATTGCATGAAGTACTACGTGCACAAGCATACAATCTGTCTGTCTGTCTGTCTGTCTTAAATCATTAAATCCGACCAGCAGGAAATCCTCACGTCCACCTTCCTGTCAAGGAGAAGTCATCATTAATTGATTTATAAAGTTGTAAATCGATCAGATTAGACCCAAACACGACAGGAGGGTTAAGTTATCAATACTGTATCCTAGTTTATACCAGCTGTTGCAGTCTGCCCTGCTACGTAGCTCAGAAAACACACGTCAGTGGTGCCGGGAACGTTAGCTAGCAAGAGAGAAACTTAGCTAACAGGCACAACACAGACACGGTGATGGCACCAAACACTGATTAGGATTTATATCACAATGCAATCCAAATGATTATAATTATTCATAATACTATATAATGAGTTAACTGAGACACAACACGAACGTGCACAAAAGGTCACCCAGACTAAGATAAGACAGGCCGTCATTCGATGTCTCTTAAATAGTTTGTCATTTATAGCAGAATAATAATTCATGCTATTATTTTTTTGCTTGCTCCAGTGGAGTCCATATGTGGCTTTGATGTTGAACCTTTGATGACGTCACAGTGTTCCATAATATAAAATCAAGTGTCTGTCTGTCTGTCTGTCTGTCTGTCTGTCTGTCTTAAATCATTAAATCCAGCAAGAAATCCTCACGTCCTCCTTCCTGGTGCCGGGAACGTTAGCTAGCAAGAGAGAAACTTAGCTAACGAGCTCAACAACACAGACATACACGGCGATGGCTCCAAACATTGATTAGGAATATTGTGGCTTTGATGTTGTGCCTTTGATGACATCTCATTGTTCCGTAATATGAAATCAAGTGTTTGGAGTAAATTGTGTATGTGTGTGTACAGTTTATTAGTAAAGATGGGTGTTATCCACTTAATACATTCATATACATTGCATGAAGTACTACGTGCACAAGCATACAATCTGTCTGTCTGTCTGTCTGTCTGTCTTAAATCATTAAATCCGACCAGCAGGAAATCCTCACGTCCTCCTTCCTGTCAAGGAGAAGTCATCATTAATTGATTTATAAAGTTGTAAATCGATCAGATTAGACCCAAACACGACAGGAGGGTTAAGTTATCAATACTGTATCCTAGTTTATACCAGCTGTTGCAGTCTGCCCTGCTACGTAGCTCAGAAAACACACGTCAGTGGTGCCGGGAACGTTAGCTAGCAAGAGAGAAACTTAGCTAACAGGCACAACACAGACACGGTGATGGCACCAAACACTGATTAGGATTTATATCACAATGCAATCCAAATGATTATAATTATTCATAATACTATATAATGAGTTAACTGAGACACAACACGAACGTGCACAAAAGGTCACCCAGACTAAGATAAGACAGGCCGTCATTCGATGTCTCTTAAATAGTTTGTCATTTATAGCAGAATAATAATTCATGCTATTATTTTTTTGCTTGCTCCAGTGGAGTCCATATGTGGCTTTGATGTTGAACCTTTGATGACGTCACAGTGTTCCATAATATAAAATCAAGTGTCTGTCTGTCTGTCTGTCTGTCTGAAGTCATTAAATCCGACCGGCAGGAAATCCTCACATCCTCCTTCCTGGTGCCGGGAACGTTAGCTAGCAAGAGAGAAACTTAGCTAACGAGCTCAACAACACAGACATACACAGCGATGGCTCCAAACATTGATTAGGAATATTGTGGCTTTGATGTTGTGCCTTTGATGACATCTCATTGTTCCGTAATATGAAATCAAGTGTTTGGAGTAAATTGTGTATGTGTGTGTACAGTTTATTAGTAAAGATGGGTGTTATCCACTTAATACATTCATATACATTGCATGAAGTACTACGTGCACAAGCATACAATCTGTCTGTCTGTCTGTCTGTCTGTCTGTCTGTCTGTCTGTCTGTCTGTCTGTCTGTCTGTCTGTCTGTCTGTCTGTCTGTCTGTCTGTCTGTCTTAAATCATTAAATCCGACCAGCAGGAAATCCTCACGTCCTCCTTCCTGTCAAGGAGAAGTCATCATTAATTGATTTATAAAGTTGTAAATCGATCAGATTAGACCCAAACACGACAGGAGGGTTAAGTTATCAATACTGTATCCTAGTTTATACCAGCTGTTGCAGTCTGCCCTGCTACGTAGCTCAGAAAACACACGTCAGTGGTGCCGGGAACGTTAGCTAGCAAGAGAGAAACTTAGCTAACAGGCACAACACAGACACGGTGATGGCACCAAACACTGATTAGGATTTATATCACAATGCAATCCAAATGATTATAATTATTCATAATACTATATAATGAGTTAACTGAGACACAACACGAACGTGCACAAAAGGTCACCCAGACTAAGATAAGACAGGCCGTCATTCGATGTCTCTTAAATAGTTTGTCATTTATAGCAGAATAATAATTCATGCTATTATTTTTTTGCTTGCTCCAGTGGAGTCCATATGTGGCTTTGATGTTGAACCTTTGATGACGTCACAGTGTTCCATAATATAAAATCAAGTGTCTGTCTGTCTGTCTGTCTGTCTGTCTGTCTGTCTGTCTGTCTGTCTGTCTGTCTGTCTGTCTGTCTGTCTGTCTGTCTGTCTGTCTGTCTGTCTGTCTGTCTGTCTGTCTGTCTGTCTGTCTGTCTGTCTTAAATCATTAAATCCAGCAGGAAATCCTCACGTCCTCCTTCCTGGTGCCGGGAACGTTAGCTAGCAAGAGAGAAACTTAGCTAACGAGCTCAACAACACAGACATACACGGCGATGGCTCCAAACATTGATTAGGAATATTGTGGCTTTGATGTTGTGCCTTTGATGACATCACAGTGTTCCATAATATAAAATCAAGTGTCTGTCTGTCTGTCTCTGTCTGTCTCTGTCTGTCTGTCTGTCTTAAGTCATTAAATCCGACCAGCAGGAAATCCTCACGCCCTCCTTCCTGGTGCCGGGAACGTTAGCTAGCAAAAGAGAAACTTAGCTAACGAGCTCAACAACACAGACATACACGGCGATGGCTCCAAACATTGATTAGGAATATTGTGGCTTTGATGTTGTGCCTTTGATGACATCTCATTGTTCCGTAATATGAAATCAAGTGTTTGGAGTAAATTGTGTATGTGTGTGTACAGTTTATTAGTAAAGATGGGTGTTATCCACTTAATACATTCATATACATTGCATGAAGTACTACGTGCACAAGCGTACAATCTGTCTGTCTGTCTGTCTGTCTTAAATCATTAAATCCGACCAGCAGGAAATCCTCACGTCCTCCTTCCTGTCAAGGAGAAGTCATCATTAATTGATTTATAAAGTTGTAAATCGATCAGATTAGACCCAAACACGACAGGAGGGTTAAGTTATCAATACTGTATCCTAGTTTATACCAGCTGTTGCAGTCTGCCCTGCTACGTAGCTCAGAAAACACGCGTCAGTGGTGCCGGGAACGTTAGCTAGCAAGAGAGAAACTTAGCTAACAGGCACAACACAGACACGGTGATGGCACCAAACACTGATTAGGATTTATATCACAATGCAATCCAAATGATTATAATTATTCATAATACTATATAATGAGTTAACTGAGACACAACACGAACGTGCACAAAAGGTCACCCAGACTAAGATAAGACAGGCCGTCATTCGATGTCTCTTAAATAGTTTGTCATTTATAGCAGAATAATAATTCATGCTATTATTTTTTTGCTTGCTCCAGTGGAGTCCATATGTGGCTTTGATGTTGAACCTTTGATGACGTCACAGTGTTCCATAATATAAAATCAAGTGTCTGTCTGTCTGTCTGTCTGTCTGTCTGTCTGTCTGTCTGTCTGTCTGTCTGTCTGTCTGTCTGTCTGTCTGTCTGTCTGTCTGTCTGTCTGTCTGTCTTAAATCATTAAATCCAGCAGGAAATCCTCACGTCCTCCTTCCTGGTGCCGGGAACGTTAGCTAGCAAGAGAGAAACTTAGCTAACGAGCTCAACAACACAGACATACACGGCGATGGCTCCAAACATTGATTAGGAATATTGTGGCTTTGATGTTGTGCCTTTGATGACATCACAGTGTTCCATAATATAAAATCAAGTGTCTGTCTGTCTGTCTCTGTCTGTCTCTGTCTGTCTGTCTGTCTTAAGTCATTAAATCCGACCAGCAGGAAATCCTCACGCCCTCCTTCCTGGTGCCGGGAACGTTAGCTAGCAAAAGAGAAACTTAGCTAACGAGCTCAACAACACAGACATACACGGCGATGGCTCCAAACATTGATTAGGAATATTGTGGCTTTGATGTTGTGCCTTTGATGACATCTCATTGTTCCGTAATATGAAATCAAGTGTTTGGAGTAAATTGTGTATGTGTGTGTACAGTTTATTAGTAAAGATGGGTGTTATCCACTTAATACATTCATATACATTGCATGAAGTACTACGTGCACAAGCGTACAATCTGTCTGTCTGTCTGTCTGTCTGTCTTAAATCATTAAATCCGACCAGCAGGAAATCCTCACGTCCTCCTTCCTGTCAAGGAGAAGTCATCATTAATTGATTTATAAAGTTGTAAATCGATCAGATTAGACCCAAACACGACAGGAGGGTTAAGTTATCAATACTGTATCCTAGTTTATACCAGCTGTTGCAGTCTGCCCTGCTACGTAGCTCAGAAAACACGCGTCAGTGGTGCCGGGAACGTTAGCTAGCAAGAGAGAAACTTAGCTAACAGGCACAACACAGACACGGTGATGGCACCAAACACTGATTAGGATTTATATCACAATGCAATCCAAATGATTATAATTATTCATAATACTATATAATGAGTTAACTGAGACACAACACGAACGTGCACAAAAGGTCACCCAGACTAAGATAAGACAGGCCGTCATTCGATGTCTCTTAAATAGTTTGTCATTTATAGCAGAATAATAATTCATGCTATTATTTTTTTGCTTGCTCCAGTGGAGTCCATATGTGGCTTTGATGTTGAACCTTTGATGACGTCACAGTGTTCCATAATATAAAATCAAGTGTCTGTCTGTCTGTCTGTCTGTCTGTCTGTCTGTCTGTCTGTCTGTCTGTCTGTCTGTCTGTCTGTCTGTCTGTCTGTCTGTCTGTCTGTCTGTCTGTCTGTCTGTCTGTCTGTCTGTCTGTCTGTCTGTCTGTCTGTCTGTCTGTCTGTCTGTCTGTCTGTCTGTCTGTCTGTCTGTCTGTCTGTCTCTGTCTGTCTGTCTGTCTCTGTCTGTCTGTCTGTCTTAAGTCATTAAATCCGACCAGCAGGAAATCCTCACGCCCTCCTTCCTGGTGCCGGGAACGTTAGCTAGCAAGAGAGAAACTTAGCTAACGAGCTCAACAACACAGACATACACGGCGATGGCTCCAAACATTGATTAGGAATATTGTGGCTTTGATGTTGTGCCTTTGATGACATCTCATTGTTCCGTAATATGAAATCAAGTGTTTGGAGTAAATTGTGTATGTGTGTGTACAGTTTATTAGTAAAGATGGGTGTTATCCACTTAATACATTCATATACATTGCATGAAGTACTACGTGCACAAGCATAATGTCTGTCTGTCTGTCTGTATATTGTGGCTTTGATGTTGTGCCTTTGATGACATCTCATTGTTCCGTAATATGAAATCAAGTGTTTGGAGTAAATTGTGTATGTGTGTGTACAGTTTATTAGTAAAGATGGGTGTTATCCACTTAATACATTCATATACATTGCATGAAGTACTACGTGCACAAGCATACAATTTGTCTGTCTGTCTGTCTGTCTGTCTGTCTGTCTGTCTGTCTGTCTGTCTGTCTGTCTGTCTGTCTGTCTGTCTGTCTGTCTGTCTGTCTGTCTGTCTGTCTGTCTGTCTGTCTGTCTGTCTGTCTGTCTGTCTGTCTGTCTGTCTGTCTGTCTGTCTGTCTTAAATCATTAAATCCGACCAGCAGGAAATCCTCACGTCCTCCTTCCTGTCAAGGAGAAGTCATCATTAATTGATTTATAAAGTTGTAAATCGATCAGATTAGACCCAAACACGACAGGAGGGTTAAGTTATCAATACTGTATCCTAGTTTATACCAGCTGTTGCAGTCTGCCCTGCTACGTAGCTCAGAAAACACGCGTCAGTGGTGCCGGGAACGTTAGCTAGCAAGAGAGAAACTTAGCTAACAGGCACAACACAGACACGGTGATGGCACCAAACACTGATTAGGATTTATATCACAATGCAATCCAAATGATTATAATTATTCATAATACTATATAATGAGTTAACTGAGACACAACACGAACGTGCACAAAAGGTCACCCAGACTAAGATAAGACAGGCCGTCATTCGATGTCTCTTAAATAGTTTGTCATTTATAGCAGAATAATAATTCATGCTATTATTTTTTTGCTTGCTCCAGTGGAGTCCATATGTGGCTTTGATGTTGAACCTTTGATGACGTCACAGTGTTCCATAATATAAAATCAAGTGTCTGTCTGTCTGTCTGTCTGTCTGTCTGTCTGTCTGTCTGTCTGTCTGTCTGTCTGTCTGTCTGTCTGTCTGTCTGTCTGTCTGTCTGTCTGTCTGTCTGTCTGTCTGTCTGTCTGTCTGTCTGTCTGTCTGTCTGTCTGTCTGTCTGTCTGTCTGTCTGTCTGTCTGTCTGTCTGTCTGTCTCTGTCTGTCTGTCTGTCTCTGTCTGTCTGTCTGTCTTAAGTCATTAAATCCGACCAGCAGGAAATCCTCACGCCCTCCTTCCTGGTGCCGGGAACGTTAGCTAGCAAGAGAGAAACTTAGCTAACGAGCTCAACAACACAGACATACACGGCGATGGCTCCAAACATTGATTAGGAATATTGTGGCTTTGATGTTGTGCCTTTGATGACATCTCATTGTTCCGTAATATGAAATCAAGTGTTTGGAGTAAATTGTGTATGTGTGTGTACAGTTTATTAGTAAAGATGGGTGTTATCCACTTAATACATTCATATACATTGCATGAAGTACTACGTGCACAAGCATAATGTCTGTCTGTCTGTCTGTATATTGTGGCTTTGATGTTGTGCCTTTGATGACATCTCATTGTTCCGTAATATGAAATCAAGTGTTTGGAGTAAATTGTGTATGTGTGTGTACAGTTTATTAGTAAAGATGGGTGTTATCCACTTAATACATTCATATACATTGCATGAAGTACTACGTGCACAAGCATACAATTTGTCTGTCTGTCTGTCTGTCTGTCTGTCTGTCTGTCTGTCTGTCTGTCTGTCTGTCTGTCTGTCTGTCTGTCTGTCTGTCTGTCTGTCTGTCTGTCTGTCTGTCTGTCTGTCTGTCTGTCTGTCTGTCTGTCTGTCTGTCTGTCTGTCTGTCTGTCTGTCTGTCTGTCTGTCTGTCTGTCTGTCTGTCTGTCTGTCTGTCTGTCTGTCTGTCTGTCTGTCTGTCTGTCTGTCTGTCTGTCTGTCTGTCTGTCTGTCTGTCTGTCTGTCTGTCTTAAATCATTAAATCCGACCAGCAGGAAATCCTCACGTCCTCCTTCCTGTCAAGGAGAAGTCATCATTAATTGATTTATAAAGTTGTAAATCGATCAGATTAGACCCAAACACGACAGGAGGGTTAAGTTATCAATACTGTATCCTAGTTTATACCAGCTGTTGCAGTCTGCCCTGCTACGTAGCTCAGAAAACACGCGTCAGTGGTGCCGGGAACGTTAGCTAGCAAGAGAGAAACTTAGCTAACAGGCACAACACAGACACGGTGATGGCACCAAACACTGATTAGGATTTATATCACAATGCAATCCAAATGATTATAATTATTCATAATACTATATAATGAGTTAACTGAGACACAACACGAACGTGCACAAAAGGTCACCCAGACTAAGATAAGACAGGCCGTCATTCGATGTCTCTTAAATAGTTTGTCATTTATAGCAGAATAATAATTCATGCTATTATTTTTTTGCTTGCTCCAGTGGAGTCCATATGTGGCTTTGATGTTGAACCTTTGATGACGTCACAGTGTTCCATAATATAAAATCAAGTGTCTGTCTGTCTGTCTGTCTGTCTTAAGTCATTAAATCCGACCAGCAGGAAATCCTCACGTCCTCCTTCCTGGTGCCGGGAACGTTAGCTAGCAAGAGAGAAACTTAGCTAACGAGCTCAACAACACAGACATACACGGCGATGGCTCCAAACATTGATTAGGAATATTGTGGCTTTGATGTTGTGCCTTTGATGATATCTCATTGTTCCGTAATATGAAATCAAGTGTTTGGAGTAAATTGTGTATGTGTGTGTACAGTTTATTAGTAAAGATGGGTGTTATCCACTTAATACATTCATATACATTGCATGAAGTACTACGTGCACAAGCATACAATCTGTCTGTCTGTCTGTCTTAAATCATTAAATCCGACCAGCAGGAAATCCTCACGTCCTCCTTCCTGTCAAGGAGAAGTCATCATTAATTGATTTATAAAGTTGTAAATCGATCAGATTAGACCCAAACACGACAGGAGTGTTAAGTTATCAATACTGTATCCTAGTTTATACCAGCTGTGTCAGGGTTTCGCTGTCAGGACCCAAAAGCAAACGCGGGGCGAACAGGAGTAGGTGGAAAAAACAAAAAGGTTTATTGAAACTCACGAGCCAGGTAACAGTGAAAACTCAGAATGTCCTCAAAACACAACATGTACTCAGCCACTCGTCCTGGCGGTGCTCCGTGCTGACTCGTGACTCTTGGCGTGACGTAGCTTATGGCGTGGCGTAGCTCCAGGCGTAGCTCGTGGCGTAGCGTAGCTCCAGGCGTAGCTCCAGGCGTAGCTCCAGGCGTAGCTCGTGGCGTAGCGTAGCTCCAGGCGTAGCTCCAGGCGTAGCTCGTGGCGTAGCGTAGCTCCAGGCGTAGCTCGTGGCGTAGCGTAGCTCCAGGCGTAGCTCGTGGCGTAGCGTAGCTCCAGGCGTGAAACCCTCTGGACAGGGGCACTTTCCGTAATAACCCGACAAGGGAGTCCGGGAGGAAGCTGGCTTTAACCTGCCGCTGATGAGCCGGGATGAGTTGCAGCTGTGTCGCCGTCATGCGCTGCAGCTGCGGAGCGCTCTCCTCACACTGCCCCTCCTCTACCTGCACACACACACCCTGGCCGCACCCAGGGTTGCTTTGGCACCCCCTGGCGGTGGTGCCTTGCGGATCCTCACAGTACCCCCCCCTCAACGGACGCCTCCAGGCGTCCATGGCACCACCGGACCAGGGTGGGTGGATGGGGGTCCGGTAGGAGGGCCACAACACTCCTGACGACCACCGGCTCGCGGAGAGAGACCTGGAACACAGGAAAAAAGTCACTGGACCACCGAGCTCAGGGGAACGGGCCCCAGGCGGAGACTCGGGAGGCCGGGCCGGAGGACGGCACCCAGGCGGGGACTCGGGAGGCCGGGCCGGAGGACGGCCACCAGGCGGAGACTCGGGAGGACGTGCCGGCGGACGGGACCAACCAACCCTGGACTCGTGACGGGGCCTGACGGGACGGAACTTGGGACGGGACTCGACGGGACGGAACTTGGGACGGGACTCGACCGGACGGGACTGGGGACGGGACTCGACCGGACGGGACTGGGGACGGGACTCGACCGGACGGGACTCGACCGGACGGGACTCGACCGGACGGGACTCGACCGGACGGGACTCGACCGGACGGGACTCGACCGGACGGGACTCGACCGGACGGGACTTGACCGGACCCGGAGGACCGGATATTGCCCGAACCTCGACGGGACTCGAGGGACATGTGTCGGCCGGACCGCCGACGGAACTCGAGGGACATGTGTCGGCCGGACCGCCGACAAGAATCACAGGATACAAGCCGGGCCGGACTGCCGGCAGGGCTTGGGGAACAGGTGGCGGCCGGACCACCGACGAGACAGGTGTCGGCCGGACCACCGCCGGGACTCGGGGAACCAGGGTCGACCGGACCACCGACGAGACAGGTGTCGGCCGGACCGCTGACGGGACTCGGGGAACAAGGGTCGGCCGGACCACCGACGAGACAGGTGTCGGCCGGACTGCTGACGGGACTCGGGGAACAAGGGTCAGCCGGACCACCGACGAGACAGGTGTCGGCCGGACCGCCGATGAGACTCTTGGGACTAGGATCGGCCGGGCCACCGACGAGACAGGTGTCGGCCGGACCGCCGATGGGGTTCGGGGAACAAGGGTCGGCCAGACCACCGACGAGACAGGTGTCGGCCAGACCGCCGATGAGACTCTTGGGACTAGGATCGGCCGGGCCACCGACGAGACAGGTGTCGGCCGGACCGCCGATGGGGTTCGGGGAACAAGGGTCGGCCGGACCACCGACGAGACAGGTGTCGGCCGGACCGCCGATGAGACTCTTGGGACTAGGATCGGCCGGGCCACCGACGAGACAGGTGTCGGCCGGACCGCCGATGGGGTTCGGGGAACAAGGGTCGGCCGGACCACCGACGAGACAGGTGTCGGCCGGACCGCCGATGAAACTCTTGGGACTAGGATCGGCCGGGCCACCGACGAGACAGGTGTCGGCCGGACCGCCGATGGGGTTCGAGGGACAGTTGTCGGCCGGACCACCGACGAGACAGGTGTCGGCCGGACCGCCGATGGGACTGTTGGGGAAGCTGGGACCGGGACTAGCACCGTGGCGGGACACGAGACCGGGGCTGAACGCGACACGGTGGCAGAAACTGGGCTCGGGGCTGGCAGCGGCACAGGGACAGAAACTGGGACCGGGGCTGAACGCGACACGGTGGCAAAAACTGGGCTCGGGGCTGGCAGCGGCACAGGAACTGGGACCGGGACTAGCAAAGGCACGGTGGCATAAACTCTGGGAGCTGGAGTCGGCCGGGACGCCGACAGGACACGTGGAGCAGGAGTCGGCCGGGGCGCCGACAGGACACGTGGAACAGGCGTCGGCCGGGGCGCCGACAGGACACGTGGAACAGGAGTCGGCCGGGGAGCCGACAGGACACGTGGAGCAGGAGTCGGCCGGGACGCCGACAGGACACGTGGAGCAGGAGTCGGCCGGGACGCCGACAGGACACGTGGAGCAGGAGTCGGCCGGGGCGCCGACAGGACACGTGGAGCAGGAGTCGGTGAAGGCGTCAACAGGACACGAGGAGCAGGAGTCGGTGAAGGCGTCAACAGGACACGAGGAGCAGGAGTCGGTGAAGGCGTCAACGGGATACAGGGAGCGGGCGTGACCGGCTTCTCCACAGCCGCCGCCTGCGCTGGGGGCCCCCTCCGCCGGCGTCGACGGCCCGAGGCTCTGGCCTCCGGGTTAGAACCCCTAGCCCGTTGGAGGCACCGGGGCCCACCAAACGCCAGCCGGGCACCTGCCCAGGGATCCGGTTCAGGATCCTCCTCCACATTGGGATCCTCGTATCTGGGATCCCGCACGTAGTCGACGTAACCAAAGCCATCACGAAGGTAGAACCGGGTGGGCTGCTCATCCACATTGGGATCCTTGCATCCGGGATCCCGCACGTAGTCCCGGGGCCCACCAAACGCCAGCCGGGGAAAGTGTCGCGCCAAGAACCGCCCCTCCGGACTGGGGTTCCACATAAGCCCGGAGAACACACAAAACAAAAGAAAAACAAAAAAAACGTCGTTTGCTGGGTCCTTGTATAGGGTCGGGTTATTCTGTCAGGGTTTCGCTGTCAGGACCCAAAAGCAAACGCGGGGCGAACAGGAGTAGGTGGAAAAAACAAAAAGGTTTATTGAAACTCACGAGCCAGGTAACAGTGAAAACTCAGAATGTCCTCAAAACACAACATGTACTCAGCCACTCGTCCTGGCGGTGCTCCGTGCTGACTCGTGACTCTTGGCGTGACGTAGCTTATGGCGTGGCGTAGCTCCAGGCGTAGCTCGTGGCGTAGCGTAGCTCCAGGCGTAGCTCCAGGCGTAGCTCCAGGCGTAGCTCCAGGCGTAGCTCGTGGCGTAGCGTAGCTCCAGGCGTAGCTCGTGGCGTAGCGTAGCTCCAGGCGTAGCTCGTGGCGTAGCGTAGCTCCAGGCGTAGCTCGTGGCGTAGCGTAGCTCCAGGCGTGAAACCCTCTGGACAGGGGCACTTTCCGTAATAACCCGACAAGGGAGTCCGGGAGGAAGCTGGCTTTAACCTGCCGCTGATGAGCCGGGATGAGTTGCAGCTGTGTCGCCGTCATGCGCTGCAGCTGCGGAGCGCTCTCCTCACACTGCCCCTCCTCTACCTGCACACACACACCCTGGCCGCACCCAGGGTTGCTTTGGCACCCCCTGGCGGTGGTGCCTTGCGGATCCTCACAAGCTGTTGCAGTCTGCCCTGCTACGTAGCTCAGAAAACACACGTCAGTGGTGCCGGGAACGTTAGCTAGCAAGAGAGAAACTTAGCTAACAGGCACAACACAGACACGGTGATGGCACCAAACACTGATTAGGATTTATATCACAATGCAATCCAAATGATTATAATTATTCATAATACTATATAATGAGTTAACTGAGACACAACACGAACGTGCACAAAAGGTCACCCAGACTAAGATAAGACAGGCCGTCATTCGATGTCTCTTAAATAGTTTGTCATTTATAGCAGAATAATAATTCATGCTATTATTTTTTTGCTTGCTCCAGTGGAGTCCATATGTGGCTTTGATGTTGAACCTTTGATGACGTCACAGTGTTCCATAATATAAAATCAAGTGTCTGTCTGTCTGTCTGTCTGTCTGTCTGTCTGTCTGTCTGTCTGTCTGTCTGTCTGTCTGTCTGTCTGTCTGTCTGTCTGTCTGTCTGTCTGTCTGTCTGTCTGTCTGTCTGTCTGTCTTAAATCATTAAATCCAGCAGGAAATCCTCACGTCCTCCTGCCTGGTGCCGGGAACGTTAGCTAGCAAGAGAGAAACTTAGCTAACGAGCTCAACAACACAGACATACACGGCGATGGCTCCAAACATTGATTAGGAATATTGTGGCTTTGATGTTGTGCCTTTGATGACATCACAGTGTTCCATAATATAAAATCAAGTGTCTGTCTGTCTGTCTCTGTCTGTCTGTCTCTGTCTGTCTCTGTCTGTCTGTCTGTCTTAAGTCATTAAATCCGACCAGCAGGAAATCCTCACGCCCTCCTTCCTGGTGCCGGGAACGTTAGCTAGCAAGAGAGAAACTTAGCTAACGAGCTCAACAACACAGACATACACGGCGATGGCTCCAAACATTGATTAGGAATATTGTGGCTTTGATGTTGTGCCTTTGATGACATCTCATTGTTCCGTAATATGAAATCAAGTGTTTGGAGTAAATTGTGTATGTGTGTGTACAGTTTATTAGTAAAGATGGGTGTTATCCACTTAATACATTCATATACATTGCATGAAGTACTACGTGCACAAGCGTACAATCTGTCTGTCTGTCTGTCTGTCTTAAATCATTAAATCCGACCAGCAGGAAATCCTCACGTCCTCCTTCCTGTCAAGGAGAAGTCATCATTAATTGATTTATAAAGTTGTAAATCGATCAGATTAGACCCAAACACGACAGGAGGGTTAAGTTATCAATACTGTATCCTAGTTTATACCAGCTGTTGCAGTCTGCCCTGCTACGTAGCTCAGAAAACACGCGTCAGTGGTGCCGGGAACGTTAGCTAGCAAGAGAGAAACTTAGCTAACAGGCACAACACAGACACGGTGATGGCACCAAACACTGATTAGGATTTATATCACAATGCAATCCAAATGATTATAATTATTCATAATACTATATAATGAGTTAACTGAGACACAACACGAACGTGCACAAAAGGTCACCCAGACTAAGATAAGACAGGCCGTCATTCGATGTCTCTTAAATAGTTTGTCATTTATAGCAGAATAATAATTCATGCTATTATTTTTTTGCTTGCTCCAGTGGAGTCCATATGTGGCTTTGATGTTGAACCTTTGATGACGTCACAGTGTTCCATAATATAAAATCAAGTGTCTGTCTGTCTGTCTGTCTGTCTGTCTGTCTGTCTGTCTGTCTGTCTGTCTGTCTGTCTGTCTGTCTGTCTGTCTGTCTGTCTGTCTGTCTGTCTGTCTGTCTGTCTGTCTGTCTGTCTGTCTGTCTGTCTGTCTGTCTGTCTGTCTGTCTGTCTGTCTGTCTGTCTGTCTGTCTGTCTGTCTCTGTCTGTCTGTCTTAAGTCATTAAATCCGATTAGCAGGAAATCCTCACGTCCTCCTTCCTGGTGCCGGGAACGTTAGCTAGCAAGAGAGAAACTTAGCTAACGAGCTCAACAACACAGACATACACGGCGATGGCTCCAAACATTGATTAGGAATATTGTGGCTTTGATGTTGTGCCTTTGATGACATCTCATTGTTCCGTAATATGAAATCAAGTGTTTGGAGTAAATTGTGTATGTGTGTGTACAGTTTATTAGTAAAGATGGGTGTTATCCACTTAATACATTCATATACATTGCATGAAGTACTACGTGCACAAGCATAATGTCTGTCTGTCTGTCTGTATATTGTGGCTTTGATGTTGTGCCTTTGATGACATCTCATTGTTCCGTAATATGAAATCAAGTGTTTGGAGTAAATTGTGTATGTGTGTGTACAGTTTATTAGTAAAGATGGGTGTTATCCACTTAATACATTCATATACATTGCATGAAGTACTACGTGCACAAGCATACAATTTGTCTGTCTGTCTGTCTGTCTGTCTGTCTGTCTGTCTGTCTGTCTGTCTGTCTGTCTGTCTGTCTGTCTGTCTGTCTGTCTGTCTGTCTGTCTGTCTGTCTGTCTGTCTGTCTGTCTGTCTGTCTGTCTGTCTGTCTGTCTGTCTGTCTGTCTGTCTGTCTTAAATCATTAAATCCGACCAGCAGGAAATCCTCACGTCCTCCTTCCTGTCAAGGAGAAGTCATCATTAATTGATTTATAAAGTTGTAAATCGATCAGATTAGACCCAAACACGACAGGAGGGTTAAGTTATCAATACTGTATCCTAGTTTATACCAGCTGTTGCAGTCTGCCCTGCTACGTAGCTCAGAAAACACACGTCAGTGGTGCCGGGAACGTTAGCTAGCAAGAGAGAAACTTAGCTAACAGGCACAACACAGACACGGTGATGGCACCAAACACTGATTAGGATTTATATCACAATGCAATCCAAATGATTATAATTATTCATAATACTATATAATGAGTTAACTGAGACACAACACGAACGTGCACAAAAGGTCACCCAGACTAAGATAAGACAGGCCGTCATTCGATGTCTCTTAAATAGTTTGTCATTTATAGCAGAATAATAATTCATGCTATTATTTTTTTGCTTGCTCCAGTGGAGTCCATATGTGGCTTTGATGTTGAACCTTTGATGACGTCACAGTGTTCCATAATATAAAATCAAGTGTCTGTCTGTCTGTCTGTCTGTCTGTCTGTCTGTCTGTCTGTCTGTCTTAAATCATTAAATCCGACCAGCAGGAAATCCTCACGTCCTCCTTCCTGTCAAGGAGAAGTCATCATTAATTGATTTATAAAGTTGTAAATCGATCAGATTAGACCCAAACACGACAGGAGGGTTAAGTTATCAATACTGTATCCTAGTTTATACCAGCTGTTGCAGTCTGCCCTGCTACGTAGCTCAGAAAACACGCGTCAGTGGTGCCGGGAACGTTAGCTAGCAAGAGAGAAACTTAGCTAACAGGCACAACACAGACACGGTGATGGCACCAAACACTGATTAGGATTTATATAACAATGCAATCCAAATGATTATAATTATTCATAATACTATATAATGAGTTAACTGAGACACAACACGAACGTGCACAAAAGGTCACCCAGACTAAGATAAGACAGGCCGTCATTCGATGTCTCTTAAATAGTTTGTCATTTATAGCAGAATAATAATTCATGCTATTATTTTTTTGCTTGCTCCAGTGGAGTCCATATGTGGCTTTGATGTTGAACCTTTGATGACGTCACAGTGTTCCATAATATAAAATCAAGTGTCTGTCTGTCTGTCTGTCTGTCTGTCTGTCTGTCTGTCTGTCTGTCTGTCTGTCTGTCTGTCTGTCTGTCTGTCTGTCTGTCTGTCTGTCTGTCTGTCTGTCTGTCTTAAGTCATTAAATCCGACCAGCAGGAAATCCTCACGTCCTCCTTCCTGGTGCCGGGAACGTTAGCTAGCAAGAGAGAAACTTAGCTAACGAGCTCAACAACACAGACATACACGGCGATGGCTCCAAACATTGATTAGGAATATTGTGGCTTTGATGTTGTGCCTTTGATGATATCTCATTGTTCCGTAATATGAAATCAAGTGTTTGGAGTAAATTGTGTATGTGTGTGTACAGTTTATTAGTAAAGATGGGTGTTATCCACTTAATACATTCATATACATTGCATGAAGTACTACGTGCACAAGCATACAATCTGTCTGTCTGTCTGTCTGTCTTAAATCATTAAATCCGACCAGCAGGAAATCCTCACGTCCTCCTTCCTGTCAAGGAGAAGTCATCATTAATTGATTTATAAAGTTGTAAATCGATCAGATTAGACCCAAACACGACAGGAGGGTTAAGTTATCAATACTGTATCCTAGTTTATACCAGCTGTTGCAGTCTGCCCTGCTACGTAGCTCAGAAAACACGCGTCAGTGGTGCCGGGAACGTTAGCTAGCAAGAGAGAAACTTAGCTAACAGGCACAACACAGACACGGTGATGGCACCAAACACTGATTAGGATTTATATCACAATGCAATCCAAATGATTATAATTATTCATAATACTATATAATGAGTTAACTGAGACACAACACGAACGTGCACAAAAGGTCACCCAGACTAAGATAAGACAGGCCGTCATTCGATGTCTCTTAAATAGTTTGTCATTTATAGCAGAATAATAATTCATGCTATTATTTTTTTGCTTGCTCCAGTGGAGTCCATATGTGGCTTTGATGTTGAACCTTTGATGACGTCACAGTGTTCCATAATATAAAATCAAGTGTCTGTCTGTCTGTCTGTCTGTCATCATTAAATCCAGCAAGAAATCCTCACGTCCTCCTTCCTGGTGCCGGGAACGTTAGCTAGCAAGAGAGAAACTTAGCTAACGAGCTCAACAACACAGACATACACGGCGATGGCTCCAAACATTGATTAGGAATATTGTGGCTTTGATGTTGTGCCTTTGATGACATCTCATTGTTCCGTAATATGAAATCAAGTGTTTGGAGTAAATTGTGTATGTGTGTGTACAGTTTATTAGTAAAGATGGGTGTTATCCACTTAATACATTCATATACATTGCATGAAGTACTACGTGCACAAGCATACAATCTGTCTGTCTGTCTGTCTGTCTTAAATCATTAAATCCGACCAGCAGGAAATCCTCACTTCCTCCTTCCTGTCAAGGAGAAGTCATCATTAATTGATTTATAAAGTTGTAAATCGATCAGATTAGACCCAAACACGACAGGAGGGTTAAGTTATCAATACTGTATCCTAGTTTATACCAGCTGTTGCAGTCTGCCCTGCTACGTAGCTCAGAAAACACACGTCAGTGGTGCCGGGAACGTTAGCTAGCAAGAGAGAAACTTAGCTAACAGGCACAACACAGACACGGTGATGGCACCAAACACTGATTAGGATTTATATCACAATGCAATCCAAATGATTATAATTATTCATAATACTATATAATGAGTTAACTGAGACACAACACAAACGTGCACAAAAGGTCACCCAGACTAAGATAAGACAGGCCGTCATTCGATGTCTCTTAAATAGTTTGTCATTTATAGCAGAATAATAATTCATGCTATTATTTTTTTGCTTGCTCTAGTGGAGTCCATATGTGGCTTTGATGTTGAACCTTTGATGACGTCACAGTGTTCCATAATATAAAATCAAGTGTCTGTCTGTCTGTCTGTCTGTCTGTCTTAAATCATTAAATCCGACCAGCAGGAAATCCTCACGTCCTCCTTCCTGTCAAGGAGAAGTCATCATTAATTGATTTATAAAGTTGTAAATCGATCAGATTAGACCCAAACACGACAGGAGGGTTAAGTTATCAATACTGTATCCTAGTTTATACCAGCTGTGTCAGGGTTTCGCTGTCAGGACCCAAAAGCAAACGCGGGGCGAACAGGAGTAGGTGGAAAAAACAAAAAGGTTTATTGAAACTCACGAGCCAGGTAACAGTGAAAACTCAGAATGTCCTCAAAACACAACATGTACTCAGCCACTCGTCCTGGCGGTGCTCCGTGCTGACTCGTGACTCTTGGCGTGACGTAGCTTATGGCGTGGCGTAGCTCCAGGCGTAGCTCGTGGCGTAGCGTAGCTCCAGGCGTAGCTCCAGGCGTAGCTCCAGGCGTAGCGTAGCTCCAGGCGTAGCTCGTGGCGTAGCGTAGCTCCAGGCGTAGCTCGTGGCGTAGCGTAGCTCCAGGCGTAGCTCGTGGCGTAGCGTAGCTCCAGGCGTGAAACCCTCTGGACAGGGGCACTTTCCGTAATAACCCGACAAGGGAGTCCGGGAGGAAGCTGGCTTTAACCTGCCGCTGATGAGCCGGGATGAGTTGCAGCTGTGTCGCCGTCATGCGCTGCAGCTGCGGAGCGCTCTCCTCACACTGCCCCTCCTCTACCTGCACACACACACCCTGGCCGCACCCAGGGTTGCTTTGGCACCCCCTGGCGGTGGTGCCTTGCGGATCCTCACAGTACCCCCCCTCAACGGACGCCTCCAGGCGTCCATGGCACCACCGGACCAGGGTGGGTGGATGGGGGTCCGGTAGGAGGGCCACAACACTCCTGACGACCACCGGCTCGCGGAGAGAGACCTGGAACACAGGAAAAAAGTCACTGGACCACCGAGCTCAGGGGAACGGGCCCCAGGCGGAGACTCGGGAGGCCGGGCCGGAGGACGGCCCCCAGGCGGGGACTCGGGAGGACGGGCCGGAGGACGGCCACCAGGCGGAGACTCGGGAGGACGTGCCGGCGGACGGGACCAACCAACCCTGGACTCGTGACGGGGCCTGACGGGACGGAACTTGGGACGGGACTCGACCGGACGGGACTTGGGACGGGACTCGACCGGACGGGACTTGGGACGGGACTCGACCGGACGGGACTTGGGACGGGACTCGACCGGACGGGACTGGGGACGGGACTCGACCGGACGGGACTGGGGACGGGACTCGACCGGACGGGACTGGGGACGGGACTCGACCGGACGGGACTGGGGACGGGACTCGACCGGACGGGACTCGACCGGACGGGACTCGACCGGACGGGACTCGACCGGACGGGACTCGACCGGACGGGACTCGACCGGACGGGACTCGACCGGACGGGACTGGGGACGGGACTTGACCGGACCCGGAGGACCGGATATTGCCCGAACCTCGACGGGACTCGAGGGACATGTGTCGGCCGGACCGCCGACGGAACTCGAGGGACATGTGTCGGCCGGACCGCCGACAAGAATCACAGGATACAAGCCGGGCCGGACTGCCGGCAGGGCTTGGGGAACAGGTGGCGGCCGGACCACCGACGAGACAGGTGTCGGCCGGACCGCTGACGGGACTCGGGGAACAAGGGTCGGCCGGACCACCGACGAGACAGGTGTCGGCCGGACTGCTGACGGGACTCGGGGAACAAGGGTCAGCCGGACCACCGACGAGACAGGTGTCGGCCGGACCGCCGATGAGACTCTTGGGACTAGGATCGGCCGGGCCACCGACGAGACAGGTGTCGGCCGGACCGCCGATGGGGTTCGGGGAACAAGGGTCGGCCGGGCCACCGACGAGACAGGTGTCGGCCGGACCGCCGATGAGACTCTTGGGACTAGGATCGGCCGGGCCACCGACGAGACAGGTGTCGGCCGGACCGCCGATGGGGTTCGGGGAACAAGGGTCGGCCGGACCACCGACGAGACAGGTGTCGGCCGGACCGCCGATGAGACTCTTGGGACTAGGATCGGCCGGGCCACCGACGAGACAGGTGTCGGCCGGACCGCCGATGGGGTTCGGGGAACAAGGGTCGGCCGGACCACCGACGAGACAGGTGTCGGCCGGACCGCCGATGAAACTCTTGGGACTAGGATCGGCCGGGCCACCGACGAGACAGGTGTCGGCCGGACCGCCGATGGGGTTCGAGGGACAGTTGTCGGCTGGACCACCGACGAGACAGGTGTCGGCCGGACCGCCGACGAGACAGGTGTCGGCCGGACCGCCGATGGGACTGTTGGGGAAGCTGGGACCGGGACTAGCACCGTGGCGGGACACGAGACCGGGGCTGAACGCGACACGGTGGCAGAAACTGGGCTCGGGGCTGGCAGCGGCACAGGGACAGAAACTGGGACCGGGGCTGAACGCGACACGGTGGCAAAAACTGGGCTCGGGGCTGGCAGCGGCACAGGAACTGGGACCGGGACTAGCAAAGGCACGGTGGCATAAACTCTGGGAGCTGGAGTCGGCCGGGACGCCGACAGGACACGTGGAGCAGGAGTCGGCCGGGGCGCCGACAGGACACGTGGAACAGGAGTCGGCCGGGGCGCCGACAGGACACGTGGAACAGGAGTCGGCCGGGGAGCCGACAGGACACGTGGAGCAGGAGTCGGCCGGGGCGCCGACAGGACACGTGGAGCAGGAGTCGGCCGGGACGCCGACAGGACACGTGGAGCAGGAGTCGGCCGGGGCGCCGACAGGACACGTGGAGCAGGAGTCGGTGAAGGCGTCAACAGGACACGAGGAGCAGGAGTCGGTGAAGGCGTCAACAGGACACGAGGAGCAGGAGTCGGTGAAGGCGTCAACGGGATACAGGGAGCGGGCGTGACCGGCTTCTCCACAGCCGCCGCCTGCGCTGGGGGCCCCCTCCGCCGGCGTCGACGGCCCGAGGCTCTGGCCTCCGGGTTAGAACCCCTAGCCCGTTGGAGGCACCGGGGCCCACCAAACGCCAGCCGGGCACCTGCCCAGGGATCCGGTTCAGGATCCTCCTCCACATTGGGATCCTCGTATCTGGGATCCCGCACGTAGTCGACGTAACCAAAGCCATCACGAAGGTAGAACCGGGTGGGCTGCTCATCCACATTGGGATCCTTGCATCCGGGATCCCGCACGTAGTCCCGGGGCCCACCAAACGCCAGCCGGGGAAAGTGTCGCGCCAAGAACCGCCCCTCCGGACTGGGGTTCCACATAAGCCCGGAGAACACACAAAACAAAAGAAAAACAAAAAAAACGTCGTTTGCTGGGTCCTTGTATAGGGTCGGGTTATTCTGTCAGGGTTTCGCTGTCAGGACCCAAAAGCAAACGCGGGGCGAACAGGAGTAGGTGGAAAAAACAAAAAGGTTTATTGAAACTCACGAGCCAGGTAACAGTGAAAACTCAGAATGTCCTCAAAACACAACATGTACTCAGCCACTCGTCCTGGCGGTGCTCCGTGCTGACTCGTGACTCTTGGCGTGACGTAGCTTATGGCGTGGCGTAGCTCCAGGCGTAGCTCGTGGCGTAGCGTAGCTCCAGGCGTAGCTCCAGGCGTAGCTCCAGGCGTAGCTCCAGGCGTAGCTCCAGGCGTAGCTCGTGGCGTAGCGTAGCTCCAGGCGTAGCTCGTGGCGTAGCGTAGCTCCAGGCGTAGCTCGTGGCGTAGCGTAGCTCCAGGCGTAGCTCGTGGCGTAGCGTAGCTCCAGGCGTAGCTCGTGGCGTAGCGTAGCTCCAGGCGTGAAACCCTCTGGACAGGGGCACTTTCCGTAATAACCCGACAAGGGAGTCCGGGAGGAAGCTGGCTTTAACCTGCCGCTGATGAGCCGGGATGAGTTGCAGCTGTGTCGCCGTCATGCGCTGCAGCTGCGGAGCGCTCTCCTCACACTGCCCCTCCTCTACCTGCACACACACACCCTGGCCGCACCCAGGGTTGCTTTGGCACCCCCTGGCGGTGGTGCCTTGCGGATCCTCACAAGCTGTTGCAGTCTGCCCTGCTACGTAGCTCAGAAAACACACGTCAGTGGTGCCGGGAACGTTAGCTAGCAAGAGAGAAACTTAGCTAACAGGCACAACACAGACACGGTGATGGCACCAAACACTGATTAGGATTTATATCACAATGCAATCCAAATGATTATAATTATTCATAATACTATATAATGAGTTAACTGAGACACAACACGAACGTGCACAAAAGGTCACCCAGACTAAGATAAGACAGGCCGTCATTCGATGTCTCTTAAATAGTTTGTCATTTATAGCAGAATAATAATTCATGCTATTATTTTTTTGCTTGCTCCAGTGGAGTCCATATGTGGCTTTGATGTTGAACCTTTGATGACGTCACAGTGTTCCATAATATAAAATCAAGTGTCTGTCTGTCTGTCTGTCTGTCTGTCTGTCTGTCTGTCTGTCTGTCTGTCTGTCTGTCTGTCTGTCTGTCTGTCTGTCTGTCTGTCTGTCTGTCTTAAATCATTAAATCCAGCAGGAAATCCTCACGTCCTCCTTCCTGGTGCCGGGAACGTTAGCTAGCAAGAGAGAAACTTAGCTAACGAGCTCAACAACACAGACATACACGGCGATGGCTCCAAACATTGATTAGGAATATTGTGGCTTTGATGTTGTGCCTTTGATGACATCACAGTGTTCCATAATATAAAATCAAGTGTCTGTCTGTCTGTCTCTGTCTGTCTGTCTCTGTCTGTCTCTGTCTGTCTGTCTGTCTTAAGTCATTAAATCCGACCAGCAGGAAATCCTCACGCCCTCCTTCCTGGTGCCGGGAACGTTAGCTAGCAAGAGAGAAACTTAGCTAACGAGCTCAACAACACAGACATACACGGCGATGGCTCCAAACATTGATTAGGAATATTGTGGCTTTGATGTTGTGCCTTTGATGACATCTCATTGTTCCGTAATATGAAATCAAGTGTTTGGAGTAAATTGTGTATGTGTGTGTACAGTTTATTAGTAAAGATGGGTGTTATCCACTTAATACATTCATATACATTGCATGAAGTACTACGTGCACAAGCGTACAATCTGTCTGTCTGTCTGTCTGTCTTAAATCATTAAATCCGACCAGCAGGAAATCCTCACGTCCTCCTTCCTGTCAAGGAGAAGTCATCATTAATTGATTTATAAAGTTGTAAATCGATCAGATTAGACCCAAACACGACAGGAGGGTTAAGTTATCAATACTGTATCCTAGTTTATACCAGCTGTTGCAGTCTGCCCTGCTACGTAGCTCAGAAAACACGCGTCAGTGGTGCCGGGAACGTTAGCTAGAAAGAGAGAAACTTAGCTAACAGGCACAACACAGACACGGTGATGGCACCAAACACTGATTAGGATTTATATCACAATGCAATCCAAATGATTATAATTATTCATAATACTATATAATGAGTTAACTGAGACACAACACAAACGTGCACAAAAGGTCACCCAGACTAAGATAAGACAGGCCGTCATTCGATGTCTCTTAAATAGTTTGTCATTTATAGCAGAATAATAATTCATGCTATTATTTTTTTGCTTGCTCCAGTGGAGTCCATATGTGGCTTTGATGTTGAACCTTTGATGACGTCACAGTGTTCCATAATATAAAATCAAGTGTCTGTCTGTCTGTCTGTCTGTCTGTCTGTCTGTCTGTCTGTCTGTCTGTCTGTCTGTCTGTCTGTCTGTCTGTCTGTCTGTCTGTCTGTCTGTCTGTCTGTCTGTCTGTCTGTCTCTGTCTGTCTGTCTGTCTCTGTCTGTCTGTCTGTCTTAAGTCATTAAATCCGACCAGCAGGAAATCCTCACGTCCTCCTTCCTGGTGCCGGGAACGTTAGCTAGCAAGAGAGAAACTTAGCTAACGAGCTCAACAACACAGACATACACGGCGATGGCTCCAAACATTGATTAGGAATATTGTGGCTTTGATGTTGTGCCTTTGATGACATCTCATTGTTCCGTAATATGAAATCAAGTGTTTGGAGTAAATTGTGTATGTGTGTGTACAGTTTATTAGTAAAGATGGGTGTTATCCACTTAATACATTCATATACATTGCATGAAGTACTACGTGCACAAGCATAATGTCTGTCTGTCTGTCTGTATATTGTGGCTTTGATGTTGTGCCTTTGATGACATCTCATTGTTCCGTAATATGAAATCAAGTGTTTGGAGTAAATTGTGTATGTGTGTGTACAGTTTATTAGTAAAGATGGGTGTTATCCACTTAATACATTCATATACATTGCATGAAGTACTACGTGCACAAGCATACAATTTGTCTGTCTGTCTGTCTGTCTGTCTGTCTGTCTGTCTGTCTGTCTGTCTGTCTGTCTGTCTGTCTGTCTGTCTGTCTTAAATCATTAAATCCGACCAGCAGGAAATCCTCACTTCCTCCTTCCTGTCAAGGAGAAGTCATCATTAATTGATTTATAAAGTTGTAAATCGATCAGATTAGACCCAAACACGACAGGAGGGTTAAGTTATCAATACTGTATCCTAGTTTATACCAGCTGTTGCAGTCTGCCCTGCTACGTAGCTCAGAAAACACACGTCAGTGGTGCCGGGAACGTTAGCTAGCAAGAGAGAAACTTAGCTAACAGGCACAACACAGACACGGTGATGGCACCAAACACTGATTAGGATTTATATCACAATGCAATCCAAATGATTATAATTATTCATAATACTATATAATGAGTTAACTGAGACACAACACGAACGTGCACAAAAGGTCACCCAGACTAAGATAAGACAGGCCGTCATTCGATGTCTCTTAAATAGTTTGTCATTTATAGCAGAATAATAATTCATGCTATTATTTTTTTGCTTGCTCCAGTGGAGTCCATATGTGGCTTTGATGTTGAACCTTTGATGACGTCACAGTGTTCCATAATATAAAATCAAGTGTCTGTCTGTCTGTCTGTCTGTCTGTCTGTCTGTCTGTCTGTCTGTCTGTCTGTCTGTCTGTCTTAAATCATTAAATCCAGCAAGAAATCCTCACGTCCTCCTTCCTGGTGCCGGGAACGTTAGCTAGCAAGAGAGAAACTTAGCTAAAGTGCTCAACAACACAGACATACACGGCGATGGCTCCAAACATTGATTAGGAATATTGTGGCTTTGATGTTGTGCCTTTGATGACATCTCATTGTTCCGTAATATGAAATCAAGTGTTTGGAGTAAATTGTGTATGTGTGTGTACAGTTTATTAGTAAAGATGGGTGTTATCCACTTAATACATTCATATACATTGCATGAAGTACTACGTGCACAAGCATACAATCTGTCTGTCTGTCTGTCTGTCTGTCTGTCTTAAATCATTAAATCCGACCAGCAGGAAATCCTCACGTCCTCCTTCCTGTCAAGGAGAAGTCATCATTAATTGATTTATAAAGTTGTAAATCGATCAGATTAGACCCAAACACGACAGGAGGGTTAAGTTATCAATACTGTATCCTAGTTTATACCAGCTGTTGCAGTCTGCCCTGCTACGTAGCTCAGAAAACACACGTCAGTGGTGCCGGGAACGTTAGCTAGCAAGAGAGAAACTTAGCTAACAGGCACAACACAGACACGGTGATGGCACCAAACACTGATTAGGATTTATATCACAATGCAATCCAAATGATTATAATTATTCATAATACTATATAATGAGTTAACTGAGACACAACACGAACGTGCACAAAAGGTCACCCAGACTAAGATAAGACAGGCCGTCATTCGATGTCTCTTAAATAGTTTGTCATTTATAGCAGAATAATAATTCATGCTATTATTTTTTTGCTTGCTCCAGTGGAGTCCATATGTGGCTTTGATGTTGAACCTTTGATGACGTCACAGTGTTCCATAATATAAAATCAAGTGTCTGTCTGTCTGTCTGTCTGTCTGTCTGTCTGTCTGTCTGTCTGTCTGTCTGTCTGTCTGTCTGTCTGTCTGTCTCTGTCTGTCTGTCTGTCTTAAGTCATTAAATCCGACCAGCAGGAAATCCTCACGTCCTCCTTCCTGGTGCCGGGAACGTTAGCTAGCAAGAGAGAAACTTAGCTAACAAGCTCAACAACACAGACATACACGGCGATGGCTCCAAACATTGATTAGGAATATTGTGGCTTTGATGTTGTGCCTTTGATGACATCTCATTGTTCCGTAATATGAAATCAAGTGTTTGGAGTAAATTGTGTATGTGTGTGTACAGTTTATTAGTAAAGATGGGTGTTATCCACTTAATACATTCATATACATTGCATGAAGTACTACTTGCACAAGCATACAATCTGTCTGTCTGTCTGTCTGTCTGTCTGTCTTAAATCATTAAATCCGACCAGCAGGAAATCCTCACGTCCTCCTTCCTGTCAAGGAGAAGTCATCATTAATTGATTTATAAAGTTGTAAATCGATCAGATTAGACCCAAACACGACAGGAGGGTTAAGTTATCAATACTGTATCCTAGTTTATACCAGCTGTTGCAGTCTGCCCTGCTACGTAGCTCAGAAAACACACGTCAGTGGTGCCGGGAACGTTAGCTAGCAAGAGAGAAACTTAGCTAACAGGCACAACACAGACACGGTGATGGCACCAAACACTGATTAGGATTTATATCACAATGCAATCCAAATGATTATAATTATTCATAATACTATATAATGAGTTAACTGAGACACAACACGAACGTGCACAAAAGGTCACCCAGACTAAGATAAGACAGGCCGTCATTCGATGTCTCTTAAATAGTTTGTCATTTATAGCAGAATAATAATTCATGCTATTATTTTTTTGCTTGCTCCAGTGGAGTCCATATGTGGCTTTGATGTTGAACCTTTGATGACGTCACAGTGTTCCATAATATAAAATCAAGTGTCTGTCTGTCTGTCTGTCTGTCTGTCTGTCTGTCTGTCTGTCTGTCTGTCTGTCTGTCTGTCTGTCTGTCTGTCTGTCTGTCTGTCTGTCTGTCTGTCTGTCTGTCTGTCTTAAATCATTAAATCCGACCAGCAGGAAATCCTCACGTCCTCCTTCCTGTCAAGGAGAAGTCATCATTAATTGATGAATTAATAAACTGATGACCGACACAGTAGATAACATATCTCAAATATGTTCCGTATATCACATAAACATGTGTGAGTGAGTTCAAATGCCTCGTTTGGAGGATATCATCACAGGTCTTGAGGCAATCGGATGTAAAACAAACTATTCATGATTGATTAAAGTTGTAAATCGATCAGATTAGACCCAAACACGACAGGAGGGTTAAGTTATCAATACTGTATCCTAGTTTATACCAGCTGTTGCAGTCTGCCCTGCTATGTAGCTCAGAAAACACATAATTATATAATATTATAATTATTCATAATACTATATGAGTTAACTGAGTCACAACACAAACGTGCACAAAAGGTCACCTAGACTAAGATAAGACAGGCCGTCATTTGATGTCTCTTAGTTTGTCATTTATAGCAGAATAATAATTCATGCTAGTTTTTTTTTGCTTGCTCCAGTGGGTTTCATCTCCCTGTTTTTTTAAAAACTTTTTCAGAGACAAAGTCCTCCTTTACAGATTTGAAGAGCTTTTTAAATGTGACGCCGGTGATAACTGAAGACCGCTGAAGACGTTTCTAACAACTTCTGTGTATTCTTTTCCTGTGCTGCAGTCCATATGTTGCTTTGATGTTGAACCTTTGATGACGTCACAGTGTTCCATAATATAAAATCAAGTGTCTGTCTGTCTGTCTGTCTGTCTGTCTTAAATCATTAAATCCGACCAGCAGGAAATCCTCACGTCCTCCTTCCTGGTGCCGGGAAGGTTAGCTAGCAAGAGAGAAACTTAGCTAACGAGCTCAACAACACAGACATACACGGCGATGGCTCCAAACATTGATTAGGAATATTGTGGCTTTGATGTTGTGCCTTTGTTGACATCACAGTGTTCCGTAATATGAAATCAAGTGTTTAGAGTAAATTGTGTATGTGTACAGTTTATTAGTAAAGATGGGGGTTATCCACTTAATACATTGCATAAAGTACTACGTGCACAAGCATACTATCTATCTATCCATCCATCCATCCATTGTGGCACCCGGGGGTCGAGGATGCAAGATTCAGGAGTAAAATAGGAGACGACACGATAGGTGTGGATTAACAAAAAGAGTCGTTTAATGCCAAAAGTGGGGGAACCGGGGGATGGGATAAATACAACATAAAGCTCCTCCCGTCCGGGGTCCGTAGTTTCACGCCGTGAGTGGGCCAAGTCCTCCCGCCTAGGCTCAGAGCAGAGACGAGAGGTGAGTATTCAATTACCTCCTGTCCGATGCGGCTCCTCTCTCTCTGGCTCCGTAGCGTCTCGTGCCCTCTGTCGCTCTTGTTGAGAAATATCAAATGCTCTATGATAATGTTTTATATTAATTTGCTTTGTGCGGTTTTTATATTCATTTACTTATGCAAGACCTCTTACACAAGCAGAACTATGGCAAAGTTCAAGGACTAAAAACCATCTTGCTGAATAACAGGATGTGCGAAGGGGAAGAACTATGCTTCCCCTAGAGTAAACAAAGAGCGGCGGTCACATTGACATGTATCAAGGAACGATCAGCATGCGATATGGGCGTATGCTGGTGTGTAACTTCTCTGTGTAAAAGATCTAATAAAAGACGAAGCCACGACAGGGAAGAGGAGATTTCGTTCGTGAGGCTTTGACTGCGTAGTCATGGTAAGGAACGATATCTCCTTCGGCCGGAGCTTTGACAAACCGTTATACTTGGTCTTGTGTCTTATTGTCCATTACAGAGAACCTGAAGAAGTCCGTACGTGGGTGTGCACGTAAGAAGCGCATCAATTGGGGGCTCGTCCGGGATTAATTTAAAGACGGTTTCTTCACGAATTGGTGGTCTCTTGGTCCAAAGGTGAAAAGACTCGTTGAACATCTGACGTCATAAAAAAGGGTAAGCAGACCATTCTTCTGCATTGAATACAGCTAAATTTAAGGGTGTTCAACGTCTTAGTAACCCGCAGACGGCTAAAAATATTTTCATTTCTGAGTGGATAATAAGAATTATTGTTATTATTGTTGAAAAGAGAAACGTGATCGCCGAATCACAGAGGCTAGAGTCCTCACCTTGGTCTGGGTCGTGGCGGACCCCGCTTGTTTTCTGACGAGAAGGCAGGAGTAGCTGGGTTGTAAAACCCTAGAGAATTAGGGCCACTTTTTAAATAGTTACAGGTTGAAGTCCTAGTTACAGGCTTGAGTCCTGGTAACCTCTTTTTAATAATCACAGGTTGAAGTCCTAGTTACAGGCTTGAGTCCTGGTAACCTCTTTTTTATAATCACAGGTTGAAGTCCTAGTTACAGGTTTGAGTCCTAGTAACCTCTTTTAAAATAAATAAAACAGAGTCCTCTAAGTGGAGTTAAAATCTCCCAAGTGTGACTGGTGAACAATTATATTTTTGAATAATTTTACACTATTTAGGTGATATAACACAATGGTCCGATATTCACATGATTTGTTGGGTTTGGTGTCAGACAGTTGAGCTAGTTCAATTGTCCAAAAGCTGAGTACCAGGGACAGGCACGTGCACAGATAGACCCCTAGTGGTGCTCAAGCACCTGCCCTTTTGCCCTGAATGAGAAAAGTGCCCCTTCTACTAGAGCCCAATTTTTTCTTCATTCATCAGTATTTAAGAATAAAAATTACTCTCTCTGTCATCAATTCCCCCCAAATGTGTTTTGATATCTGACGGGGCATTTATTTGAGTTCTTGTGAGAATTTCGCACCGACATGCTCCGCGGCGCTCACAAGCCCCCTCCCCTCTCCCCCACCCCCACACTTAGAGCTCATTCAGGGCTGAGCGCCAAGCCAAACGGGTGCAGCCTACTTCTCTGACCCGCAGCATCAGACAAACAGGTAATGACGGTGTTTGTGCAATCCCCCGACGTTGTTTGGTGATAAATTAACCACAACATTAGCTCCGCTGAAAACATTACGTCACAACTGGTCCGACGTTTCCTAAAAAAATAAACAAAAAACTCACGAAATCCGTGATTTCAAAGCCTTGTCCAGCTGTTTACTGACGTTAGTCATGTTTAATGAAGAGAGAGAGGGAGAGATATACAAGCAGGCATCTTTTTTGTGTTGTTGTATGTGGGGCTGTGGGCGTGGTTAGCGCACCTGCGGCAGAGGAGAGGGAGAAGCGCGCTCGTTGGGATCAGCTGTAGCTCGTTAGCAGCTGCGGTTGAAACCAATGAGCGCGTTAGAGCAGGGCTATTTAAGCCCGAGAGGGACAGCAGCCTGGGGTGGGTTGTCATGCAGGGAGTTTCCCATCACTGTGACAGTGATGGGACGCACAGACGCAGCAAACACTTCTCTTATGGGTTCCATAGGTTTATTTACATGCACGTTCAGCGCTCTCTGCACACAAACTCCCTGCATGACAACCCACCCCCGGCTGCTGTCCCTCTCGGGCTTAAATAGCCCTGCTCTAACGCGCTCATTGGTTTCAGCTGCTAACGAGCTGCAGCTGATCCCAACGAGCGCGCTTCTCCCTCTCCTCTGCTGCAGGTGCGCTAACCACGCCCACAGCCCCACATTGTATAAATGCCGTTTAGACAATTTCGAAAGTATGTTGATCAGTGTGTAGTATGTAGCCAATCATCTTTATTCATAAGGAAAATGTAAGCTAGCTGTCTAATCTAGCTAGCTGTCTAGTCAGAAAACAGTAAAACGTGTGTGTACTGTGTTGTCAGCTTTATAGAGATTATGTAAGTCACTCTTGATTATTATGCACAACATTGATTTATCTCATTTACAAAGTTTGCAGCATAATGCCAAGAAAAGACAGACTCCAAAAGCAGAAGGACAGGGAACTGCAGCAACCAGCTCAGGGTAGCAGCTCTCTTTTATCGTGGATCAGGCCATCAACTAGTAAAACAAATGAGGGAGAATTTATTTATTTATTATTATTTTTCATTTCATAAATAATTTTGGCGATGGGTGCCCTTTTTTTTGGTTTGAGCACCTGCCCCCCAAAATGTCTGTGCACGTGCCTGACCAGGGACATAGTGTGGCATATTTCTCAGCTGGCCAAAACCACATTGCAGAAACTTGATTCTGGTGTCAAGTAGGAATATTAGTTTCCTATTTAAAGGTTGAGAACCAGGGACACAGCGTGCCATAAATCTCAACTGGCCACAACCAAGGCATAAAAGCTGAAAAACTGACTCATCCAAATTAAGGGTAATGCATGAATGAGATGTGTATAATTGCTGAATAAAACAATTGAAGCAGCAGTACTGCCCGAAACCTCACGGTGTCAACAAAAAGCAGTAGTCTGTTGAAGTAGATTGTGGCCATTCAGATAATAAAGCTCTGCTGATAACCATAAAAATGTTCTTGGCAATCTGATAACATTCTTAGAAAGTTGTGGCAGTTTAATAAATAAGTTGTGGCAGTTTAATAAAGTCCCTTAAAATAGTTTTGCAATTCAATAAAATCCCTGGCAGTTTGATAAAATTAAAAGTTGTATAATGGACGGGGAATTTGATAGGGAAATAGATGATGGAGGCTGGGGAGTTAAGGGTGGCTGTGGGCCATATAAACCAGTAGAAAAACAGTTGCAAATAATGGAACATGCCGTAGCCAGAGTACACGGTAAAGGAAAAAATCTGAGGAAGTGATGGCGCGCATGCGTGAGGAGGTAGAGAGGATCCTAACAGACCAAGCTGAGACCACGCAGTGCCAAGAGCCTCTGTCCAAAATCTTTTGGACACAAGAAAAGAAAGCGAAGATAGAAGAAGAAAAGGCAGAGCAAGCAAGAGAAAAGGGAAAGCTTTTTCAGAAAGGAAAGGCAAAGAAACAAAGGGACAAAGCAAGTCAGGAGAAGCAAAAATGGGCTCAGTGGGCCATAATGTGGCAGGGAGTCAAACATCTAATGTCAAACACAGCACAGGGACAGGGGGAAAAACTGCCACCGCCATATGCTCCAGTACCCCAAACAGCGGGGTTGTATCCTGTTTTGGATATCTCTAGTGGGCAACTGGTGGTGTTCGGATGCGAAGGCACCAAAACCCCTCCCCAGGGAGCAACCCCGCCACCACCGTCTCTTGATGTGGATGCATGGGAAGTTAGAAAAATCAGGGAAAATCAGAGTGAAGAGAAAGAAAATGACAGGTACAGTGACTTGGCTAAACAGGAATTAGTCAGATCACAGGAAAAGAAAAATCAGCAGCTCAGAGCAGAACTGAGCAGAAATGAGAGAAGTCATCTCTGCTATTCAAGAAAATAGAGAGAAAATAAGACAAGGAATAGCGGAGAGATCTGGTCTGACTAGCCCTTCACTAGCGGAGGGAGTCATTCAATATGAGGAACAGCTGAGGATAGAGAGAGAGGAGGAGGAAGAAAAAAAGATGAGGGAAAGCAGGCTGCACCGCAGCAGTAGTGTAGAAGAACTCCGACGAGGAAGAAGCCAGGTCAGACGTAGCCAAGGTAGGGGCGTGACTAGGGCAAGCAGCAATAGCCCCAATCGTTCAAAAAAAACATGATGGGCAGGTGACAATGAGAATTGAGGGTCAATGGAGACCAGAGCCACGCCCACGTTACTACTTACGTAGTCATGGACCAGTATTGCCAAACCCTCCAGCTAGTCAGGGGCCACACGTCCAAGATAGCGATGCAGAGAGGGAAGAGGATGAGGGAGATCAAACCGCATATGAATACCCGTTGTTCAGAGTAGGGAAAGGGGACAAGTATAAACCATTTTCGCGCATAGATCCTCCATTTTGTCACATCCTAAACCCACCACAGTTAAAGACATGTTGTCCTTCCTGGGCCTAACGGGGTACAGTAAGACGTATGTTCCAGGGTATGTTGACCTAACCGACCCCTTAAGGGCCATGGTCCGAGAGAAAGGCATGCGCAATCTGTCCTCGCCGTTAGATTGGACGGAACAAGCAGATGAGGCATTTGTCACAATGAAACAATCGCTGGCAGCGGCAGCGAATCTAGCATGCCCTGACTATTCCCTGCCCTTCCATTTGGATGTTTCTGAAACAAAATGCGCAACAAATGGAGTTTTGTTTCAGAAAAAGGGGGGTAGAGTGGTATTGGTCTACATGAGTATTCCACTTGAACAGATTGAAAAACGCCAACCGGCCTGCACGCAACACGCGGCAGGGGTAGCTAAATGCATTGAAAAATCCTCCCACATAGTTATGGGACACCCTTTGATAGTTCTGACGTCACATAGCATCGTGTCCTTCGTTAACTCAGCAATGTTCTCCCTCACCCCCACCAGACAGAGAAGGATCAGTAAGATACTGCAAGCACCCAATTTGTCCTTCACACACGAGGGCATCAACATGGCCGATCAGATGGGGGAGGGGGAACCACATGAGTGCGAGGACAGAACCAGGAAGGTAGAAAAAGTCAGACCAGATCTCTAAGCACAGCCACTAGGGACAGGAAGGGTGTTGTACACAGATGGTTGTTGTTTCCATCATGAGACAGACGGACTGAGGGCTGCCTACGCAGTAGTAGAAGACACAGGAGACAGTGTAGTGACCATTGAAGCTGAAAGGATGCAGGGAGCACAGTCAGCACAAAGAGCAGAGGTGGTAGCACTTATCAGGGCCCTAGAGTTAGGGATGGGACAGGAAGTAACCATTTACTCAGACTCAGCGTATGCAACGGGAGCAGCGCTCCTTGAGTTACCACAGTGGTTAAGAGCAGGGTTCCTCACAGCAGGGGGAAAACCAGTCAAACACGAAGAAGAAATGAAGAGGTTGGCACAAGCCATTCTCCTACCTGCTAAGGTAGCCATAGTCAAGTGTAAGGGCCACAGCAACACACAGGATACAGTAGGAAGAGGGAATGATGCAGCAGATTGTGCAGCCAAAACCGCAGCGGGCTACCAACCCCACCAGCTGTTACTGACCACCGACTTAGAGAACAGAGCAGAAATAGACAAGGAGACCATTGTTAAAATGCAAGCCCAAGCATCGCCACAGGAAAAATCCATGTGGCTAGGTAGAGGAGCTACCCAAAGTGAAGGGCTGTGGAGGGGACCGGATGGAAGGCCCATCCTACCTCCAGGGGTAAGAGACACAGCGCTTGAAGAAGCTCATGGGGTGGGACATGTGGGAGTAAGTCAAATGATGAAAAACTTACAACACTGGTGGCATCCCTTTATGAAACCCATGGTTGAGCAGGTTACAAAAACATGCCCTGAATGCCGTGCTTTCAACCCAAAGTCGGCAGTGAGACCAGAAGGTGGTCACTATCCTCTTCTAACAGTGGCAGGGAAAGAAATTGTAATCGATTACACCGACATGATACACCCAGTGCAGGGCTGCAAATACCTGTTGGTATGTATAGATTCATACACGGGATGGCCAGAGGCTGTTCCAGCAAGAAAAGAAGACGCGGCAACAGTGATAAAATTCCTGGTTAATCGATACATTCCCCAACATGGGTTTCCAGAGAAAGTGAAATCAGACAATGGGTCACACTTTAAAAACAAGGATCTGATGAGGGTCGAAGCAATGCTGCGGTTGAAACACAAATTTGGCTCGGTTTATCATCCCCAGTCCCAAGGTAAAGTGGAGAGAATGAACCTAAACTTGAAAAACAAAATAGCAAAAATCTGCAGTAAATCAGGAATGAACTGGGTACAAGCCCTGCCACTGGCTCTCATGTCTATAAGAATGTCAGTAAATACCAGAACGGGTTTCTCGCCACATGAGATGCAAACGGGGAGATGTTTCCCTGGGCCCCACTCACAATTGCCACTCTCTGACATATCCGATGAACTCTCACACAAAGCTTTTTTCCGCCAGCTACAAGGCACAGTCTCTTTGTTCTCAAGACAGGTTGCAGCTGTTCACCAAGCGGAGGAGCCAAAACCAGCTACAGAGTCCGAGTGGGTGCTACTGAGGGTCATCAAAAGAAAGTGGTCGGAGCCACGGTGGTTGGGTCCATTCAAGGTAACAGCCCGAACCACGCACGCTGTCCAGCTCCAAGGCAAGGGAACGCAGTGGTACCACTGGACCCAGTGCACGCCGACTCAGGAACCAGGACGTCCCAACACAAGAAGTAGTCAGGGATCTGGCTACCAACACGGAGGGCTTCCATCTGACACTAGGGCAAAAGAGGCAGAATAATCCTCTCCAGTGTCCAACAGAGTACAGGGTAGTCTACCCCTGGTACTTGAAGAAAGGAGACCTGCAGAAGAATCGACGCCGACGTGACGTATATTGTTTAATGTATATCATGCTGTATTGCCAGAGTTGTAACTAGAACCCATAAGGAAAGTTGAAACCTTATTTACAGAGTCCTACTGCTGTAATAATCTTGTGGAAAAAGGAACTAGTTAAAGAAAGTTTGCTTGCTCAAAATAATACCCGTGTGGACATATGTGTGTAAAAGTAATTGTAATGACTGTAACTGTATTAAGTGTGGGCATTGTGACTCTAATCCTCTGGTGGTATTATAAGCTTCCTCGACAGGGATGTTCTCAGGGGGCTTGACCTAATTCAAGTGGACAGTACTCATCCTGGTGGTGGCCCTGTTTTGTATCATAGTTATTTCTGGTCGTCTTTTACTCAGTGATACAAAACATAATTAACGCCGCCCCGTGCCCTTAAGATGGAAAGACAGCTTAGACGCTGTTTTGGGGATCCAGATCGCCCTGGTACCTTTCACGACAGACCGCGTACATTAAAGGAAATAGGATTTGGGAAAAAGACCCTTTTCTTTTTAGGCGTAGGACTCACCCTCGTAGTCCTATTAATGATCTGGGGAATAGAGTCCCTTGAGAGATCTAAGTCCGGCCCAACAGCTAGGACAACCTCGTTAAATACAACTCATCTCCGAAACGGTCGCAACAAGAGGTCAGTAGTAATCCATTACTCAAAACAATGTGTAAACCACTACCCCCAATGCTCGGGGGTCTCGTCTGAAGCAACATCGCAAATGATCTTGTGTTTTGACCCTAGAGCCAATGGCTCAAGGACCATGACAATGTCGGGCTTTCAGATTGGCGGTTATACTAGTTCAGAATGGCTCAAAACCAATAGCCCAGCATAATATTTCCAGTTGTATTACTGTGCTGACGGTGTCCAACACCAGTTCTTTTGCATCCCGGTCAGATCTCTGGTGGTGGTGTGGGAGTATGAAATTATATAACGTACTTCCGAAGGGAAGGCAGTGCGCCGTGGTGTCTCTAATTATTCCAGCATCCCTCTTTACCGTACACGATGATTACTGGCCAGACCCCAGCTCGGCATTACAGGACTTTTTACCGGAAGTACATGCGGGGACTGAAGTAGCCCCTTCCAGGCGCAAAAGATCCTCTACTCAAAATATGAGTGGTTGGGAAAAGGTGACCCCACTTATGTTGATGGCATAGGAGTCCCCAGAGGCGTACCAGATGAGTATAAACTCACGGATCAAATAGCAGGTGGTTTTGAGTCCTCCATATGCCCATGGTGTACTACAAACAAAAACGTAGACCGCATAAATTATTGGGAAATTGGACTCAGGAAGGGTTTGAATCAGTGCACGAGCAGCTCCGGGCCTCCTCTCTTATGGCTTTCCAGAATAGGATGGCTTTGGACATGCTGTTGGCCGAAAAAGGGGGAGTCTGTGCCCTATTTGGAAACCAGTGTTGTACCTTCATTCCCAACAACACCGCTCCTGACGGTAGATTGACCAAGGCCATAGATGGACTTCGAACCCTGAATGAAAAGATGAAAGAACATTCTGGAGTTGATACCACCATGTGGGACAGCTGGATGAATACATTCGGGAAATATAAGTCACTAGTCTCATCCATTCTGCTGTCCATAGCAGTCTTTGCTGCCCTCCTCACCTTGTGTGGGTGCTGTTGCATTCCATGTCTTAGGGGGCTGTCTGAAAAAATAATAACAAGAGCAGTGGGGGGTACGGAAGTTCGTAACGCCATGATGCCATTGCTGGCTGAGGGGGAAGCTGGGGACCTGGAAAAAGAGGTACTGGAATTGGAGTTACAATGCTGAAGTAAAATCTCATGATGGGTGGACTCTTGTTAGAGTCCAAAAGGGGGAGTGTGAATTTTCTTAAAATTACAACAACATTGCTATTAAAAGTGTAAACATGCTATGTATACCAAAAGGCTAAAAAATAACCATGCTTCTGTCTCCTATCATAGTGTGAACTCTTCGTAGAGTTCAAAAGGGGGACTGTTGAGAAATATCAAATGCTCTATGATAATGTTTTATATTCATTTGCTTTGTGCGGTTTTTATATTCATTTACTTATGCAAGACCTCTTACACAAGCAGAACTATGGCAAAGTTCAAGGACTAAAAACCATCTTGCTGAATAACAGGATGTGCGAAGGGGAAGAACTATGCTTCCCCTAGAGCACATGTGTCAAACTCAAGGCCCGCGGGCCAGATGTGGCCCGCCACGTCATTTTATGTGGCCCGCGACGGCTTGGAATGCATGATCACCACCGTGGACCCGTTTTCAGTCTGTCGCGGATCCGTTTCCGGTTCGTCGCGGACCCGTTTTCAGTCGGTCGCAGATCCGTTTTCGGTTCGTCGCGGACCCGTTTTCAATGGGTTGCGGACCCGTTTTCGGTTCGTCGCGGACTCGTTTTCAGTGGGTTGCGGACCTTTGCATGGGCAATATAAAAATCCTGTGATTTTATTTTGAAGGGAATTTTGAATGCAGCAGAGTGCGTCTATTCACACTCCTCAGTGCTGCGTTCACAACACACTTTACTTGCATGAGTTTACACACGCACTATTTGTGATAGTTCACTTCATTCCCGACCTTTTTATTATGTTTGTGCATGAAAGCACTGCTGAGTCTGTTAAAAAAGGCTGAAGTTATAAAATTATTATGTGTGTTGTATTACTTTGTGTCCTTAAGATGCACTTTTGGGTTTTTAAATTGAGTGTAAAAGTGAATATTTCAAACTAGTTTTGTTGTGTTGGCATGTGAGATTCTGTACCATCTCAGGCTCAAACTGCTCCATCTTTTCATTAAATCCATTTGAGAAGTTGAACATGTCCAAAGAACCGAGATCCAAAGAAAGGATTCTTTGGATCTCGGTTCATTCAGGGGTGATGGTGCAGCCAGACCAGTAGAACCACTGCCCCAGACTACATGCATGTTATTATTGGCTAGTTATGTCCTTCTCAACTGTGACAAAAAAAGCTTTGAACAAAGTTAATATAACAACGATTGTTTGATCTTTGTCTTTGTTATTTTCTTCTGTTTTAAGTTTGATCTTTGATAGAATAATGTGGGTTTATATATATATATATAAATGCATATATATAAATGCATCCGGCCCTTTGAGGGCGACCATGATGCTGAAGTGGCCCGCGGTGAAAATGAGTTTGACACCCCTGCCCTAGAGTAAACAAAGAGCGGCGGTCACATTGACATGTATCAAGGAACGATCAGCATGCGATATGGGCGTATGCTGGTGTGTAACTTCTCTGTGTAAAAGATCTAATAAAAGACGAAGCCACGACAGGGAAGAGGAGATTTCGTTCGTGAGGCTTTGACTGCGTAGTCATGGTAAGGAACGATATCTCCTTCGGCCGGAGCTTTGACAAACCGTTATACTTGGTCTTGTGTCTTATTGTCCATTACAGAGAACCTGAAGAAGTCCGTACGTGGGTGTGCACGTAAGAAGCGCATCACTCTCCCTTCTCCCGGCTTCCCAGCCGAAGATATACTCCCCTAATTGGGGATTGCCGGCAGGTGCGTCCACTGCCAGGTTCCCATTGGCTGCAGCACCTGCACTGGGAAGTACCTGTCGTTGACCACCTCCCCCAACCGGAGCCTGGGGATCCTCCCCCTGTGCTCCGTCTTTCCCCCTGGTCTGCCACACCATCCATCCATCTTAAATCATTAAATCCGACCAGCAGGAGTTCCTCACGTCCTCCTTGCTGTCAAGGAGAGAACAGTGTTAGTATTTCCATGACATTGGATAATAATGTAATCCAAATTACTATAATGATTCATATCATGACCCCTCACAGTGGGGTTCTACTTGCTTTGGAGTTGATATGGCAAACAGACAGTTACTCACTAGCACAGTGGTCACTAACTGGCGGACCCAGACGTCGTTGTCTCTGGACCCTGGACCGAAAACAAATTATTATTACCGAATTATTAACTGTTTATGGATCGCTTCTATTTCACTGGCGCAGCTTTTCCTGCCTTTTCGGCTCTCGTTCAGCGGTCCAGGAAATACTCCGACCAATCACACGCCTTGTAAAGCCTGTCACTTGGTCCTACTCGACCAATTGCATGTGTGTATTGCGTTAAGCCCGCCCTCGACTTGAGTGAGATGTTCACAAACACGGAGCGACAGGAGAGAAACCCGATAGTTGGAAAAGTACATGAGTCCGAGAAGTTACTTCACTTGGCGCTCCAAAAAGAGAAATGTGGACATCTTAACCAGATCCTTTAACCAAGAATGGACAGACTCTTATGTTTATTATTCCCACAACCAGTTCAAGAGCAGTATGTCTCATGTTCAGCGATATTAGAAGCAGCGATGTGAAGAGCCACCACGAGACAAAGCTCAGATCTTTAGAGCAAACGGAACGACTCACATCAGAGATCAAGGCACAGAAAAATAAACGGAAGAGCCCAATATGATCAGAACTCTAACACATGAATTAATACGATCAGAACCCTAACTCAATATTAACTGCCCAACAATGACGTTAAGAGAGGAGAAATGAGCTGAACAAGTGGTTTAATAACCACAGATTAAGTCCATACACACACATTTCTCTTTTTAAATGACAACATAATATCTTGGCTCTTTTGATCAACATCACGTGACGCCTGAATAAACTGAATTTGAAGCTGCAGGACAATTCAGTTCTTCTGAAAATTCTTTCTAAAATTAAGGACTTTATTTATTAATTTAATTTCACATTCTTCAAAAGCTTTCTGTTTAAATCCAGCCTTTATTTTACTTGAAATAAGATAAGATAATGTATCTATTATTAGGGTAGTTATTGTTTATACTTCTTCCAGTTAAATTTGAAATCTGTAACAATATTGTTTAGATATTAATTCATTGTACTTTATTTAATTTGACAGTCGTTGACTACATACAGATGTTAATACAACGGTTGGCTTTGTCAATACGTATAGCACAAAATCATATAGTGCAAATTGGATATTATTGCGATGTTCCTGTACCTTTGCATAAGGAAATGTTCTCGAACTGGACCTCGCAAAATTGTAGTTAAATACAAGTCCATCATCAGATGTTCAAATGGTCCGGTTGGGAGACGATGAGCAGCTTGCTGCGAGACCACCACTGGGCGGCCAATGTTGTGGGTAGCACAAAGTACGCATGATTGACAAAATCTTTGTGCGTAAACCGTAAAACCCTTGGTAAACCATGTTTCATTAATGCTACTTATCATTCCTCCTTTTGACACGTAGTCTTTCCCATGTGTCAACTTAGCATAATGCTGGAAAAAGTGCTTTGGGAGACAGGACCTACCTTCACACATCCAAACCATGTGATGCAAGATGGCGCCTGCCTTTGACCGAACAGCCTTTTCTGCAGGTGTGGAGAAGGTCTGTACTGCACAGTGTGCCAGGAAAAGAAAATGATGGAATATGCACATACTGTGGTGTGATGACAAGTGGGGCGTGAACAGCGGCGTGAACAGCGGCGTGATTCGCAGCCGCGTCAGCACGGCCATTCCCGCGTGAGATGTCATAACCAACAATGTCACGAGAAGCAGCGAGCGCACGTTCTGCAGCAGCAACTGCTCTGAGACACTGAGGTAAACCCACAGCGACAGGGTCAAGTTTCACAGAGAAATAAGCTACAGGGCGTAACTTATCTCCATGAGATTGTAACACAGAGGTCATACAACCGGATCTTTCGTCCACGGTCTGAGTGAAAGGTTTCTTTGTGTCTGGGAGTCTAAGAGTGGGAGGAGTTTGTAGTGCTTTCTTCATGTTGGTAAATGCTTCTTCTGCTTCCTGTGTCCAGGTGATCCGGTCAGCTGCTATCAGAGACTTTCCATAAATTAGAGCAGACAGAGGAGCTTCGAGGTGGGAATAGTTAGGCATAAAAGACCGACAATAGGAACACATACCCAGAAATGACATCATCTGCTTCTTTGTCTGTGGCTTTGGGATGGACATGATGGACTGAATTTGTGATGTTGAGAGTGTCTTACCCTCTGCTGAAATGTCATGATCAAGGAAATGGACGGACTGTGAGACAAACTGTAGTTTGGTGAGGCTGACTTTGTGACCTTCTTTCTAAGTGACAAAGCAGAGAAACAGTGTCCTGCTCGCAGATTTCCTTTGTTGTGGCAGCGATGAGAAGATCGTCCACATACTGGAGCAGAGCTGTTCTTGGGGAAAGAGTCAGACTCTCGAGGCTTTCCCCAAGTGCCTCATTGTAGATGGTAGTAGGTGATTCTGTATAGCCCTGACATAAGCGAGTAAACGTGAATGGTTTCCCATTAAAGTTAAACGCAAATCAGAATTGACTGTCTTTGTCCACTGGGACACTGAAAAAAAGCATTCGACAAATCCACCACAGAGAACCACTTTGCAGCAGCTGGAACCTGTGTCATGATCGTGTAAGGGTTTGGAACATTAGGGGCTCTGGCGTGTACGGCAGCATTTAAAGCTTTCAAATCCTGTACAAAACGCCATTCAGTCGGTTTACCTGCAGCACATATTTTCTTCACTGGAAAAATAGGTGTGCGAACTGGTGAATCTGGACAGGTAATTATTACCCCAGCTTTCAACAAAGAGTTGAACACTGGTGTAATACCCTCAATTGCCTCTGGGCGAAGTGGATACTGGTGCGGTCAAAAATCTGATCTTCCTGAGATCACAACAGGTTGACAATTGCGTATCAGACCATCGTCATACTTGTGCTGAGCCCACGACAACAAGGGAACAGACAGTAGAGCTGGAGAGATAGCAGAAACTTCATTAGTGAATGTACCATTGTTTACATGAGCAGACACTTGCGATTGAATCAGTGGAGGGTCTGAGTTCTCCAAAACATAAATTGATCTGACTGCAGGAGCCGTGTATGACATGGTTTGTTTATAGAAACCTGTACTCTGGGAGCGTGAGCATGTCGAATCAGCACACGGAAACCGTGTCAGTGAGTTGCAGGTCTTGACAAACGGTCCTAGATCACGGCATTGAGCCAGTGAAACATGGGGATCCGAGTTGGCAATCGTGTAGAACGGGAGCTGGAGAGGAGTAAGAGTCACAGACAATGCACACATCTCAGTTGACCAGTGTTTTGCATGTCTCACCACTTCTGGAAGACGAGCGTCTTCTATGCACACCACTGTCCTTTCGGTGGCAGCCTTCACTTCAGCAAGGAGTCCGTTGAGGAACGCTGACTTGAGGTGAGTTTCCCATGGAGTGATGACAGCAGGATCTTCAACTTTCACGATGCCTGAATGGAGAGTAAACACTGCACATATACGCTGATAAAAGTCCATTACAGATTAATCATGTCTTTGTTTTGTGGCATTGCTTGTAGCCATGTCATCTCTTGGAGGGACCTTTTCTCTGATGTCATCACACAATGCTGTGAGAGCGTTGACGTAGTCCCTGTTATCTGCATGTGTCCATAAGGTGTCTCGGGGACGGTGTGCAGCTAACGCGTCTACAGTGTCTTTTACCTTTGCGTAGTTGACTGGACCTGTGTGTTGCATCAGCAGCCTTGCAATCTCCTGGCCTGTTGGGAGAAACTGTTGACAGAAAATCAAGAATTGTGCAGCGAATGCCGGCCCATCAGCTGTGATAGGAGGCAGATGCTTTGTGGCTTGGAGAATGTCAGCGGATGTCCAGAACACCAGTGCTAAACCATTTTGACCCTGAACTTGGATCATGGGCATAGTGTAATTAGTACTCTTAGGTGTGGATGTATATGGGCCTGCTTGGTCCTCATCTCCAGTCTCATCACTAGTCTCATTTGTGAAACTATTTGTAGCCTCTTCTAAATAAGACAGCATATTACCAAGAAGTCCCTTTTTTAACTGTTGTTTTCTTCGTCAAATGTATTGTCTTTGTCTGACCTTAGTCTCATGTGATGGATTGGCAGCTCGGAGGAACCACTCTTTTGTTTTTGGACACTAGGTGGCGATGTTGGCGGGTCTGGAGTGCGAGGAACTTGCAGTTGGTTTTGGACAGGAGCAGTCGGATTCAGAGGCGGGGGCGGAGTGTTCAACCTCTGTTGATCTGGTTGGACGTACGGTGGAGGACGAGGAGGAGCGCATATGTCGAGGAGAGGCCCTCCCGCTCCTGTAAGACTCGGATACAGGGAGGGAGAGGAAAAAGGGTTATTTGGATTACTTGTACCAAACAGATGATCAGGGTCTTTAACTTTTTTCTTGGTTATCTGCACCAACCATTGTTGGAGACTGTTACGTACCTAAATTGTCTAGGGGAGGAGGACGCAAACAATGTAAAATAACAAACCAGGGAGATCTGGACAAACGGCAAATAAGGGTATTTAATGATGGAGGACAACGCAACACCAAGCAACAATCTCCAAAAGGAAGACGATTATGGCTCCTTTGCAACTGGCTCCATTCTGGTCTCCAACTCCTCACGGCTGCACCCAACCCGTCTCTGGCTTCCACTGAAGCAACACCCCTCACTCTGGCTTGGCACAGCCATTTCACACACACGCACACGCACGCACACGCACACACACAATCCCCCAGTCTAACCAGAATCTCACTTCCTCATTGTAGCATCACCCACGGGACAGCGCGTCAGCCACAATGTTGTCGGCTCCCTTCTTGTCAAAGCGTCTCTTCATGTTGACCTGAGAGGAAGCGAGTGACTCCTTGGCTAACCTTGTAGCATGGTGCAGATGCTCTCTACAGTGGGTTACAAAATCAAACACATTTTGTTCACAAGAGTTATCACCCACTAGCTTCTCTTTCAACACTTTCAATAGGCCACGCACATTGTGACCGAACACTAGCTCTGCTGGGCTAAACCCTAGAGACTCCTGCTTTGCATCAGGAATAGCAAAAAGAGCAAAAGGCACACCCTCATCCCAGTCATTCCCAGTCTCATAACAGTACTTTTTCAGCATTGACTTCAAAGTCTGGTGCCAGCGTTCAAGCGCCCCCCTGCGACTCCAGGTGATACGCACTGGATACAGAGTGGGAAATACCGAGAGACTGGAGAGTCTGCTTGAAAACCCTGGACAGGAAGTTTGTTCCCTGAGCAGTCTGTACTGTCTTTGGCAGACCGTAAGTCGTGAAGAACGTAATCAACGCTTTAGTGACTGCCTTAGCGGTTATCTTGCGCAAAGGAATGACCTCAGGAAAACGAGTGGAAATTATGGTGAGCAAAAACTGATTCCCAGACTTGGCTTTCGGCAACAGACCAACACAGTCGACCAGAACGTGCTCAAAGGGTTCACCAACTGCAGGGACCGGCCGTCTTTAGGCTTACCTACCATCTGGCAAGTACCGCATGTGTTACAAAAACGCACAACATCGGCCTTCAGTCCTGGCCAAAAGAACTGCTTGAGAACTCGATCATAGGTTTTGCTGATGCCGAAATGACCGGACCATAAGTGATCATGAGCCAGCGCCAAGACATGTTGCCGACAGTCAACAGGGATCACTACCTGAATAACCACCCCCCAATCATCCTCTGAATCAGTCGCCACCCACTCTGACCGTAAGACCCACCTACACATCAACACTCCATTCTCCACAAAGAATGGCAGTTTACCATTACACTCTGGCTTTTTGACAACTGACCTCCAACACTTATCTAATGAGGGATCATTTTTCTGAGCTTTAATAAGAGCCTCCCGAGTAAGCAGCAAGGGTGCAGAAGCGCCAGCCAGCAAAGCTGAATCTGTAACCTTTTCACCAGGCTCACCTGCAGTACAGCTTACTGGTCCACCACCAGAAGTCACACTTTCCCCAGAAAGGACAGAAGCAAACAAGGAATCAGCGAAGTTAACCTCTTGGTCCTGCTTACGACCCTGCACTCTAGTGGTCACACTAGCTACTAACACCGTAGGATGTTTTATGGCTAGCTCATCGCTTTCCGACTCAGGAATGGGGGTGCACACCACTTCAGGGTGGAAACTTTCTGTTCGTTTAAACACACAGTAGTATGCTCAGGTACGCAGTTTTTAAACTCCTCCAACAACATCAGCTCACGCAATGACGGCAGATCGGCAACCTTCGCGCTGCACACCACCTGTCAAAAAGGATCCCTTTCTCCCGCGCAAAGTCAACATATGACTGACTCTGTGCTTTTCTAAGACCGCGGAAACGCTGTCTGTAGGCCTCAGGCACTAGCTCATAGGCTTGTAAAATAGCACTCTTAACTTTATCATAAGTCAGCCCGTCCTCTTCAGACAAAGAGGAGCAGGCCTCTTGAGCCTTACCCACCAACTTACACTGCAGCAAGATAGCCCACACGTCTTTAGGTCACTGTAAAGCAGCAGCAATACACTCAAATGCACCAAAGTAAGCTACCTCTGACTCACGGAAAACAGGCACCAGTGAAATGTGCTTACTCACGTCAAAGGTGACAGCAAAACTGGGAGAATGCGCACCAGCAGTGGTAATGTTACGCGCAACTCCTAAACCAGCCTGTATTTCCATCTGACACATCTTTAAAGCAGTCTCTGCCTCCAACTCTAACTCTCTGCGGAGCTGAAAAATCTCTCTTTCTCCTCCCTCTCTACCTGAAGGCGAATTAACCGCACCCTTAACCTGGCATCCAGCTTAGACCCCGGAGATGAATCTGTGGACATCGGTTCAAACGGCTGCAAGGTGACCGGCTGTCGTTCGGCTCCCTCATGTCGAACAACCGGAGTAACATTAACGGCCTGATTTGTCACATCAGGTGCACTCACCTCTTGATCAGGGCCGCTCACGGGGTCAGAGAAAACTCCCTGCCTAACAAGACTATCAAACACATAAGCCTTTAGCTCAGCTTTTTGGAGGGAAACTGACAGAAATCCCATAACATTCTGCGATCACATGCAGTTCCTTCTTTCTACACCTATCAAACGTACCTAAAGTCGGGTCAGACACAAATGTATCTAGCTGAAAAGCCGCCATACTCAGGTCACAAGCACAATCACTCTGAACACGCCAAGTTTAATGTTTGTTACTAATACACCCCAACAATGGGCCCCCAGCCGCCTCAAGGAAACCTCAACCCTTCTCAGAATCTGCCTAACCAACACTAATCCCTGGCTATCTTCTGGAGGCGTGCCGGGCCCGAGGCAATTTACAGGCAACACATCAGCGGCCGAAACCCTGAAACACCAGCCCCCTTTGGAGAATGCTGTCTCCGCCCAGGATTGACTCCGAAAATAATAAAAAGGCAAAACAATAAATTAGTGCCCGAAAGAAAGGCTGATTAGGCCCAGCTGGACACTACCCTATCTAGACTGAGGAGAAGCGATTTCACAATTACACACTAACAAAACACTGAGGCAGCACACAGGGCTATATCAAAATATCAAACAGATAAACCTACCGCAACAGACAATGATGAACGTACGAGCTTTGCGTGCTGTATTTGTACACACAGAGACAAAGGAAAAGGGAGTAAAACTGATCCTGCCAACCAGTGTGCCGTGCGCTACGTTGGACCTTCACGCGTACAGGTGGCCAATTTCAGCTCATTATCTGCCAGAAGATGTTTTTGAAGTTTGAGTTACTACAGGCTGTGTGAGCTAGATTCACTTCCTCCGGAAACTTGGAGACTGACACAAGATTGCACAGTACGACAAGCTGTGTGAACTAGATTCACTCCCTAACTTAAAGACTGGACAGTAGAAATCTACAGAAGACATAAGACTATGGCATAGTTTTTTTACCATTACAGTTTGTAGAGCTTTCTAGGATGCTAGTTGCTGGCCAGACTGCTAAAGAATGAGCTGACAATCATCACCACATCACTAGCATGTGTATGTGCAGTGCCCGTTTGGATCCCTGTAGGTCACTTGTGGTCTCTGGTATGAAGAAGAATGTGTACTCCGGTATCATGCCCTCCTGGACCAGTGTGTGCAGCATCAGGGCTGAGGGACGGGACAAGGATGCACCGAGAGGAAAAGATCACATTTTGTCCACATGAATTCAGCTCCTGTTGCTTCACTGCTGCCTGACACACAATACAAAATATTGCAGAGAATGCAATTACCTTAATATCCTCAATGGCTATTCTAATGTATAAATGTAATCTTTACTTATTACCCACCTTCTTTGAGTTTTTATGCATCACCAGTGCCACACTCAGGCCCTGGCACCAGAATGGCCAGCGGCAGCAGGCAGTACCAGGCGCTGGCTAGCTGTAGCCATTTGAGCTGAAGCAGGGCCGACAGCAGAGGGACATCCTGCTCATCGGGCCTGGGCTCGATGGTGGGCATGGCGGGAAGCAACACGATCAGAACTGCCATCCTCCGGAGCTCACAGCACTCTGTTTTGGACAGGCTGTCTTTGGTAAGAGGGCCTCGGGACGCCTGGGGGACACCACCCAGAAGACTGGACAGAAACAGCACTACGCATAGTAGTTTGTTATCTTCCTCAAACAACATGACTTACATCAATGTTATACAGTCAATAGAAGAGTTGTTGGGGAAGGACTTTCTTCGAGCACCACATAACGTATAAATGAGAATAAATCCCGTCCAATTAGCAGACTTGTTGATCTCTTAGTTTTGCATTTGACTGAAGTCCAGTGGCGGCTGATGGAATTTATTTTTGGTAGGGCCATCTAATCATTTTCAGAAAACATCCAGTATGATTCAATGCAAAAAAACGTATCACACATTACTACTTTGCAGTTAAATATTTAACATTTATTCCAACACTTTGACATAAGGACATCTTAGTCATACAATTCAGTATATTAATATATCATGTCACATAGCCCTCCGAAAGATAGTCCTGCACTTGACTGATGATTTCAAATGTATTTATACATTCCAGAAACCAACGAAAGAGCTGAGTACAAAGGGACAGAAACGATATTTGTTTGTTTACTCCTTGTTTGCATCAATAGCATACAGACAGAGCCAACACGTATGCTGATTTACGTAAAACCTACAGTTATTACATTTATAACAACTTTAACTGACCTTGTGCTCCTTCGTGGGGAGTGCTAATACCGTTACTGTTTCTATTTGTATAAACATTTTTAATATATTTTCCGTAGCTTTCGCCATTCAATCTGCGCACAATGAGACTTCCTTGTTAACTCCGCGAGCCGCCTTCAAAATAAAAGCATCTCATCTTAAAACAGGAAACCAAATAAATGTAGCATATGGCAGGCAGAAAACACGCAACAAAAACAACATTGATTGACAACCCGTTTCTAAAGCCAGAACACACATCGAGTTTTACATATATTATAATAACCGACAGCATGCCGTCCAACAGCTCGTTTTGTGCCGTCTTTGACGTGCCTTTAAAAACGCTGGCTGTGTTACGGTGCTCCTCCAGTACAGCGTCTAGGGAGGTCTCGTAGTGCAAAACTCAAAAGCCCCACAAAACGTCACACAATCAATTATTTTGGATAAAGTGTGCACGTTTTTATCTACCGTGTTTCTTCACCGCAATCCTGTGTCCATCGTCCAGCTGAGTAGCGATGTTCACTCAGCCTGATGGAGTTATCCATGTGTCCTGGTGTTCTCATGTTGTCTTCATTTTTCTTCAAGTGCTTCATGTCCCATACTCCCGTATCTGTCCATGCTGGATCTGTCCCCGTTGATTTAAAAAGCAATCATGGAAAGCCAAATACGGTGTTAGCAGGACTGCATCCAGCAGCTAGCTTAGCCAAACCGTCCTGGTGTAGCCGTTCAGATGCTGCTTCCTTTTCAGGCCAGTCTGTTGTCTTATGCTGAGCTCAGGCTGATCTGGGACCAGTTGTTTTACCGGTAGTTTCTCCGCCAAACTTCTTCTCTCAAACGGGTCTTGGAGGAGAGCTTTTACCGAGTTAGGGTTTGGTTTTCTTGGAAGACCAGTGCTCGCACTCGACCTCTATTGTCGTTATAGTGGTGCCTCAAGCAAGAGACTAGCCCCGCCCCTGACGAGATCAAGAGACTAGCCCCGCCCCTGACGAGAACAAGAGACGGGAACGCGCTCCTTGGCCCCAGGGCGCGCGTTTTTTAGGACGCTGATTGGCTAAATTGTATATCACTCATTTATATCTTTAATCAACAATTGGCTAAACTGCTTTTAATCCCGCCTTTTTTGGGGCCAAAGCGATCTGGCCCACGACGGGCACGTGAAGCTGAGATGTGCACGGGTGCAGTTGAGAAGTGCAGGAAAAGCATATATTTTGCGCAGATATCCTATTTTTACTAATATTACTGGGTATATTCCATATTGCAAAAACACAAATATTGACAATTTGTATAATTTATGAATAATATTATTATTTTATAAGATCTTTGGTGGGTGGATCCAGGGGGGGCCCGGCCCCATGGCCCTCTACTGGCCAGCCGCCACTGCTGAAGTCATCGGTGTAAGCTGCAGTCTACCTTGGCGCTGACGTGGACTCTGTAAGTGCATTGTCCTCCATCCCGGTGTTGGTGACACAGATGGTCTGCAGTGGGCCATCTAGCTGCTTCTCCCTCACCTCTGACTTTTTGCCGCGACCAAGCTTCACCTCCAGCCAGCCGGAGAGGATCCTGAGGACGACAGACGGGAGAGGAACACACTCAATGAAAAGTTCAGTTAACAATGAATCCCTTAAAGAGAATCATTATTAGCACGTATGCCACAAACAAAATGATATGCAGATCCCTTATAAAAGACATTATCAATAGAGATACTACGCAATATCAACAAAACCAACATTAACTACGTATCCCTCTTTGGAACCTCAAGTCTTGTTAGTTACCTCTACTTAGGCTCTAATATCATCACAGACTAGCATCTTTAACCTGTGAACATAAATATATGATAAACCCAAACTCTCACACAAACACTCCAAATAACAAAACCCCTGTTGCAGGCCTGAGTCGTAGCTTGGGAGCCTAGAGGGCTAAAACGGTAGTGGCCACTTCACTTGTCCACACATTGTTTTACAATATAACCGTTAGTCAGTGTAGAAAACTGGTCGTCAGCCTACCTTCTAGGCCCCATCAGTTCACAAGTCAATATAAGTAAATTCCATCCATCCATTTTCCACCGCTTATCCGGGGTCGGGTCGCGGAGGCAGCAGGTCAAGCAGGCTGACCCAGACTTCTCTCTCTCACCCGCAACATCTACCAGCTCATTCTGGGGGATCCCGAGGCGTTCCCAGGCCAGCTGGGAGATATAATCCCTCCAGCGTGTCCTGGGTCTTCCCCGGGGCCTCCTACCAGTTGGACGTGCCTGGAAAACCTCTAAAGGGAGGCGTCCTGGAGGCATCCTAATTAGATGCCCGAACCACCTCAGCTGACTCCTTTCGACACGAAGGAGTAGCGGCTCGACTTCAAGCTCCCTCCTGATGTCCGAGCTCCTTACCCTATCTCTAAGGCTGAGCCCGGCCACTCTACGGAGGAAACTCATTTCGGCCGCTTGTATCCGCGACCTCGTTCTTTCGGACACGATCCAAAGCTCGTGACCATAGGTAAGGGTTGGGACGTAGACCGACCAGTAAATTGAGAGCTTTGCCTTTCGACTCAGCTCCTTCTTCACCAAGACGGCCCGGTGCAACGCCTGTTTTACTGCTGCAGCCGCACCGATACGCCTGTCGATCTCCCGCTCCATTTTACCCTCACTCGTGAACAAGACCCCGAGATACTTGAACTCCTTCGCTTGTGGTAGGCACTCTGTCCCCACCCGGAGGGAGCAATCCACCGGTTTCCGGCAGAGCACCATGGCCTCAGATTTCGTGGTGCTGACTCTCATCCCCGCCGCTTCACACTCGGCTGCAAAACGCCCCAGTGAATGCTGGAGGTCATGGTCCGAGGAGGCAAACAGGACCACATCATCTGCAAACAGCAGAGAGGCTATCCTGAGATCCCCGAACCTGACATTCTCCGCCCCACGGCTGCGCCTAGATATCCTGTCCATGAAAGTCACGAACAGGACCGGTGATAAAGGGCAGCCCTGGCGGAGGCCAACACCCACCGGGAACGTATCTGACTTACTGCCGAGGATACGAACACAGCTCCTACTGCAGGCGTACAGAGACCGGATGGCCCGTTGCAACGGGTCTGGCACACCATACTCCCGCAGCACCCCCCACAAAAAGCCCCGAGGGACCCGGTCGAAAGCCTTCTCCAAGTCCACAAAGCACATGTAGACTGGTTGGGCAAACTCCCAGGACCCCTCCAGTATCCTTGCAAGGGTAAAGAGCTGGTCCACTGTTCCACGACCAGGACGAAACCCGCACTGTTCTTCTTGAATCCGAGGTTCGACAAACGGTCGGAGCCTCCGTTCCAGCACCCTGGCATAAGCTTTTCCCGGGAGGCTGAGTAGTGTGATACCCCGATAATTTGAGCACACTCTCCGGTCCCCCTTCTTGAAGATGGGAACCACCACCCCGGTCTGCCAGTCCATGGGCACTGTGCCCGACCCCCATGCGACATTGAAGAGGCGTGTCAGCCAAGACAGCCCAACAAAGTCCAGCGCCTTCAGCATCTCAGGGCGGATTTCATCCACCCCCGGCGCCTTGCCACCAAGGAGCTTTTTGACTACCTTAGTGGCCTCTGCCAGGGATATGTGTTCATCCAACCCCAAGTCTTCAGGCGCTGCCCCCTGTTCAGGGGACATGTTGACCGGGTTTAGGAGTTCCTCAAAGTGCTCCTTCCACCGCCCGACGATATCCTCTGTCTGGGTCAGCAGCCCCCCTCCCCCGCTGATAACAGCCTGGGGAAGGCCCTGCTTTCCCTTCCTGAGTCGTCGGATGGTTTGCCAGAACCTCCTTGAGGCCAACCAAAAGTCCTTCTCCATGGCCTCCCCGAACTCCTCCCATGCCCGAGTTTTAGCATCCGTGACCACCGCAGCTGCAGTCCTTCTGGCCTGCCTGTACCTGTCAGCTGCTTCAGGAGACCCCTGGGCCAACCAAGCCCGAAAGGCCTCCTTCTTCAGCTTGACGGCTTCCCTCACCCCCGGTGTCCACCACCGGGTTCTCGGGTTGCCGCCACGACAGGCACCGATGACCTTCTGACCACAGCTCCTAGCGGCCGCGTCCACAATAGAGGCTTTGAACATGATCCACTCGGATTCCATGTCCCCAACCTCCCTCGGGATGTGTGAGAAGTCCTTCCGGAGGTGGGAGTTGAAGACCTCCCGGACAGGATCCTCTGCCAGACGTTCCCAGTTCACCCTCACTACACGTTTGGGCTTGCCAGGTCTTTCTGGCCGACTCCCCCGCCATCTGATCCAACTCACCACCAGGTGGTGATCAGTTGACAGCTCTGCTCCTCTCTTCACCCGAGTGTCCAAAACATACGGCCGCAGATCAGATGATACGATTACGAAGTCGATCATTGATCTCCGGCCTAAGGTGTTCTGGTACCAGGTACACTTATGAGCCACCTTATGTTCAAACATGGTGTTTGTTATGGACAAACTGTGGCTAGCACAGAAGTCCAACAACGAAACACTGCTCGGGTTCAGATCAGGCAAGCCGTTCCTCCCAATCACTCCCCGCCAGGTTTCTCTGTCGTCGCCCACGTGAGCGTTGAAGTCTCCCAGGAGAACTATGGAGTCGGCAGGCGGCGCCCTTTCCAGGACCCCTCCCACCAACTCCAAGAAGGCCGGATACTCCGAAATGCTGTTTGGTGCATAAGCACAAACAACAGTCAGAGCCTTACTCCCCGCAACTTGTAGGCGCAGGGAGGCGACCCTCTCGTTCTCCGGGGAAAACTCCAACACGGCGGCGCTCAGCCGGGGACTCGTGAGTATCCCCACTCCCGCCCGGCGCCTCTCACCCTGGGCGACTCCAGAAAAGAACAAAGTCCAACCCTTCTCCAGGAGTTTGGTTCCAGAGCCAGCGCTGTGCGTGGAGGCGAGCCCAACTATATCTAGCTGGTACCGCTCCACCTCCCTCACCAGCTCCGGCTCCTTCCCCGCTAGCGAGGTGACGTTCCACGTCCCTAGAGCTAGTCTATGTCGCCGGCGATCGGCTCGCCCAGGCCCCCTGCCCGGCCCGCCGCCCGGTCTACAGTGCACCCGACCCCGATGTCTGTCCCTGCGGGTGGTGGGTCCACAGGGTGTATAAGTAAATTGTTTCATGTTTATAACACTATTACACAATAAATATAAACAAAAAACCATGACTCAAAGTGACTCAAAACCGACTCAAAAAGCACCCCGAGTTTTGAAAAAATGCTGATGGAAAAAGTTAGGAACTAGGTACATTACATTACATTACATTTCATTTAGCTGACGCTTTTATCCAAAGCGACTTACATGATATACAGTGTACAGTAGACCGTAGACACAGCAACGGTGAGCAATGAGGGTTAAGTGTCTTGCTCAAGGACACAACGACACGGACTGCCGGAGCCGGGGATCGAACCACCGACCTTCTGATTGAAAGACCGACTTGCTAACCACTGACAGGTAGAAGTTAGGAACTAGCTAGAAGGCTAAACGGTTTTGGAATCCTTAGAGACTACAGAGTCAATACCATCCATTCCACTCTCACACAAAGCATCGCAAAGATACGCACAAGAATGTCATTTGTGTCCAGCAAAAAATATAAAAATTGACTTACTTATGGCTGAAATATGAATATTCCAGGCCTTCCTGCTCCCTCCTCACAGCTAAGGCCATGGAGCACCCAGCTGTAGTGAAACGAGCAATGTTCAGGGACAACCGAGGACTGTGGGAACTTTCATTCTTGAGCAGAGTTGACATGAGTTCTCGACATGTCTGAACTAAGATAATTATTAAAAATACTCAACTAAAGCCAAACTTCGCACAGATACTCCTACAATATTGAGCTATTTTATATTAAATAAGAAGTGTTCATATACATATGTAAGATAACATACTTCTTTTTATAATGTTCTTTATGTGTACTATCATAAACCCATATACCCCTAACACACATATTGCCTTATTATCTATCTTCACAAGGGTTTTCTGTATTTTATAGATTTTTCAAATAGACCATGTGAATGAGGAGATAATCAGGATTTAATATGAGATAAAAACCATTCGCAATTTTGGCTGAAAAATTGGTGTCTCCTATGTTAAGTTGTGGACATTATGCTCTCATACCACAGTAGAAGGTTCACTCAACCCTGGTCATTAGCTTCTGCCAGAGAGAGCTGGAGAGAGGAAACACTTCCATCAGTCACGTGAGGATGATCATTCCTGAGTGTCGGGTTTGATGAGTTATATAATCAAGTTTGGCCTAAACATTGAGCCTAAATTAATTAATTCCAGCGTTGAAAAGAACCAATGATATTGTTGTTGTTTTTTATAATGATGTCACAATCAGAATTTCAAAACATACAGACGTAAATAATGAATAAATAAGACACATTCCGCCGGTAAAACAAAACTGCATATAAGCAGGACACACAATAAATACCACACACTTGAAATCATACTCAATGCAGTTTAACAGAAAACAGAGAAAACATCTCCCCTCTGACAGTGATGATAACTGTCTATTTATTAATATAAGTAGTAGTTTACCACCATTAAATCATTTGACAACATTATACGATCATCAGTATTTTTAAATGGATTTTTATTGGCATGTTCGTTATAAACTGTCCGGACCAGAAGACAACTACGTTAAAAAAAACTGTCAAAAGTCTCTTCAGCTGTTAAAGCCGACTGACAGCTGATCCAGCTGTGATCGGCGCTGCAGTCATCAGAAACTGACGTCGCTTCACGTGACGCTTCAACGCTTCACGTGACGCTTCACGTGACGCTTCAGAGGAAAGTACGTCTCATGTCTCTTAAAACATATTTCCTCGTGTCCTCTCTCCTCGCTTGGTTTCCTTGCGTCTCTCCATGCATCCCTGGTGGGCGGGACTAAGACGCATGGAAAAAACGCAAGTGAGAGAAACGGGGATGCAATTAAGAGACTTAGGATGTACCCCATGACACCTCTAAGTCTGTTTGGGTCTAAAATATTTTTAAAAGATGTAAACTAATGTGCTAGTGAGTGTGGTTCACTGAGTCTGTACGACAAGTGGAAGAATTCAAGTGAGAAGGCTGCAACTCAAATGAGTGTTGTTCAGTCAGTGTGTGAGGAGTTTGCACTACTCCAAAACCCAAGTTAGAGATTGTAACCACTCGGTCACTTCCCCGTGAGTCTCGGGCCGCGCAACAACACAAAAGAGCCACACGCGCTGGTTGTGAGTTCGACAAGGTATTTTATTCATTGCCGATGATACTCAGCCGATGATACTCAGCTATATATATCAATCAAGCCAGATGAAACCAACCAGGTGGCTAAACTTCAAGCATGTCTTGAAGACATAAAAACCTGGATGACATGCAACTTCTCAAGGACTGCCTTCTTTCACCTACGCAACATTTCCATAATCAGGCACATATTGACTCGAAAGGATGCAGAAACATTGATCCATGCATTTGTTACTTCAAGACTGGATTACTGTAACTCTGTATTATCAGACTGCTCTGCTAAGTCTCTCAGGTCTCTCCAGTTGATCCAGAATGCTGCAGCTCGTGTACTAACAAGGACTAGGAGGAGGGATCACATTACTCCTGTATTAGCTGATCTCCACTGGCTTCCTGTAAGACAGAGAATTGTATTAAAGGTCCTCCTTACCTACAAAGCCTTAACTGGTGATGCACCATCATATCTTAGGGAGCTTATAGTACCATATTGTCCCACCAGAGAGCTGCGTTCACTGAATGCAGGGCTACTTGTGGTTCATAGAGTCTTAAAAATTAGGATGGGGGCCAGAGCCTTCAGTTATCAAGCTACTTTTCTGTGGAACCAGCTTCCACAGGCTTATATTGCTTGGGAACATCTTACGATACACTGAGCTTCTCTCTCCTATTCTCTCTCTCATTTTCTCCTCTCTATCCTTCTGGATGAATTAATGTCTCTTTAATGCACATTACTAACTCTACTTCTTCTCGGTAGCCTCTGCTTCTTCTCCTCAAGCTTCCATGGATCGTGGCTGTCTGGATCCGGTCCTGTTCCCTGCCATGGCGGCCCTGCTGATGCCCCTCATCTCTGCCTCCGTCTGCTGGCGTGAATCGTGGTTGTCTGGGTCGTGGTCCATGCCTACTACTCATTACATGAATAATTTCTGTGTTATCCATTGAATGTGCTGTAACTCTGTTATGTTGATTCTATACACATGACATCTATTGCTTCTGTCCATCCGGGGAGAGGGATCCTCCTACGTTGCTCTCCCTCAGGTTTCTTCCCTTTTTTTCCCCCCTGTAAAAAGGTTTTCACTATTTTTTGGGGAGTTTTTCCTGATTTGATGTGAGGTCCCGGGACAGGGATGTTGTATGTGTACAGATTGTAAAGCCCTCAGAGGCAAATTTGTATTTGTGATTTTGGGCTATACAAAATAAACTGAATTGAATTGTTTCAACTCATATTTGATATACATGGTTAATTTGCAACCTGTTCTATACATCATGAATATAACTAGTACTTGTTATATTTGTGTCATTTTAGAACCAAACATGGACAAACATGGACAAGCATGTGTTGTTCCTGAAGCAATAAATTATGTTTGGTTTATTCTTATCAAACACTAAGCATAATTTACCTACTTCATTGATTCATTTGTCAGACATAAACAGAAGAGGCCAAAGGGCCATGATGAGAAGATGTAATGTTGGTCAAATGCTGTGGTCCAAATAAAATTACTTCAGTTGTATTGCCATTGAGAAAAAGAAAGTTTGACTGGAAATGTTTTCCAAATCTCAAAAGACAAGAGCAAAAACAAGCTGACTTGGTTCTCTTCCTTGCTTCCATGCTGCCTGTTTAAAGATCGCAGAGTGACCTCTGGAACTGTAGGGGGATGCAGACTCGGGCTGGACTGGGGCTGGGAACCAATGCAACAGATTGCCAGTTCTTTGGCAGGCTGGAGAAACCAGCATGGCACTGTCTCATAAAATTAAATTCCCATCCAATTACACTGGTTAGCCTGCTTTGGGAGGAATGAAATTGAGATTGCAGTTTAGTGACATTGGAATGTCATTTTGTAGGAGATAGAAATGTTTAGACCGGTTATCTAGTGACAGAGACATCATCATCTTGAAATACAATATTAGTTTCCTCTTTCATTTTAAATTTGATTAATTTTGGCCTATCATCACAAAAGGTCAAAGGTCACATTTAGCCTGAGTACACTGTGTTGGCCTTTGTAGGGGTTTAAATGATCAGATCCCTTGCAGGTAGCAGGTGCTTGTGATTCTATACAGGCAGTAAGTAGGACCTTTGAATAAAAAGTAAAACAAAGTCAAATGAACTTCTGTCCATCCTGATAGAGGATCCTCCTCTGTTGCTCTCCATAATTTCTTCCTTTTCCTCCCCCTAAAGGTTATTTTTGGAGAGTTTTTCCTGATCCGATGCGAGGTCCCGGGACAGGGATGTCGTATGTGGACAGATTATAAAACCCTCTGAGGATAATCTGTGATTCTGGGCTATACAAAATAAACTGGATTGACCTGAATGTCTTTTTGTAGTTATTTTTTAGTAGTTGTCAATACCAGCGTTAGGTTAACAGTGATTGTTTTTTATTCTGTTGTGTATTTTTCTTTCTAAAGTCTAGCGGTTTCTTCCAGACAAAAGGTAAGTCGACACTCAAGGACAGCATTAACACAAGTCTCCTGAACTTCTCATTTCACAGTGATTCAAAGATTGTTCATTTTAGAAGGGAAAGTAGTAAATACTAACATTATGTATAATAGTCCAGTTCATCTTCATTCTACAGAACATGCATCAGAGGACTCTTGCTATTAGGACTGACTGCAAACATACAGGTTGAACCAGGGGCAGATTGGGGGGAAAAGGTGGCCCGGGAGTTACTGTCAGACCGGCCCACTCAGTACACTCAAGTGTTACAATAGCCAGTATCATTTTAATCCATGTGTCCATCGTTAGTCAAGAACCACTTATATATGAAGCCTGAAGCTTTCAGCCTGCGGGATTGTAATAGAGAAATAGAATTCAATACATAAACATTGGAAGGCCAAAACACGAAGAAGTAAGTTGATAATGTTCTTAAATAATTGTGTTAGTTTTAATGGCAACCCAGGTTTTCTGAGCATGTGTTCAGCTGCTCTGCAACTTCTTCATAATGAGGCTGCTGGGGGGTGCGCTGGTGAATATTGTCCCCACAAAGACATGCGTCCCCCAAAGAGAGTGTCGGATCACTCTGCAGCATCCCAGGTCCTCGATCTGAAAGCCCAGGTGGCGGTAACGGTCATCTGTCTCAAACAGTGTGTTGTTGGTGTACGAGCCAAAGAACTGGGGAGGAACACACATTCATCATATGAATCTGATCACATCTGGCTTCAGAAAAAAAGATCAACTAACTGATGCAATTCTCTTCAATATGAGTTTTGCTTAGTTTTTAAGAAATATAAATGTAGGGGCGACTGTGGCTCAGTGGTTAGCAAGTCAGTCTTTCAATCAGAGGGTCAGTGGTTCAAACCCCGGCTCAGCCAGTCGTTGTGTCCTTGAGCAAGACACTTAACCCTCATTGCTCACCGTTGCTGTGTCTTCGGTCTACTGTATACTGTATATCATGTAAGTCGCTTTGGATAAAAGCGTCAGCTAAATGTAATGTAATGTAATCACAAATGGTGAGTGTACCACAATGCAAAACACATCAGTCTGTATCATTTTCCTACAATAGTCAAATGCTGCCACATGCTTGTACAGTGCAAGCTGAAATGATTTGAACTCAAACTGCATGTCAGTCTGGCTTTTTTCTCAAGCAGGAATTTAGCAGTTCTTATAAATCAATCAAAAGTATTGACCTGGACGCTCAGCGCCAATTTTGAATCTTTCTAATGGTTGAGTCCAGCTCAGAGCGCTTACCATGAGTCAAAGGTAATCTCTCCCATTTTAAACTTCACTGTGCACACTACTGCAGGTAGTGCGGGCCTACAGAACAATGTGAACCTGAGAAACTTCATCCAATCTGATGCTCTGGTTTGCATAGTGGTGAGAACATGCGGTTCAGCACTATAGTACACGGCCCGGCACTCTAGACTAGTCGAAAACCTCTTTAGAACCCGGCCCCTTGAGTATCTGCATCTGTTCACATCTTCCCTTTGTCTTGCACTGCAGCTGGATTCTCTCCATGTCTCGAGATCATACCAGAATCTCAGAATCACATTTCACACAAATTCCATGAGGAGCTACATGCAACTATGTGCAGGGCTTAGGTGTATGTGATGTACACAGAGAGGAGAGTGTATGTGATGTACACAGAGAGGAGAGTGTTGGTTCTAAACAGCAGTGCTCCTGAAGAAGTTAGAGTAGCTGCTGCAATAGCATCAGTTATAAAACAACTGGAGAGTATTTCTTCATTGAATGAAGAGTAAAGAACGACACTGGAGGTTTCTGCTAAAAGATGTGTTCTCTCTTCTCCTGATTGACTTCAGTAAGCGTTTGGAAAAGGGATTGGATGAACCATCTGTCAATCAAACAGTTTCTAATAAAGCTTCACAGATGCTTCCGTGTAACAAACCGTGTGGTGGGTCAGGTTAGTCTTCTCTTGACTCTGGATGCATTCATGAAATCTCTACATTTAACATCAACGTGGTTCTGGGGGCCTTGAGACTCATAGCCTGCAGCTTGTTCCCTAATCTACATGCACTTTGCTGCACAGCTGAGCTGGGTGTAGTTTGTGGGCACTACAACTTAACCGAGAAGAGATTTTTTCTAAATAGTACCAATGAAGGCTGATACAACTAAAATCGGTAATATCATAAAAGCAGTGACATTCGCACATGATCCGGCCAGTATTCATTCTAGAATTGGAAGTGTAGGGATGGGTAAGATTTGGTGAGCAAATTCAGAACTGGATTCAGATTTAATAAAAATGTCACTGAGTGACAGCGTTATCTTACAGCCAGGCCGGAGGAGGGGTCGATGAAGTCGGCCCAGAAGCCGTCCCTCTGCAGAGCGGAGCAGATCTCCTTCGCTCCATCAACAAACTGCAAAGCAGAAACACAACGCAGCCGACTATATATAAAAATGTAAATTCTTAGGGGCAGTTTTGCCCTCGTGTATTTCCGACGCTGATATTTATATACATATATACATATATATATATATATATATACATATATGTATGTATGTATGTATATATGATACACACATATATATATATACACACATATATATATATATATATATACACACTATATATATATATATATATATATATATATATATATATATATATATATATATATATATATATATATATATACATACACACACACACATATATATATATGTGTGTATCATATATACATACATACATACATATATGTATATATATATATATATATATATATATGTATATATACATACATACATACATATATATATATGTATATCATATATACATACATACATACATATATGTATATATATATATGTATATCATATATACATACATACATATATGTATATCATATATATATATATATACATACATACATACATATATATATATATACATACATACATACATACATACATACATATATATATGTATATCATATATATATACATACATACATACATACATATATGTATATCATATATACATATATACATACATACATACATACATACATACATACATACATACATACATACATACATACATACATACATATATATATATATATATCATATATACATACATACATACATACATATATGTATATCTTATATATGATATACAAACCAACTGATACAGTTCAGTTGGTTTGTCGGTTTGTCATCAGGATTACTAAAACACTTGAGTCCCATGGTCAGGAGACTTGGTGGAAGGGTGGAGCGTGGGCCAAATGCTGGGGCACATACAGGCCTTATATTCCACAGGAGGTCTGTGCCCTCTGATTGCCCCTCTAGTTGAGAATAAGCCATTTCAGCACAGACCGACTCCATGGTTCTTGTAGTCCCAGTCTACCCTAACATAGAAAAAACATAACCCCCCAGCAGCTCACCTTGTCAAGCATCTGATCCCTCTCCTGTTCTACCTCAGCACACCAGGACGTCATATCGTTTTGGGTCTTTTGGGTCACTGTGACCACCATCATACCAGTGGATGGTGCTTCAGGAAACATGGACTGGAACTCTGTTCATCACATCAGCAAAAGCACACATCAGACAAACAGGAAGCACTTCTCAGCAAAACTCCAGTAGTCTATCTCTCCTGAAGGGGGATAATAAACATCCACAAAACTGTTAACTAAGGACCACATTGCCGTTTTTTTAGTAACCAGTCCAAATTAAGAAGATGAACATGGATGTTATGGATCATTTATCCAGTGCAGTCTTAGTTCTGTACCTTTAGCCAGAAGTTCAGGGCAGGACTGTACAGCACACTCCAGACCGGAGCTGTCAAAGTACTGTTCAGCATTCTGAGACGAGGCTGGTTCATCTGTCTCCTGACACAGACACAGACAGACAGACGAGAAGTTTGCCTTGTATTGTTGTATTTTAATATATTTTGATGAGTAGTATATTTTATCAGGTACTTTATATCAGATGATATATACCCAACGTTAGTGATAGTGTTACTATTTTTGATGTTAGTGTTCTAGGGTTAAAGGGGACACTAGTGTCTGAGGTGGATGTAAATGTGTATAGCTAATTAATTATCATCATAATACATTTTTCACATTATGTATGTAGATTTATTAATTTGTAATATTTTTTCATTCAGTTTTTTACAAAAACTACATTCTGTCACAGTGTAATTGAACGCATTATAACTGACACTGCGTCTGGAGGACAGAGAGGAAGACGGCAGGCGGACAGAGATGGGAGAAGCTGAGGTATGTTTACTACATCAACACATGTGTTGTAGTGATCACAAAGACAATAACATCATTCTCCAACCAAAAGGCCTGGATGAAAGGAGAGGTGAGGGCACTATTCAAAACCAACAGTGCTGCCTTTCAGTCAAGTGACAGAGCAAGAGTGACATCTGGCATCAAGGAGGCAAAGAGGAGGAGTCAAGATAGACTGGTGAGAGACCTCAACACCAACAACTCTACAGAGGTCTGCTTCAGCTACAAAAGCATCATGTGTGAGGCCACGATGCCAGATGAGCTAAACACCTTTTCTGCTCACTTTGATGTGTCCACAGCTGATGTGAGGAAAACCATGAGGAGAGGGAATATGAGTAAAGCTGCTGGGCCGGAGAACATCCCTGGTCCTGTTCTAAGAACATGTACCCACCAGCTAACTGATGTCTCATCACTAGTGCAGGGGCCCAGTGACAACATGCCTGTCCAGAATGAGCCATGTGTTTGGCCCATGCTGCTGCTGCTTGTAGCTTTCTGGAGAACCGCTCATCAGCAACTTTCCACTCAACACTGCGCTTGTCCAAGATAGTTGCATTAATACCTCATCACGACTACACAGAAACACGGTGAATTACACTCAGTGGTTTCAGAGTCTTCCCAACATATCAGAGCATAATACTTCTTATTTGTTCATGATTTTAAAAGCAAATGTTATCCATCCATCCATTTTCACCCGCTTATCTGGGGTCGGGTCGCGGAGGCAGCAGGTCCAGCAGGCTGACCCAGGCTCCTCTCTCACCCGCAACATCTACCAGCTCATTCTGGGGGATCCCGAGGCGTTCCCAGGCCAGCTGGGAGATATAATCCCTCCAGCGTGTCCTGGGTCTTCCCCGGGGCCTCCTACCAGTTGGGCGTGCCTGGAAAACCTCTAAAGGGAGGCGTCCTGGAGGCATCCTAATTAGATGCCCGAACCACCTCAGCTGACTCCTTTCGACACGAAGGAGTAGCGGCTCAACTACAAGCTCCCTCCTGATGTCCGAGCTCCTTACTCTATCTCTAAGGCTGAGCCCGGACATTCTACAGAGGAAACTCATTTCGGCCGCTTGTATCCGCGACCTCGTTCTGTCGGTCATGATCCAAAGTTCGTGACCATAGGTTGAAGCAATCCACCGGTTTCCGCAAATGTTATATTGCAGATTATTCTTATTATTTTTAAATCATTCAAATGTGGCATGGTGGGAAAAACACATTTGTTCTACTACCTGACATCACAGTTGTCTTGTTTACCCAGATGTTGTTGGTTGAGGCCGTGTGGCATGGACGTGATACAATGTATTAAGCACAGAGCTGTGCAGCCGGACACTATTGGAAAAACGACTCGCGTTAACATTAGCATACTTACAAAGAACTCTCCGATGACCTGGGCCAGAATTAACTCATGTCTCTCACTGCTGGACGGGGAAGACAGCACGTCAGGGACCATGTGTTGTGCCAGGCTCTTCTTCTGCTCTGCTAATCCCTCCAGATGACAGTCAAATCCCACTTTACCAGGCAGCTGGAAGCGCTGGTCCTGGGGTCCAAAAGGGCCCATGCTCTCATCGGGCCACACTGTCCACAGTCCATAAACAGAAAGACACGTTATTCACAGGTCATATAAATAGAACAGATAAAATCATTTTCTGACATGCTGGTCTACACACCAACATTAATGGATCAGAGGAAGAGGCTCCATAGCTTTTTAACCATCTTGTTGCCTTTGAAAACCTTTCAAAGCTTTGTGTTCCCACTCAAAATGACACACATTAGGATCTGTACCAGCCTTTTCATTGTATATTGTATCACCAGCTCCAGCTAATTCATGTTTAAAACCAAACATCCTACTCATGTCTGAGGGGGCGATGGCTACGCAGGGCTCATTAGAGCCCGATGATCCAGCAGCAGAGGAGGCTCTGGCTCCAGCCACACGATGCACCAACACATGAAGCCCTGGGAGGTAATTGACCAGCCGGGCTCTGCTGCACAGCACCTGTTGTTTGAAAGATGGAGTTCATATAGAGAGGCCTTTCTATTATTCAGCCTCCCCTTACATGTACACTGCCAATGCAACCATTTCAAATAAGGCCCTGTCTACACATTAACAGATATGTCTTTGAAACAGATATTTTCCTCTCCATTATAAACACTTAGTCGACCTTCATTTGACAAAATGTCCAACATTGTGGTTAGGACTACCTCCTCTACCCTGAGCTCCAGCTAGTAACGGAGAAACATGAAAGTCTCTCTAGAGCCAGTGTTTGTCCTTTCTGAGCTACTGTAGAAACATGGTGAGAGGCCTGAGGCCTTTAGACTTGAAGAGCTTTAGTAACTGACTTGGTATACGCTTAATGTGTTTGGTGACCATATGTTATTATACATTTTAACTTTACTATTGCACTGTTTATTGTCACGCACCAATCATCATACCAAAATTAATCCTTTCTGATTCTGAGCTAAAGAAAACAACGATTCTCAAACTTTCTGGCAATAAATTATTCTTCTCTACTCACTCAAACATAGTTATGTGTGGACTTACACTGGCCATCCTGGTGGGCCGCTTTTCCTGCAATGCCAGTGATGTTTCTGTGACAGAAAGGGGTAAAGCAGTCAGGACTCTCCAAACACACGATCCGGATTAGAACCTCAAGAGCAACATGGGAACGTTTTATCCTCCAAGATCCTGAAAGAACTAAATAGAGCATGCTGCGATGCATATTATTAGAAGTGTCACTCGGTCCCATACTGTACACTGACAGCTGGAGCCGAACACTGAGCACCTATTTAGATAGGGTGACCGCTCACTCCTGCTACAGGTTGTCCTCTGGCGTCACTGAATCTGATGACTTACGGAACACTACGTAATGTAGCCGCCAGCGTCCAACGTCACTAACAACAGAACTTACCTCACGGCTCAAAGCTCAAAGTAGAAGCGAGGTTACGTCACGCGATACTTTGTATCGCTCGTGCAGATGTTTCGAAAGACCAAAGTCACTTCAGGCTAGTTAGCGTAACCGCTGGAGGTAAATGAATTCATCCCGCAGGTTCACGCCTGCAAGATTCACCTTGAATTCGCGCATGCGCTTTTTATTTTTTTATTATTCGATGAATGGCGTTTGATAAACAACCATAATACACATTACCGCCACCTACTGACCGGAGTGTGGATGTTCAATATATTGTGAACCTGATCTCACAGAAATACGTGAAATGAACACGTTCCCTTAACCCCAATATGCGTGGTGTCGGCACGTAATGTGTTGAAATTACGTGTGGGTACCACGTAAACGACACCCATACAAAGTCAATGAGGCTCATTTACGTGGTGGACACACGTATTCCCTGATTCAAATAAACGTCCTCCTTTTATAATTTATTAGGTTCAACAACGTCACGCAGTGGGCGGTGGTAAATGTTGTTTTGTAGTTTACGAAACGTCCTCCTTTTATAATTTATTATAGTGAGTTAGTTGCGATTTTTCTTGTCTAAATAACAGTACATTGTTTGAAATAGATTGTTTCCTTTACGTTATTAAACCCTCTACGATATTTTATTATTCTCAAATGTATTTTCTGTCACCGCAGCGAATATTACTAGGCCTATTAATAATTATACTTATGAATCAGAAGACTTTCAGTGGTTACCACGACAACGATACGTCACGTTACGCTGGGCGCATTCAAAGCAGGTATCCCATATCCCACAATGCAACGCGGTCATTCATTCAGAGACTCTGACAGCGATCAGCGGGTCTTTAACGCCATTATCGCTTCAATGTTCATATATATATAATCTGTGGTTTTATCACCAGCAACAACACGTTGCTCAGTTTTCTTCAGTAAGTTATGCACCGTAATAACATTTTAAAAAAACAGCTGAAGACTCAGGAAGTGACGTAGTACGTGCCGCTCGGCAGATAAGAAGATACAAAAATACATAATATTCGTAATATTGATGTTTTTGTCTAACATTGTATTTGAGGATTTAAACAATGAAGATAATAATAGTAATAAAAAACAGTTTCATGTATTTGTCTCATGTACTGTCTGCTCGGTCGGCGGGCGGCGGCAATCTGAAATGGAATGAAGCCCATTCACGGCAGACGGCAGAAACACAGGAATCGAACACGGCAGCTGCCCACCCCGGAAGAACTACAGATACGCACGCTTGTAACAGGTTCTGGGCCGCATATATAATGGGAGTTGTAGTTTCTAAATATATTGGTATATTTCTCATAATTAGAAGTTAAAAGTGTGTCATTGTGGATGCCCCCTGGGTTTTTTTGGGATGGGGAATACACTGGTGTCATCAGATTTTAAAAATTGAATCGTTAAATAGGTGAAAATAGCTTATTACCATATTATACAGTGCTTACAGTGGTTAAACATTGGTGACCATATCTACATGACAGCTGAGGTCCAGAGCTTTCTATAACAGCTGATCCTATGTCTGTAGCACCTTCTGTTGATAAATGACAAGCCTTCAAACATGGACTAGGTTCAAGGTTCAGAGGTCAAGATCTCAGAGTAGGAGTAATGGATCCTCTTCAGACTGACATGTTACTGTGGAGGTTGAGACCTTTCCAACAATATGTTTGATATAGTCCTACGACAATGTTTTAATTTTCACATATCATGGAGAGACCAATTTGCAGGCGATACTTTATTATCCCCGGAGTGATATCTGCCTTGAGTTCAAATTCTTCACACATAACACTTGACATATCGTTTTATCATACAGCTGACATATACTTACAATAAACAAAGTGATATGTAGCCAGACTGAAGCACATCACACAGCCACAATCTATTGCTCATCTTTCACACACAGTGACAAGAGCAACCTACACACAACCCTATGCATTATATCATGAAGGTATTGCAAACCTCCTGCAGCCTCAAGCAATATTATTTAAAGTTGTAATTGAGGTCCGACTAGGCCTATAGTTTAGAAATGTTAAGTTTACATTGGAGTAACCTATATCTTCTGCTAGAGTATAAGAACTCATACTTTGCATGGAGAATAAAGATAGATCAGGTCATATTCTCTGTGCTTGCCTGGAGAGACTGGTTTCTATTCCTCTCCACAACTTTCATGACAGTCATATATAACATAAACCCTCTGATTCACAGGTGAAAACAAACTGAAAAACTGAAAACTGAAAAAAAACAACTAAAAACTGAAAAAAAACTGACAGGTCTCTATTTCAGCAGAATATGCAAAACGTACGTTTGTCTGTGTGCAGTAGGCTGAGGTAGAAGTGTGCCAAAATTGCCAAAACACATGTTGTATATGCAGAGATACCCAAACAAAGATATATACATCTTACTTTGTGAGCAAAAACCTCGGCAACAATCTGCTTATCCTTTTAATTTCCTGAAAATGCTTCCTAAAACTAGTCCCTTCTTCATTTTGAAAAAATCTCTCAGTAAAGGCAAAGGTTATGGTTATAAGCTGTAGCCATGGTGATTGATATGAGGATAATCTTATGAATATAATAATTAATATGTTAGGCCTGCCATCAATTTAAATTTAAAAAAAAATTCTAAAAAGTAATTTGTTTAAAACTAATGCAGTGCAATGCTTACAAAGTCCCACACATAAATATGCTCATGCTTTTTCCCCCTTCAGTCTTTGCTATTAACATTCATCAACTACAAAATTGCATTTAATAAATAATGATGCATGGAAAATGAAATAAAAAAGCTTCTCTTTGTAGGCCTAACTAGTTTATCAACAAGTCAAAACAAATGTTAAGTAGTCAAACAGGCCATCAGGCAGTATTTCTAACACTTAACTCTAGGTTGGTTATATAGTATATACAAGGCAAATCAACGTGCTTAGCATAAAACACTGTTTTTCATTATTGGTATTTTTATTGTATAAATTCTCACGTACAACGTGCAGCAATCTTTCACAGACTCGGAGCAGTAATTATTACGTCACTTCCTGAGTCTTCAGCTGTTTTTTTAAAATGTTATTACGGTGCATAACTTACTGAAGAAAACTGAGCAACGTGTTGTTGCTGGTGATAAAACCACAGATTATATATATATGAACATTGAAGCGATAATGGCGTTAAAGACCCGCTGATCGCTGTCAGAGTCTCTGAATGAATGACCGCGTTGCATTGTGGGATATGGGATACCTGCTTTGAATGCGCCCAGCGTAACGTGACGTATCGTTGTCGTGGTAACCACTGAAAGTCTTCTGATTCATAAGTATAATTATTAATAGGCCTAGTAATATTCGCTGCGGTGACAGAAAATACATTTGAGAATAATAAAATATCGTAGAGGGTTTAATAACGTAAAGGAAACAATCTATTTCAAACAATGTACTGTTATTTAGACAAGAAAAATCGCAACTAACTCACTATAATAAATTATAAAAGGAGGACGTTTCGTAAACTACAAAACAACATTTACCACCGCCCACTGCGTGACGTTGTTGAACCTAATAAATTATAAAAGGAGGACGTTTATTTGAATCAGGGAATACGTGTGTCCACCACGTAAATGAGCCTCATTGACTTTGTATGGGTGTCGTTTACGTGGTACCCACACGTAATTTCAACACATTACGTGCCGACACCACGCATATTGGGGTTAAGGGAACGTGTTCATTTCACGTATTTCTGTGAGATCAGGTTGTATATATCAGAATGAGCCTTATTTATCCAAGAATGGGTGCTCATACAAGGAATTGTATTCCTCACAATGTACTTATAGAGAGAGAGAGAAGTAAAAGCTTGGAACGAGGATCATATACCTGGATAGATAATACAAAATATAATGTCTAAATACAAGTGTTCTTTGTAAACAAAACAAATCGTGCAAAGGAATACATACTAAATTATAAATACTGAATGGACATACATGGATTGGATTATGATGTATAGTATGTGCATGTAAAGATGACAATATAATATATATACAGTGTGTAGGATATTGACAGTGACAGATAACGTGTACATTTTAAGAATAAATTGTGCATTAAAACTGTAGTATTATAATCTATAATGGCAGAAGTGGATGTTTTGGTGTCAGAAGGTTATTGACAGCTAATGACTGATAGGAGTTAGTATCAGAGTGACCTGCAGAACTTTTCTTATGTTGTTCTTTTGGTGTACAGTCTTCATAGCACCTCTCAGAGGGGAGAAGATGAAGCTGCAGGGTGTCCACATGTGAAGGGTCTGAAGCAGTGTGTCCTGACTCCAGAGGGGTAGAAGTCAGCAGGTGGCAACAATGATGTTCTCTGCAGTGCTGACTCTCGGTCGTAGTCTGTGCTTGTGCCGTTTGGTGGCTGATCCAAACCACACAGTGATGGATGTGTAGAGCCCAGACTGGCGTACTGAGGTGTAGAATTGCATCAGTGGCTCCTGAGGCAGATTGAACTTCCAGGGCTGGAGCAGGAGTTATATCCTCTTCTGGATCCGATGTGAGGTTGTTGCATGTTTGTAAAGCCCTCTGAGGCAGATTTGTGATGTGTGAACTTACATTGGTACCAAGCTGGTAGTATTCGTCAGGAATTTGATTGGAATAGAGCATAGTGGTTATCCATATGTGTTATCAATAACTAACCAACTATCAAACTGTTAATTATATTTAATAATATTCAGGAGGGCTAATGTTAGCCAGCAATCTCTATTATTGTCTGTCATGATAGTGTAGAGCTGGGCCCAAGAGCTGAATACAGACAGAGCAGGAGTAGTTCACAGTTGTTTAATGAACCTCATGCACCCTGCTGGGGCAGTATTGGGTCTTTTGCGGTTCATCGGCAATATACCACTAACACATATGGCTTTATTATCTATGTTCACAAGGGTTTTCTGTATATTATAGCTTTTTACATTTTTCAAATAGACCTTGTGAATGAGGAGATAATCAGGATTTAGCATGAGATAAAAAACATTCCCAATTTTGGCTGAAAAATGGCTGGCTTACAAAAGGTTAATGAAAAGATCCATGGGTCGAAATAATGTTGGTCTGGGTTGGCGTCGAATGAGCGCTGAGTGGCAGGCTGGCGAGGCGTTGAGCTGGTGGGGAGAACAGGGAGGCAGGCTGGTAGCAGGTTGGGTCTTAAGGCAGGCCTGAGAGGGGTCGTGATCTTGAGGCTTCGGTAAACACAGGTTAAACAAAGTTCCAAGCAAACAATTGCTGGTACCCCAGTTTGTCCGGCGCATTAGTACCACGTGTGAGTACTGACGATCTCTGAAGACTGGCGTGAAGAGCTAGGTTACATCAACTGTGGCACTTGATGAGTGAATGAGAAGTAGGTGTGCAGGCCGATTGGCAGCAGGAGAGAATGAAGAGACATGCCTAGACACACACACAGCCGGGTTGCAGTCGAAAACTTACCTCCTAACATCTATTACATTACATTTAGCTGACGCTTTTATCCAAAATGACTTACATGATATACAATAGACTGTAGACACAGCAACAGTGAGCAATTAGGGTTAAGTGTCTTGCTCAAGGACACAACAACATGGACTGGCTTTCTGATTGAAAGACAGACCTGCTAACCACTGAACCACAGTCGCCCCTATTCCTAAGCACTTCTCTTTGATCTCTGTGTAAAATGTCATAAGGGTCAAGGGAAGATGGGAAGGAGAATTCATGAGGAGTTAGGAAAAGACAACGGCGGTGTTTAGAAGATCCGCCTCCACTTTCACTAACTACGTAGTTATGACGCGACGGCAGGCAATGTTAGTGACGTCAGTCTGCTGCAGTGAAACTACAATGTTGTAGTCTGTGTTCTTACAGTGTTGCGTCATGCAGACGATTTAATAAACAACCTGGTTCAAAAGTATTACTTTATTTACTACATAAACAACCTGGGTCATAGTATTACTTTATTAACTTAAACAACCTGGTTTATAGTATTACTTTATTTAGTACATAAACAACCTGGTTCATAGTATTACTTTATTAACAACATTAACAACTTGGTTCATAGTATTACTTTATTAACAACATAAACCACTTGGTTCATAGTATTACTTTATTAACAACATAAACAAGAGAGACAGGTAGACGATTTGGATGCAGAAACCGTTGAAGACAGTTGGTCCAGGCTTATGGGGAAAAAGCCATCCAAACACACCTTAGGGCCCACAGCCGCCTCAGAGGCCAGTCCACTTGAGGATAAACAGTCAGTAGTCAAGGGCAGCAGGTCGTCAATCCTGCCTCTGACAGCTAGAATCTTATCATTGAAGAAGTTCTTGAAGTCATTACTACTGAAGTCCGTAGGAATACACGGCTCCACTGAGCTGTGACTCTCCGTCAGCCTGGCCACAGTGCTGAAGAGAAACCTGGGGTTGTTCTTGTTTTTCTCTATTACCGGTGAGAGGAGCTATCGAGTCCAGTGTCATTTTCAGTGAGCAAGTAGCACCATCGATGAGATGATCAATCTGGGACTGACTGAAGTTCACACAGGAGTCCTCTGTTATATTGAGACATGGTAATGAATCAAATACAGAAGGAATCGCTTCCTTAAATCCAGCAACATTACTTAGCTGACGCTTTAATCCAAAGCGTCAGCGTAGACGATTAGGGTTAAGTGTCTTGCTCAAGGACACAACAACACAAACTGGCTGTGCCGGGGTTTGAACCACTGACCCTCTGATTGAAAGTCAGACCTGCTAACCACTGAGCCACAATCGCCCATCAGTTAGCCATCTGGTGTAGAAACCTTTGCCCAACGGCACACACACACCGGCAGCACAAACTCAAAAGTTATAAGGCAATGGTCTGATAAAAGAGGGTTCCGCGGAACACCAAATGCTCCACTTCAATGCCATACTATGTAAGAACAAGGCCGAGAGTGTGGCTAAAGCAGTGAGTCGGTTCATGTACTCTCTGACAGAAGCCAATCGAATTTAACAATGACATAAATGCAATACTAAGGCTATCATTGCTAACATCCACATGAATATCAAAATCACCTACAATAATAACCTTATCAGTCTTAAGGACCAAACTTTACAAAAACTCAGATAAATTCAGATAAAAACTTTGAATACGGACCAGGTGCCCGGTACACTACAGCAAACAGAGTCGGTTGTATTGTTTTCCAGGTTGGATGTGGAAGACTCAAAACAAGGCTTTCAAACGAGTTACAGTTCAATCCAGACTTAAGACCCATTAACAGGCCCAAGTCAAAGATGGCAGCCACTCCACCTCCTCGGCCAGTGCCTCGAGGAATGTGAATATTAATATGACTTGGAGGAGTTGACTAGTTCAGGCTGACATATTCCTCTGGTCTCAGCCAGATCTCAGTCAGACAAAATACATCAATGTGACTGTCTGATATCAATTCATTTACTAATACAGCTTTCGAAGACAGAAATCTAATATTTAGGACTCCACATTTAATTCTCCTACCATGTTGCACTGTTGCAATAGTGGTGTTAACCTTTATGAGGTTATTAACTCCTCTTTTAGTTACTTTTGATTTAATTAATGTAAGTGGCTGTGGGACAGACACAGACTATACAGAGGTTAAGTGTAGTGCAGGGCTTTAGGTTTGTAGATGGTCTGTCTGAGCCCTCTCCAGACAGAAGCAGAGTCACTTGCTGAGTGCTAGTGTTGCAGTTTCTCAGAGTAGTCGTTTAGCGTCACACAACGCCTCGCTAAACCTGTATTTTGACTCTTTGTACAAGTCCTTGTCCCCACTTCTAAACACCTGTTCCTTCATCAACCTTAGCTGACAGAGTTTAACTGTAAACCACGGTTTGTTGTTGTTGTAACTCACCCTAATGCATGATGGTACACAGTTGTCCTCCCAGAAGCTGATGTATATAGTCACAGCCTCTGTGTACTAATCTAGACAGTTGTTGGCGGTCCTGAAAACATCCCAGTTTATGATGAAAGCTTCCAGGTCAGGAGAACGTTGCAGTAAAATCACTGTCATGTCGTTGCACCAGCCGTTGGAGTAGAAGCAGATTCCTCCACCCTTCGTTTTGCCAGAGAGCTCCGTGTCCAAATCCGCTATGAGCAGCTGGAACCCTGCCGGCCGGAGCGCAGATTTCGGTATCGTTTCACAGAGCCAGGTATCAGTACGTTGTATCCTGGTGTTGTTGGTGAATGATGGCGGTTTGAAGAAACCAGTGTTGACTTTTGGTAGACGATGGGTTGTGCTCAGTGGTCTGACAGTCATTATCCACATGATCTCAGAGGTCAATTGGGATATAATAGTGCAAACCCGAGACAAAGGTCACAGTGGAAGGTTTACTTCTGACTGATAGCAGTGTTGATACAGAATACATGTCAGGTTGAATTCAACTGTCTATACATGGAGTCACCTTAATTGCTGCCTTGTAAGAGCTTTTCCCATTTCCCAGAAAATTAACCTGAAACTATAAATGAAAGCGGAACAAAAATCGTTTTGGGAATGTTTCCAGATGAAATCACATCCCTATATTAAGGTGCAAAAAGTGTTGTTTTTTTCTAGTTCTGTTTTCTTTAACATTCTGCATTTTCATCTGCTCTCTGCCTCTAAAAAACATGAAAAACCCTTAAGGATGGCAGACATTTTCAAGACACTATGTGCTATATGAAAACAAGGCCCTCTGTGCTTTTTGTTTAACATAAGAAACCTAAATGGTTCATCACTGTTTGCATGTTGCTCATGTAGATCTATTCATGAAATGAAATGTGTGGAGATTTAATTCTGTTCAAGAAAAGGAGCCTCAGGAGTACTGAGGCAGAATTTGAACAGATCTTCTTGGATATGTGTTTAACTTAGCTTTTAAGGTTTGACCCATGCTGGACCCTTTCATATGAAACAGGTATCACCAGTGTAGTTCATACAGTCACTGTGAATTAAAACAGTTTCACCTCTTTCTGACAATATTGTCACTTTCCCCTTTGATTGGTTCAATCTTTTTGAACTGAGTAGCTGTTCTGTACCCTCATATACTGGGCTAAAGCTACTGAGGAGCCTGTCCTCTAGTGGTGGGCTCACAGCAGTACACTACCTATAATATAATGATGGCTCAGGACAGCTGAGGCTCAGTGGGCTGTGGGTTATTCCTTAACCTCTAAATTGGCAGTTTGATCCCTGACTCCTACTGTCTTTATGTCAAAGTGTCCATGAGCGAGTCACTGAACCCTAAATTGTTCAAACTGCTCCTAATGCTTAGGATGGGTTAAATGCAGGGGTCACAGTTCATATAAACACAAGCCCATAGATAACTGCTGCATTCACGGCTGACAAATAGTAATGTTAACACAAATGCTAGATATCAGCAGGGCTATGACTATGTACTGGAGCTCCCCTACATGTGGTTCCAGTGCCAGAGCCCCACAATACTTCTTCCTGTGTAAACACAGAGACTGACAGTGGATGCGGAAGGCCTCGTCCATGCTTGTCCAAACATTGAGTGGTCACTTGTGTCACCTCGTCTGTCTGTGTGACTGTTTACGCTTTAGACTCCAACACTACACAGAACACATGGCCTCCAATCGCACAGACATTTATCCTCCCACTGATCTGGTGCACGTTTCACATTTACTGGACGGGTAAATGTTTTACTGGAGGATTTTAGGAACATTGCACAGAATGTTGATGGGTATACCCATAGAGAGCCACACCTATAGGTGTGGCTCTACTGAAGTGCCTAGCATTGGGAGGAGACTTCTGCATGAAGACCTGTAGACTGTTGGTTCTCCATGGCACATGCCACCATGCAGCCCCAGCATTGAATGACTGAGATTGCGTCAGAACAACCTAAATATTTAGAAGGGAATTGGAATCAGAATAAGAAGTACAAATGTGACATACTTTTTTTCTGTTAATGTTGTCTTTTCCAGGGCTCCAACACAGCCAAGCAGCTGAGCGCCCCTTACCTGAAGTGTTCCTCCCTGCAGTCTGAGAACAGCATCAGAGACATCTTCCACGTGGCTACGTTGGCCTGCATCACCAAGGACCACACAACTGTGAAGAGGAGGAAGGAGCCACAAAGAGGAGGTCTCACCATGACGGAGACGTGCCCACAGCAAACAAAGCTGTGAAGAGCTGTGCTGTCATGTAAACACAGATACACACCAGTGAAGACTCAAAACCAAGGAGAAGATGTTCTGAAGGATCTATGAGTATGAAGCAGGTTTGAAGACAGATGTGTGGCTTGGGATGAAATGAAGACACTTGACTGCCAAATGATGGGCTTGGAACCAAGCACATGCAATGACCCCCAATTCACCATCACCTGCAACTACACACAGTGTAGTTTGAGGTACACTGTGTTCGTCCAGTGTTGTTGCACCAGAACAGCTGCAGTGTTAGTGTGTAGAAGGAGGATGAACAGCATTCCTCCAAAACATAGTCCATCATTTAACGCTAACACGTGGCTCTGAGCTGTGAACTGTGAAGGCCGTAACATGCCTTTCACTTCGATTTCATCTTTGAAATCCATCAATCATGGCTGTCATTAGTTTCTATGACAGCCTGGACTAGCCAAACTGAGTCTAGAGAGAGCCTCTAGTTCCCCTACACACTTGGCAAAATGAATACGATTCAGTTGGTTGCAATCAACCTCACTGCTAGTTGAAACCAGATCCTACACACTGGTCTAAAAATGCAGAGGTACCACCTTTTTCCAGACCAAGTACAACTACTGACATTTGAATACTTGCCGAAACAGAGTACCAATATGAGTACTTAATAAAAACATTACAGTTCTAAAAATACCCATGAAAACATGTATTTCATCAGATGTTCCTCCCTTTGTGACTGTAACTAATGAAATAGACAACATGCTACTTTTGCAGACAGTAGGGAAGTTCCGAATGAATCCTTTGACCATGCTATCAGTTAAACAGTTAGAGAAAACATTCTTATGGATATGATTCATAAAAAGCTCAATCTCCACACTCACAGACTTTGAGTCGCGCTCCCGTAAAATCTGTGAGGGCTTGGTTCTGTCCCACTGTCACATTGTCGAGTGTTTGAGTCTGGCAGACATTTTGAGCCCTTTATGAACCCTTTCTGTAAATCAGCATTTCTGCAAACTTTGCCCAAGGGAATTACCCACAATTCATAGCAATGTGGTGTTAAACACAGGGTTACCAATGGAAAAATGGAGACGTAAAAGAAAAGACAAACAGGACAGCACATGTGAGTTCATCCTGGAATATTACATGCACTCAGAAACATAGGATTAAAGATATAACATAACACATGAAACCAGAGGAATAGATACTTTATCACAGATTGTATTGCACAGATTTATTCATCAAACATTTAATTTCATCATTGAAGCTGTCTTTACAAAAACAAGTAAATAGTTTATTTAACAATGACCTCTCATCTTGTGTTGAAAGAACCTGGAAGTCGTTCAAATCAGGTAGAAAGTATCAAATAACTACACACTTACACACAATTGTATGTCATAACCTCAAACATGGATGATGCGACAAAGGGGCAGAACTAAACCCTCACGGACTTGGCAGGAACGCGCCCCGAAGTCTGTGAGTGTGGAGATTGGACCAATCGTTGCCATTGGACCAGGTGGGCGGCTTGTTTGACTTAACCTTGTATTGAGTAGTTTTACGAGTTACTGGTTTTGTTGAAATTGTGTCTACCGCCAAAGAGGTGATCTGAATGACCCTCTGATCCTACGCTCAGAGTTTATGTTTGGTTTTTCCACTGTCAGTGTCACATTTAGATTGGTGCTGCTGGAAAGGAGATCAGTAAGCTTTAATGTAATAGAGGCACAACATTTTGAAACTAGAACCCATTTTTACCAGAAAGACAAAGAAAAGTGAAGTATGAGGACTAGAATAGGGTATACCGTGTTAATATTATCAGAATGAGATAACATGCCAAATGTTTCCCTTTAAAGTCAAAGGTTTGACTATTTAAAGTTGTTATTCCTCACAGGTCACATTTCCTGTTCATATTAATCATCCGTTCTGCATTGAATCGCTCATTATTGATGCAAAGTACACAGAGTACTCATTAACTCTATCAATCACTGCACAGCAACATTGTGGAGTTTGGGCCACAACTGGTCGGATCAGAAAAACTCAAACTGAATTCAAAAGGACAGACAGAAAGGTAATTTAGTTGGAACAGGTCCAGAGGGTTTTATAGGACGTTGCCTCTGCACATTGTTACTGTGGAAAGCAACACTCCAACCATATATATTGAACCATGTTTGGATTAATCCAGTCTCAGTTAAGAAAACACTACTAATGTGGTTGATTCAGCGTTCAGAAATTTTAATGAGCACAGAAGAAGAGACGGAAAGACTGACAGAAGTTAACCATGTTCAGTATTGGCCTGAAACAGCAGGACAGGAAGTAAAGTGTCACTAACAATACTCAGCCTATCACTGAGCCCACAGCTTTATCTTCAGCTTGTGTTTGTGCACTGAAGGGAAGAAAATCAACAAGTTGCCCAAGAACTGTAACATCGAGTCCAACACTATTTTCTCAGGGAAATATGCGGTACCAGTGATTGTTGACACAGTACTCTATATTCGTGTCAGGAAAATCATACATTGTTAAGGGCGTTGCCCATGAAATCACTAAATCTTCTCATCTGATTCTCACGCCCAACAGAAAATAAATGAAATTTCCATATCATATTCATACATCACAGATATGGTTTTCTAATTCAAACATTAGACAGACAATGGATGAGGCGCTCATGTTGCATCTGTAGGAGGCAAGTCCTCACAGAAAAAGGCCTGCAAAGGTTTTCCCCTGGAGGTGTACTTGATGCTCTCTATCTCACCGCCGTAGTTGCTGGGCTTCTGGAAGTGGATTTCCAGGTGGTCCTGCAGGTCCTCCTCATCCTCCTTGTCCTCGATGTCATCAAGGAGGATGGTACGCTTCGGAGAGCCACAGAAGGTCTGAAATGCATCGGCAGCAGATGGTTATTGATGGAACTACTAAGGTGTTGACCAGGATTTGATACTACTGAGAACAATCACCAACTGGCTGACGACCTGAATGCCTTCTACTGCAGGTTCGACCCACTTCCACCCCGTCAAATTGCCCCATCATCAAACAACCACCTACACTCTCTGCCTCCTTCTCACCTCTCCCAATCAACCCCCGACCGGCACTGAGGAAGAGGATGTGAGGCGGCTGTTTCACAGACAAAAGATCAGGAAGGCTCCGGGCCTAGACGGTGTCGTCGTCCCCCACTCCCCCTTCACGCAGATCTTCAACCGATCACTGGAGCTATGTGAAGCAGGAGGGGACTTCCACTCTGAACAATTAATCAGACTCCTCCATCTGCACTACTCTGTCATATAGGTTGTCTTTAATGTTTTTTTTGTATTTATCTTGGTTATTATATATATTATGTATGTATATAAGTACGAAAAGCTACGTGAAACCGGAGTCAAATTCCATGTATGTGTAACACACATGGTCAATAAAGCTGATTCTGATTGTTTGTTATGCCAGTCACTGATAATACAGGTGGGGGATGTAAACCTCAGTATCGTTCCCTGTTTCGACAAACCGTGACCCAATCCCCAACAGGCCTCATCTCTGAATCATGAGGAGCCTTTGTGCAGAAATGAGCATTCCTGACCAGTTCTACTGCCATCTCCACATAACCTTATATTATCTTAAAAAGGTAAACTCTGTGTGCGAAATACGGGGTGTCTCGGGGGGTCAGAGACCTCTTGATTGACACTTCAGATTAGGGCTGGGCGGTATACCGTTTCTACCGGTCTCAAATTTCCGAATGGTATGAATTTTTTAATATACCATCAAACTGGTGGCCAGCCGCAACAACACATGTCGCAACTCAGCCGGCAGCACATCAGCATTCGGAGCTACTTACTACTGTTACGGGTATCAAGTTGGAGTCATGGTTTTAACTTTATAACAAAATGAATACATTATGTTTCATTTAGCTGACGCTTTTATCCAAAGCGACTTACATGATATACATTAGACGTAGACTCAGCAACGGTGAAAAATGATGGTTAAGTGTCTTGCTCAAGGACACATCGACATGGACTAGCAGAGCCGGGTATCAAACCACCGATCCTCTGGTTGAAAGACTGACATGCTATCCACTGAGCCACAGTCGCCCACATATAACCCACAGCTAACACTCTTTAACAGGGTAAAACACCACAACTCAACAGTTGCAAAAAATACCGTGATACATCGTGAAACCGCCAGAATCTTACAAAATATCGTGATATTAATTTTTGGCCATACCGCCTAGCCCTACTTCAGATCCCCTTAATAGCAAAATTATGGAGGGACCCGCCGGTGGGTCCTGAGCCCGTCTTTGGGAATCACTGGTGGATTTAATACCATTAATGAACAACAAGTTAACATTAAACATGATGGTAAACATACTTTGACTTTGTCAGTAAGAGGATCAAATGTTTTGGAGAAACTTCAGCAGAGGATCACATCAAGTTCAGCTACACACGTATCAGCACGTGAGTGGAATGCAGACCATAATATGCTGCATATGAAGAGTACCAGTGCTGGATCTCACCTGGAACTTGCACAGCTGGTGTTTGTAAATGGGTCCAACGTGCACTTCAGAGTCCAGATCCACATGGTACCTCCCTCTCAGGGCCAGGCTATCAGCAACTACAAACACACACACACAGTTCATCTGGTGTTGCACCTTGATTAGTGCAGCATGTTGCCAGTTGTCATCGTAAGATGTGTTCAGGGACCAAGTTAAGTGGATCACAATAGATGAGAGATTCCATCCTGTGTTGACACATGGACATTCAATCCCTGAATCCCAACAGATCCAGCCTTCTAATCCATTCCTGACTGCTGTTAAGTTCAAAAATCTTTGGGCGGTTGTGCGAAGAGAAGTCCCAGATGCAGAAAGTTATAATAAAAATTGATTTAATAAAAAGATGATGAACAGCATTTCAAATTGAATCAAACTAATAACTACACAAAATATATCCCATGAGACAGATCCAGTGTCCCCCCCTGAATTCAAACTGAAGACCAGGCATAACCATAGGTCTGAATCAAGATGTCCCTCTCCAGAAACATCAATGAACACACCACCTGATGCTCAGTAACAAATGAACAGCAGGCGGGCTGCTGTGGTTACAAACTATGAAATCAGCCATTGTTCATCTGAAGACACATGTACATGGGGCGACTGTGGCTCAGGGGTTAGCAGGTCTGACTTTCAATCAGAGGATCGGTGGTTCAAACCCTGGCTCAGCCAGTCCGTGTTGTTGTGTAATGACACTGAGCAAGACACTTAACCCTAATTGCTCATCGTTGCTGTGTCTACAGTCTACTGTATAGCATGTAAGTCGCTTTGGATAAAAGCGTCAGCTAAATGAAATGTAATGTACAGAACTGCATTCCCTTCAGCATTAGTGTGGCCGGTTTCCAACCCTCTCCTATTCTACAAAACTATCCTTGACTTTAGGTGAATTCATGATCAAATTAGCGGAATATTGTCATTCAATTTGAATGTCTGGAGTTTCAGTCCAGAAGCTATGTGTCCAGGCACGTGCACAGACATTTTGGGTGGCAGGTGCTCAAACCAAAAAAAAAGGGCACCATCGCCAAAATTATTTATGAAATTAAAAATAAATTCTCCCTCATTTGTTTTACTAGTTGATGGCCTGATCCAAGATAAAAGAGAGCTGCTACCCTGAGCTGCTTGCTGCAGTTCCCTGTTCTTCTGCTTTTGGAGTCTGTCTTTTCTTGGCATTATGCTGCAAATTTTTTAAATGAGATAAATCAATGCTGTGCATAATAATCGAGAGTGACTTACATAATCTCTATAAAGCTGACAACACAGTACACACACATTTTTTACTGTTTCCTGACTAGACAGCTAGCTAGATTAGACAGCTAGCTTACATTTTCCTTATGAATAAAGATTATTGGCTACATACTACATACTGATCAACATACTTTCGAAATAGTCTAAACAGCATTTATACAACACAAAGAAGATGCCTGCCTGTATATCTCTCCCTCTCTTCATTAAACATGACTAACAGTAAACAGCTGGACAAGGCTTTGAAATCACGGATTTCGTGAGTTTTTGTATTTTTTTAGGAAACGTCGGACCAGTTGTGACGTAATGTTTTCAGCGGCGCTAATGTTGTGGTTAATTTATCACCAAACAACGTCGGGGGATTGCACAAACAACGTCATTACCCGTTTGTCTGATGCTGCGGGTCAGAGAAGTAGGCTGCACCCGTTTGGCCTGGCGCTCACTGCATGAGCACTAAGTGGAGGAGGAGGGAGGGAGAGGGGGTGGGGGGGCTTGTGTGCGCCGCGGAGCATGTCGGGGCGAAATTCTCACAAGAACTCAAATAAATGCCCCGTCAGATATATAAATGCATCAGATATATAACACATTTGGGGGCAAAGTAATTTTTTTAATTACATTTTTATTCTTAAATACTGATGAAAAAATTGGGCTCCAGTAGAAGGGGCACTTTTCTCATTCAGGGCAAAGGGGCAGGTGCTTGAGCACCACTAGGGGTCTATCTGTGCACGTGCCTGTATGTGTCTAATGAACTTCTGTCAGTAAATCAGGTGCTGAGGACACAAATCCACTAAGACACATTTGCTCTGCAGCTCTGGCCCTGAGAGTTGTACCTCCCGGGTGGAGAAAGGTGATCTGTCCGGTCCCAGTGTTCCTGTCATACTCCACACTGTCCACCTCTCCTCCTCCTCTACTGGGCCTCGAGAAACTCATCTCCAGTCGCTCCTTTATTCTCTCTTCTGGCATGGAAGTGGGGATGTTGGAAACCTTGAGCTCCTTTCTGGACACATCGAGGTGGATCTATGGCACAAACGATGACAGAAATACTCAGTGCAAAGAATACAGACCACACGTATAGTATGCAACACATTGAGCACCACTGTTCTGTGGGTCAGTGTTGATGATGAGCTACACTTGTAGTTAATTTTGTCAGTGTCTCTGGTAAAAAGGAAGCCGAATTAACCTGAACAAAGACCACTCAATGGGATGTACTGATGAGCTGGTTAACACTCTTCTCTGCTGCTGCTCTAAGTAAATTGTTAAATATTCAGATGTTACTATTACTGCTTTTACCATTATATCCACTGCAGTTATTATTGCTATTATTAGTTACATTACTATTACTGCTTTTCTCAGAAAATGTAGCATTACAGAATTAAATCTGTCAAAATTGTGTGGATCTGTGTGTGTCTGTCTGCCAGTCCTTCGCTCTGTCCTTCTCTCCCTCTCTCTGTATGTCCATCACTTCCCTGTCTCTTCTGTCTATGGATTGCTACAATGGGAGAAATAGACCTAGGATCAAAGACCAAAGCTCCTATTGTATCCTCCATGAGTGTGTGCCATCTTAAAGGACTGGTATCACTATGAGTGTATGTGTCAAAGTGAAAGTGGACAACAAGACATACCTCAAACTTAACAGCAGGATCCATGGTTATTCTTTTCGGTTTTACATCCAAACTGATGTTCTCACAGGACACAGAGCACTGGCCAATCTTCAGGATCTGAGAGGCCACTAGAAAACGGAAACATAGTCGTCACAGTCAGCCTCCATCCACATGAATGGCTTTCTCTTTTCAACCCAAAACCATCTCTGTACACACCCGCCTTTCATCATCTTTGTCTATACTAACACGCCTGAAGTTTGTCGTACTGTTCCTTCACACTTTCTCTGTACTTAACGATAGTGTCACGGTTTCGGCTGGAGAGAGGACCCAAACGCCTGAGCAACAATGTAACAGACCTTTATTCCGGGCAGGACAAGGTACACCACAGGCACTCATGGACAACATGACGATTAACAGTCCGACACGGAACAAGAGACACACAGGGCTTAAATACCATGGGAAGGTGATTGACACAGCAGGGAATAATTAACACACAGGGCAGACAATCAGACAATCACCGGGGAAGGAAGTGCAGGGACACACAGGAAACACGAGGCAGGACTTCACAATAAGACACAAGACAGACACTTCGTGACAGATAGTTGTGCAGAACAAAATAAGCATTGATAAGAAAAGGAAAGTCCTCCTTTTTGTGTCAATCGCCCTCCTCAAAGTCTCAAACCGGGATTGATAAGAGCCAATCAAGACGTGTCTGCGTTTCCGCAAGCTAACATGTTCGTCTTTGGTATTGATATGTGTTTTTTATAAGGAAAACATCTGTGGAGGTAGCCTGAGTCTACTATGTCTTAATGAAATGTAAGCCAAGGTCCCCAGTGAGGACACAGTTATTGTTCCAGGGACTCTTTGGATACATGTCCAAAACAGCAGCCCCCCCGTTGCGGAGCCCCGCGACGTTTCTAGCGCTCGCGCTAACCAGTGGTGGCAGTGATCAACACAGTCCGTCAGTGCTTAGAGTCCGCCTCTCTTACCGGCTGCCTCTCTGGTCTTGTAGATGTCGCTCTCACTGATCTGTTCGCGGCGGGTTTGTTCTCCCGACTTTTCAAAAGCGCACCTTGGTTACTTCCGGTGCTTTTTTTCCTTCTTTTTTAGCTCCGCCCCGTTTCCTGTGTAACATTGTCTGTACTAACCATTCTATTAATTAATTTGCTTATTTCATTTTCAATTACTTTTCCCATCTTCCAAATTGCTTTATTAATTTATATTTTATTTTTTACATATTTTTATATAAAAATCCTGTTTGACTTCACACTCATTACTATGGGGTTTATTAATATCTAAATATAAGAAAAGAGAGATTAAGAAGCCCGCTACTTCTCATATTCCTGTCACACAGAAGTGTACCCTTCTCTTCTTCAAAGGTGATGAGCGCCTGTCCTCCCAGCAGGAGCACAGTGGGTTTCTGGCTGATGGCAAACACTCCTCTGATTGGCTGACTGTTGTCACCCCTCTCCTCTTTACTCTGAGCCCTGAACTCCACCTCTGTGTCTGGAATCTGGGCGTGGATCTGCAATACATTACACAACAATAATTATATAAATTACAGTTGTTATAGTTTGTATTTTTGGATATGCCAATGTCTTGTTATATTATTAGGATGTTGTATTCTGTTGCTGCTATGCGGTGGCAGGTTGGTTCCATTATTGATGGACTGACTTCATTCCCACCTTGAATTTCTGCTTTAGTTTTGTGGACTCGGCCCTCTTAGCCTCTAGCGCAGCTTGACATTTCGTCAGTTTGTTCAGCAAATCCTGTCTGCGTCCACCAAGCAGCAGAAGCTCATCCTATGTGAGATGATCAAGTGAAAACAAGCAGTGAGTCCCTTGTAATTCTCTATGTAGATGTTACAGAGATGACAGTAACTGTACCTTCACTGTGTTCATGCTATGAGTGAATTCCTTCTGACACTCCTCTTGCTTTTTAACGTGAGCCAACATCTCCTGCTGGGTCTCTGCCTTGGCTTCATCTTCCTCCAGTTTCTCCAAGATCAGCCTGGCTTTTACATCATCGGCTTTCTCTGCTTTAGTCTTGAAGAAACAGACGGAAAAGTTCAGAGAGACAACGAGAGACCTGTGGAAAGTTTGCATAGAGGCTGTTTATAACACGAGAAAGTAGTTCCAGCTCCAGATAATTGTTTTATTCAGTGAACACCACAAACCAAATTCCATTCACCTAAATTGTATAATAGATGCTGAAATCTGAGAGGGAGATGTGTCAACCTGGACACTACAGTATTTGCATGGATCGATTCCAACAAGAGAAAACTAATACCTGAATTTGAAAGAGGATATGAATACCCAGATACTCATGTCCATATAAACATACTTGATGACTGAGGCTAATATGCTGACTTGCACAGTCACGCTTTTCAAACATTTCATGTGAAATATATATCACATTACATTTGAAAAGTAAAATTTCACAAGTGCAATTTTTTGCCCTCATGCTATACTGACAGTTCAGAGCATATGAGACAGATGGACAGACAGAAAGACAGAAGGGCAGAGGATTAAGCTGTAGGAGTGATTGAGAAGTGGAAGTGAGAAAGGGGGGTTGGGGTACCTAGATTATTCTTAGAGAGGGGGATTCTAGATTTCTTAGGTCGGCATTTGCTACACATTGATATCCAATTTCTCCGATTTCTTTATTTTTTATTTTTTTAGATCTAATGCCGTTGTTGACCAACAAATATGTGCTTGGACAACTGTCAGCCATAGTCTATCTATCTTTTTGAAAACATTCAATAATAAATCGGCCGCCATCCACTCCAGCATACCCAGAAAGCTCTGTCAGGCCGAGCACACCCAAAGAGCACCTGAGTGAACATCGTCCCTTTATTAGTAGGGTCATCTGCTCTAACCCTACAACACATGTTCATTCGAAAGCTTCGGGTTGAACCTTTTGGGTACGCTTGTGAGCCAGCTAGTGAGCCTTTTGGCGAGGGCATGTCTAGATTTGATTGTGCATGTGTTGTACCCCAAAGAAATGATGCATAACATGTCCTCTCATTCTACTCAAAACTATATTAGGCTAAGTTACTAAGTAACGCTAGGCCCATTAGGCAAAGTTACCAAGTAACTCTAGGCCTACATTAGGCTAAATTACGAAGTAACGTTAGGCCTACATATTATCTGGCTGAGTCTGATCAGAATGTATTACACCGCACCGCATTGTATTTTGACAGATTATGTTTTGAGACTAAATAAAACAGTTCTCTGTACAAAGATTGACAAGTTCCAGAGGGTCAAGTCCAAACCGGCAGGAGTTAAGTTGTTACCTTCCATGTCTCCAGCTCTTTCTTGGCCTCCTCAAAGGCTCTAGCTTCCTCCTGCAGAGCCACGTCCTCCTGCCCATGAAGAACATTAGCTAGCTCTGTTAAACTCTGGTAATTATGTGTCTGGTCACTCAGTTATCCACCGAAAATAACGAGCACATGATCCTTACCTTGCTATTAGCCAGGCGGTTCCTGCAGATGTCAGCCATGACCTGACGGTTTCGAAAGAGATACTCGGTAAACAAAGTATCCTGCGACTAAAGAATAGCCAGTTAAATGAGCCAATATGAACGGTGAACCGATTAATAGCTGTTCTGTACTTCTTTGCTGCTTTATTTTCCACTCGAAGGGCTGTAAAGTGAGAACACACAGAGCAGCTGCGTCTCCGAAGGACTCGAATCAAAAGTGAAAGTAAGGAAAAGATGACGCAGCGCTCCTGGCGGAGGGAGAGCGGCATGTGAACAGGCACTTCTAAGAACCGGTGGAGATGGTGGATGACTGCTGCGACACCTTCCTCATGATTGACATTTCATTCTAGGTTTTTCCTCAATAGTTTACAGGCATTTTCAGTAATCTCAGAACTCTACACACAAAGCAAAAATACACAAAATGAAACGTTCAAAACAAATGACACACACATACACACACCATCATGTGAATAGACATTTCTAAGACAGATCTGACTTAACAGCAGTGGTGTATAAAGTACCCAAAAGCTATACTTGAGTAAAAGTAAAGATACTTTATTGGAAAATTACTTGAGTAAAAGTGAAAGTCACATATTTGAATACTACTTGAGTAAATGTCTTAAAGTATCTGATATTTACTGTACTTAAGTATCAAAAGTATTTTTCTGATATTAAATGCACTTAAGTATTGAAAGTAAAAGTACAAGTAAATACTGTTAATAAAAAAGCAAAGGGTCAGAATTTTGAGATTTATTAAGTTTATTCTTTATTCTAAGTGCTGTGGCCACCATGACCAAGGACAAGGAGTTGTGTTGAAAATAATTGGGTTGGCTGTGATCCATACAGGAGCAACAATGTTCAACATAATATAATGTACATAAGTATACTATTGCATCTACTACGAACATATCATGACACATGGCACTACAGTATAAAGGAGTTGTAACAGTGTGTTTATAAGTATGGTCAACAACACAGCATGGCTGGAGCCCTTGGACCACATACTACACAACAGCTTTGTCAATGGAGCTGTGAGACAGTCAAGGTGTTCACTAATGTGGTCTGCTTGCTGCTGGAGGGAGTCTCAGGAGCCCTTTTACTCTTTGTTGATGTCAGCTCTCCATAGTTTTTAAAAGGTGGTGTACATGCTTTCTCTAAAACAGTCACAGAAAGACATTTTGTAAGCATAACAACTTTAGCTAGCCCCACTGCTACACACACGTGCATCTCCAACTCCGACACGGTTCAAATCGTAATGCTGCTTTATTACATTTTTAATGGATGTGTAACTTTGGAGCATGAAAATGCTTCCTGAAGTCACGCAAACTGAGGACTTTTAGCTAACTGAAAGATTTTGTTCGTTATCCCGGCCAGTTCGTGGGAGAAAAGCTCAGAATGCAAACGAGTGCAATTAAAAGATGTAATACAAGATTATGACAAAACAGTTATACATTACTCGATCGAGGCCTTCTCTTTTCCTGCAGATTCACAGACTGTCCCCCAGTTACCTGCCGCCTCTGCGTTCGAAGAGAATAGGTCGTTCTGTTTCGCGCGTGTTAGTTTAAATACGTTTCAGTCACGGAGCTTAAGGCCCTCTCATTGGTTAGTTCCCTTCCCTTATTCTAACACCTTTCTTAACATCCTGATTGTCCATAGGTCCATTTGCTTTCAGAGAAGGCGGAGGCGCTTTTCCTCTAGGGACAAAGGAATTGTCCATCTTCAAAGTATATCCATTTGCGCGTCCTTCCAGTCCCAATTGTCTCAGAGTCTCACTCCGCCTTCCCTAGCAACAAATTGAAGGAACTACTTCTTCTTAAATAACAGTGCCACATTCCTAACTCCTACAGAATCATTATAAAAACCATTCACACCTATACATTAAACAATATAACATACAGTGACTTTCTTATTGCATACAATTACAAAATGTAGTGAAGTCAATAGAAATATAAATAGTAGAGTAAAGTACAGATACTCAAAAAAAACGACTTAAGTACAGTAACAAAGTATTTCTACTTATTACTATACACCACTTCTTAACAGGACATACTTGTTAAATACAAAGTCATGAATAAGGGAGGACTTGCACAATTGTTAAGAGGAAAAGGGATGTGGAAGGAAGAATGATATGTTTGGAAGCTAAAATCAACGGAATATAAATTAATCTATGTAATATCTATGCCCCAAATATCGAAGAGCTTTTTTCATGAATTAAATCAATTAGTGAGGAACATAGTTGACAGGCTCACAATCATAGCTGTATATTTTAATCACATTTTGGATGGGGCTCTAGACGAAACAACTCCCTTTTTGAATATTTTAAAATATATAGAATGTCAATTCAACTATTGATGAAGGATTTTGGATTGGCAGATACATGGAGGCTTGTCAACCCAATATGAAGGGAAATATACAATCTACTCTCATGGTCACAAATTTCACTCCAGGAAAGATTATACAATGAGCATTTAATTATATTAATTACCAGTGTACAAATATGTTTTTATATTGTTCAGTCTCCCACTCCAATCTTCTCATCCAATTCATTCATCCCCCCCACCCCCCTCAATTCAATTATATAATTGTATATATTGAATTCCTTTTAGTTTCTTTTTAATTTTAAACATACCATAATGTTATAAAAACTGCCCCCCAATAGACGGGCCGTGGAGATCTTGAGAGCTTTGAGGGTTTATCATGTTTAATCTCACTTATAAAGACCAGTATAAACATGAAAGTGGAATCGTCCTTCTCTGAAAAGACGTAAATAATCAGTATCTATACAGGAACATAGAATCAGAGATGTTAGAGGTGCCTCTGGTGGTTGTGAAGCCACTTAGACTTTTAGCCTTGATTGCGTGCTACTATGAGTTTGCATCCGATAACTCATTAGTGGCAAAGCATGAATAAGTGTATGTGACCTAATGCATTTTCATCTTTGGATTCTTTAGAGTTGTTATAAGCTTGTCTTCTTGAACAAGAAAATAAATGTCTCCCTGCTGGTTTCGGCCCGAATCCGAATGCTGTCTGACATCATCTACACGTCATCACTGCCGCCCTGCTGGTGCTGAATCAAACTGCTGCTGGTCCGCCTGAAGTAGCGCCATTCAGACGCTGTTGTGCGGCTACGGATGATATTATGAACCCGGACACGGGGGCGTTTTATGGTCAGACATTATAGGGACTTCCACAAGAAGTTTAAAGCAGAACTAGTGGTTAGTTCAATGGTGGATGGGGGAAACGGTACTGTTTATTTATTTTTTTTGTTAAGTGTTTTTTTTTTTTTGCTGGCGGAATGGGCTTCCATACTTCTCTGTACTTGTGAACTCGTGAACTTGTGAAACGTCATCAGTCTCAGCCCAAGTACTGTTCCAATTCGCATCAAGCCAAGCACGGTCCAAATGCCCGGATGCGGCTCGCTCCGCCCATTTTACCGGGTATGCATCGGAGGTGACTTGTGTGTACTTTGGACGGCCAAATATCCCAGAATGCATTTCACTCCAGCAAACGGAAGAAATGGCGGAGGAAGTAACGCACAACTGTAAGTTGAAACTTTCTCAATACTACTGTTGTTAAGTCACGAAAAGTAATTTTAGGATGTTTTTAGGCGAGAAGTTAGTTGTTTAAGAATCAAATTGTTCTTCAGTTTGTCGAGATTCAGCCGATTAAAAAAAAAATTCCGACGATTTCGGCGATGTAAAGTGTTGCTAGCGGGTCCGTCAGTAAACCAGCACCGAGGGCTCAGCGCTCACGGTGCCCGGCTTGAACAGCCTGATCTCGGCAAGGCTTTTTGAAATTTGCCGGTGGTATTAACGTCTCTTGTACGGTTAAACATGAGCTATAATTCGGTTTGGTTGAATCTAACGAACAATAGTTTGGCCACAATAGTCTATTAGCTATATGTTTACAGGTAACGTTAAATCCGTTTTATTATTACAATTACATTTTAATTTAACTTTAACGTTGACCTAGAGAGCTGTCTGAACTTTTGACCGACTTGTTAGCTCCTCTTTATCATGTCATTATCGCTACTGGGCGCTGCAGACACGGGTACCCTCCATCTCCCAACAGAAAGGACCCAGGGCCTGTTTGTATACAGGAGACCTCCGCAGCATCAGTGCATCGTGCACAGAACCAGGGTTGCCAATATACACATCTAGAAATGTGCCCTTGGCGTCAAAGATTCCCTGAAGCAGCAATGAAGGGAAAATATTTCTGTTTATATATGCCCTCTTGTGCTCTGCAGGAGGAACAATCCCCCCACCTCCTCCATCTCCTCCGCCTTGGGGAAATGAATAACTCTGTGGAGGATAGTCATCATTTCCTCCACGACGTTGTGGACGGTCCTGCACACTGTGGACAGTGGCATGGCGAAGATGTCTGAGGTGACCCTGGCCAGCCAGTACACCGTCACCAGAACCTCAACCTCATGGCTCCATCCATGGCTTTTTTGCCAGGGCAGCATCTGGACCAGAGAGCCTGAAGGCTGGTCTCAGGTCAGCTTCAGACCAGAACAGGGAAAGAATTGGGACATGGTCCTTCAATTGCGCATATCTCTGCACAGGACTCTGAAAAGGACTTTTTGAAACTTTGTTTATTAATTGTTGTAACATTAATGTATGTATATTTATTTGTGTTTTGACTATTTAATAATACATTTTAAATATGAATTGTTGAAGTCTACCAGTATTACATGTTCCTAATATCTGACCTGCATGGTCAGGTGCTTGCTTATGCTTGAGAAGGTTTCTATTATCTAATAGAAGGTTTCTATTATCATGCTGACACACGACTGCAAAACCACCTACAGCACCAATCACCTGGTCAAGTTTGCAGACGACACAACGCTGATAGGTCTCATCACCAAGGATGAGACCCTCTACTGGAAGGAGGTCAACCTTCTGACCACGTGGTGCGGAGACAACAACCTCCTGCTCAACAACAGCAAGACCAAGGAGATTGTTGTTGACTTCCGGAAAGGCCACACTCATCACCCACCACTGACCATCAACGGTGTGGACATTGAGCGAGTCAGCAGCACCAAATTCCTGGGGGTGAACATCAGCGAGGACCTCTCCTGGACAGCCAACACGTCATCGCTGGCAAAGAAGGCACAGAGGCTGCTCTACTTCCTCCGCAAGCTGAGGAAAGCAGGAAGCCCCCCATCCATCATGTGCACCTTCTACCGTGGCACCATTGAGAGCATCCTGACCAGCAGCATCACTGTGTGGGGCGGAAGCTGCACAGACTACAACAGGAAAGCCCTGCAGCGCATAGTGAATGCAGCTGGACGGATCATTGGTGCCTCACTCCCCCCCCTCCCCTCCCTGCAGGACATATATGACACCCGCCTCACCCGCAAAGTGACCATGATTGTGAGCGACTCCTGCCACCCCTCACACGGTCTCTTCAGCCTCCTGCCCTCCGGTAGGAGATACCGGAGCCTCCGGGCTCGCACCACCAGGCTGTCCAACAGCTTCATCCACCAGGCTGTCAGGAAGCTGAACTCTCTCCCCACCCTCCCACTCCGTCCTCTTTAGACACTCATGTCTAAAATGCTGCTGAACTCTGTCTGATTGCTGCTAACATACATAGTCATTCACAGTTCCACATTTATGTTATTTATGTTGTATAAAACTGCTTATATGTTTCTCTCTTTTTCTTAATTTGTTTTTGCACTTTATTATTATTATTATTCACTATTCACTTTATGTTGGACAGAAGAGAAACGTACTTTCGATCTTTTGTATGTTTGCACATGTAAAAAATTGATATTAAAGCTTACTTTGACTTTTGACTTTGATTATTGTATTGCTCCACAGGCAGTGTGACAACACACAGCTATCTTACCAGAGTCCAGAAGTCACTGTAGCCTCATGATCTGTGTATCGTAGACGTGAAATGTCCTGTTTGTGTCTGTCCTGGTTAAAGACTAATGTACGAGACACAAATGAGGTTCAGGTACTTTAGTTTAATGTGTAGTGATGTTTGTGTATCTAACTGTACTGATGATTGACCTCTTGATGTTTGCGGATCAAGAAGACAAATGGTAGGTGTGTATGTGGAATATAGGCTAATTGATTTAATATTTAAATACTGTTATGTAACTGTATCAAACCTCCTCTGTACCTGCCAGCTTATTAGGCCTAGATAGATCATATATTAATATTACATTACAACAGCCATGCTATAAATGTTAACATCAGCAATGTTCTAATGTAAAGATATTTTCTATGTATTCTAATTTGAGGTATTTCCTTAATATGAAAAAGAATAGATATTAGATACACCTCCCAGTATAACCAGTACAGTACAACAGCAGCAGAAACTACAGTACTGTGCAAATGTTTTAGGCAGGTGTGAAAAAATGCTGTAAACTAAGAATGCTTTCAAAAATAGAAGTGCTAAAAGTTTAATTTCATCAATTGATTTAGATTTTTCTTTTGTTCGCTCACTTTGCATTTTATTAATTGATGAAAATAAACTGTTAGCACTTCTATTTTTGAAAGCATTCTTAGTTTACAGCATTTTGTCACACCTGCCTAAAACTTTTTCACAGGACTGTACATTAAACTAAATTATCTAATCTAAGTTTTATACAATATTAAACTACATACATTTTCTTTGGGTGTACAAAGTAAACTGTCAAGTCTACCTATAAGTGGGAGGACAGGTTACAAAGAAGAGCAATGGGTAGACAGGTTAACCAAAAACGTAATGTTAAAACAGACTTACAAAGCAATAGAGACATGCTATTAAAGCGCCTCCACTGCATATATATATATATAGATTTATATATATATATATGATTTATATATAGATTTATATATACGTATATATATATATAGATTTATATATATAATATATATTGTTAAGTTCTAATAGATTAGTGAGCTTGAAATTACCTGTACATGTGTAATAAAGGATTGTTTAAGTGTACATTACAGGGCATTATGAAGGATATGTAATTGTATGTATTAAGAAAGTCACTGTATGTCATATTGTTTAATGTTTAGGTGTGAATGGGTTTTTATATAATGATTCTATAGGAGTTAGGAATGTGGGACTGTTTCTTGAAGAAGAAGTGGTTCCTTCATGTGTTGCTGGGGGAAGGTGGAGTGAGACACAGACATTTGGGACCGGAAGGACGCGCGCATGGATACTTGGAAGATGGACTATTCCTTTGTCTCTAGAGGATGAAGAGCCTCCGCCCCGAAAGCAAATGGACCTATGGACAATCGAGAAGAATAACTAACCAATGAGAGGGCCTTAAGCTCCGTGAATGAGAGTATTTAAACTAATAACGCGGCATTTGTAAGTCTCTCTCTCCTGGACGTGAAGCGACAGCTAACTGTTTACAGTCTGTGAATTTGCAGAAAGGAGGAAGGCCTCGAATCGAGTAATGTATAACTGTTTTGTCATCATCTTTTATTAAATCTTTTAATTATATAAATTTGAATATCTGAGCATTTCTCCCACGGACTGGCCGGGATAACGAGCAGGATCTTTCAATATATATATATATACTGTGATATAATATATATAAAATATAAATATATATACATAATATATATATATATATATATATATATATATATATATATATATATATATATATATATATATATATACTGGGTGAGCCTGTGGCTCAGTGGTTAGCAAGTCAGTCTTTCAATCAGAGGGTTGGTGGTTCAAACCCCGGCTCAGCCAGTCCATGTTGTTGTGTCCTTGAGCAAGACACTTAACCCTAATTGCTCGCTGTGTCTACTGTATACTGTATATCATGTAAGTCGCTTTGGATAAAAGCGTCAGCTAAATGAAATGTTATATATATATAATAATCAGAAGCAGCTTTAATATAATGGTATTTTATCTCAAATTCGGTTGGCAATCTTCCTAACTCACGTATATCCAGCAATCTCCTACAACCCACAACACTTTTTGCGCCACTGGCTCTTTAAATTTACGTGCTTAAAGAAAGAGGGCCAACGTGATGACGTCATCAAGTACGCTGCCGTTCCAATTCACTTTACTTTTGGAGTCTGGACTTGAAGTCTGAAGTTCACAAGTCCGTACTTGTGTACTTGGGTATTGAGAAGTCTTTTTTTGCTTCACACTTCCTGTCATCTGGGTGTAGTCTCTCTATCAACACTGTCGACCACACGTCTTCCTGTCACTGGTAAGTTTGCTTTCATAGCATATTTTTTATTGACTCTTATAACTCTCATTACGTTTTCTTTTTGAAATTTTTCCACAAAAAACTGGTCACGTGTTTTAAACAAAGTATAATGAAAGACAAAGTAGACAGTATGTTACACCATCAAACATGTTTTGAAGAATTATATTTTATAACATATAGTGTAATATCAAGTCAGAGAACTATAAAATTAAAAAATGTCTATATTGCAACACCACTGTGAATTTATAGTTATACAATAAGTTATACAAGAAGGACAAGCTTCTTGTTTTCTGAGAGGAAGTGAATCAACTACTGGCAGACACATTGGACTACAACCAAGAAAAGTATTCTCAGGCGGATTCCTGAATCTCAAAGAGAGTCTTTGTGGAGGCTCTCCGCTCAGAACGAGTACAGCAGACCTTTCCATTTGATTAAAAAGTGTCTGAAGTCAGGGCGAATTTATGATGGCCATGAAGTGGTTTCCTCTGTGCAGCTTCAGCATGTCTGGTTCTGTCTTAAGCGAGGCTCCATTCTCCTGTTAACTGCCCCTGCTCGAGGTTTGCTGTGGTTCAGCTGGTTTGCATCATTTCATTAAACAATTCTTTGGGAAACAGTGCCACTGAAGCATGTTTTATGATATAATTATTCAGTCCATGTGTCAAAATCTATATCATTCCATTGAGATACAATTGTATTACAGGTGGCATCAGTATCCAGATATTTTTTTCTGAGTTATCAGAAAAGTGTACATTGTATTTATGGCTGAACACAGTAATGGAACTGTGTAACAAATGTGTTGATTCAAAGCTATGCTTATTTCTGAAGCAATAGTTAGCAGTGTTGTATTGGACTACATCATGCACTGTAATCTCATTTAGAAATGTGTACTTGGAGCTTGTGTTGTGCACTCTACTCTTCTAACCCAAGGAAGCAGCAGCTGTGGAGTTAACAAAAACACAAATGGCTTTATATACCAGATATATATATATATATATATATATATATATATATATATATATATATATACTGCCTTCTTATGAGTCACAGAGCGGAAATGTACTGATAACACAACACTTGGTTCCCTTTTACCTTAAATGGTCTCAACCCAAGTCTTTTGTGGACAGGAAACAAGTTGTTAGTGTGAGCTCTGACAGTTGGTGGACACTTATCCTTCTTCGAGGACCTTTGATATTTGAACATAACACAACATCAGGTTTTTGTTTTTGGATTAAGCCATTCTATTTTCAATTGTCAAAGTGCACACAATTATCATTTTCAAATGATAAACAACTCAGCAAAGCATCAAATTCCTAAATTCTATTTCCGCAGGTTAAAGTTTTAGTATATCTGAATTCACGTACATATGCCCGCAGTTAGTGACCTTGTTTAGACTTGTTTTTACCCTTATCAGAAGGCTACTTACAGAACCAGTACTTACAATATCTGTTGAGATGGATCTTCCTGTGCAGTGTTGGCCTCTATTTAAAACATATGTCCAGGATGGTTGGTTGATAAGCACCGTGCACAGTTTTCAAATATCTTCCATGAAATGTCCATTGACTCTCAGTGTAAAAGCTTTTTATACAAAACAATGAGAAGTAAAAGTGCCATTCCATTAAGATTTGTGTTTCTAACGCAAACATTTATGCTGATCAATTGGCTGGCTGGCTATTACTCATCAGAAACTGGTACAAATAATAAAGAGTGATAAGACAAAGTTACAGAACCATCACAGTATAACCAAAGTGACAGGTAGGCAGGACAGCACCCTTTGTTGGCAAACTGTCGCTGCTCTACTTCTCTTCTCTGGAATACATACATCACACATCTAATACAATAGCTTGTGATCTTAAGCATATAACAACATATAATTTGTTGTATTTTGTGGGAAAAGGTGAAAATTCAAGGATGGAATTTTTGTCAATGCTATTTGAGTATTATTTAAGTGATATGTTAGATCTGGTCAGGCTTCTAGGTAAAAACTAAAGGTCCATGTTGTTTTTCTCATTTCTGCCACTTATTTAGAGCAAGAAATCCAATAATGTGCCATCGGAAATATTTCACTAAACAAACTATCAGACTGTACTCTGTAAAATACCAGTAAGTGTCCCATTAAACACACATATGGCTAACATAAACTACACATACAAATTATAAGGTGGCCAGATCTTACACATTGCACCTAAACAAGTCTTGTTTATATATATATATATATATATATATATATATATATATATATAAACAATATATATATATATATATCAAGACCAAGATACCTTCATTTATGATCATATACAAATTTGGGAAAACCTTTGCTTTTTGTCATCAGGAAATGGATCGGTTCCTGTTTCTTCTTCTCCTGCTGATGGGAAGAAATGGTAAGTTTGGAAAAGTGAATGTCATGTTATTTATTTGAAAATCTTTAAGGCCCTATGAAAGTGTTTCATTTTAACATACATGCTGTACATCATGTGAGTCACATGACGCGTGTGAGACCAGACTCATACTAGCGTGTTGCTAGTATGAGTCTGGTCTCACACACGTCATGTCAAAGCTTTTTTTTTCTGTTATTGTTTAATATTCACCAAATGTATGTAACTTTTGGGGGGAATTGGGGAGCAAGGAGCTGAAATAGCTGTGGTGGCAATTTCCATTGAATAAAGTACAAAGTAAATGTTTGTCTTTCTTTAAGTGGAATTAAAACGTCTGCAGCCAGATTCACATCACAGGTGAATGAATGAGATGCGCTATTGAGCAATGGACTGAGGAGCAGCCATGTTTTACACATTATAGACTGTTGATTCTCTTTATCTGGCCCTGGAACTAAACAGCATCTCACAGAACATTGAAGGCCATCTTCATATCCTTCTGTCCTGGGTCATTGTGTAAAAAGATAATGATAAATAACAAATATCTTTACTGTGAATTTTCTGAACTAATGTGGAGAATGCGGCATTTATGCCATTCTTTTTAAACTGATTCAGTAGTATCAGTGCTTTTAATATCGATTGTATAGTTTTGGGGACGCATGTCTGGTAAATAACAAATATTAAAAGATAATTATTCATATCAATTACATTTATATTAATTAAATTATCAATAGATGTTGAGACAAAAACTATGTAGCTCAAAAGAAGCATTGAATTAGTGATCAAAAGGAATTAGTTATCAAAATTATTAATTCTATATGGAATAATATGATCAATTCACCTTGGGGCACCAAGGAAAATGATAGTCATTTAATGTAGTCTCATAAATAAAGTATACCAAACTGCCAATTTGGATTTTTGACAACAGAGATAATCAGTATTCACTCCTATGTATTTACGTGATGATAAAGGTGAAACACTATTAATCTAGCTAAATAACTAAACAAACCAAAAAGAGTGTATGAGTTTGTGCTGATTTTTGCGTTGAGTTTGCATTTTTCTTTGTAGGATTGTGTCAAGAAGAGGAAGTCTGCTCGAAGTCTGTGATCAACTCCTGTGGGGACTGCATCAGATCTGGGAAATACTGTGTGTGGTGCCAACAGCTGGTAAGACAGAGCATCATGTGACATACATGTGATTTCACACATGTGTGTCCAGACTTGACTGACTCAGGTGGCCCAAGTGGGACTGAAGTGTGTGCGTGGGCACACACGTCAGACTACATTAATCTACCATTTCTTTCAACTTTAAATACTAATATTATCGTATCTTACTTACATTCTTGTGATTTAATTGACAATATAAATAGATCTACCAATCACACCACAACTCTCTCTGTCTCTCTCTCTCTCTCTCTCTCTCAATTTCAATTAAATTCAATGAGCTTTATTGGCATGAACATTCATGCCAATAAAGCTCATTGAATTTAAAAAGACAATATTGCCAAAGCATTACAACAACAACAAGAGACAAACACAAAAATATACAACTTACATGGACAACCACAATAAAAACAACCACAATAATAATAAAACAGATCTCTCTCTCTCTCTCTCTCTCTCTCTCTCTCTCTCTCTCTCTCTCTCTCTCTCTCTCTCTCTATATATATATATATATATATATATATATATATATATATATAAATAATTATTTAATGTTAGTGACCAGGTGAACAATCACCGTACAGTACACTGCTAAGGAAAAGGGAAAAAATAAGTTGCATTATAAAGGTAACACTTTATAATAATTCCACACTATTTAGCATTAGTAAAGCATGAGTAAATACTTAATTCATCATTTAAAAAGCATTGTTCCAACATGAACACTCATTAGTAACTCATTAGTATGCAATTCATAAGCAGAGTTATACATGTTATATTCTTGATTAATAAGCTTGACTATTATGCATTTCATGATTGGGTTTTCATACTTTATAAATGATGGATTCCCCATTTGTAAATTAAGTAATTTATATGGTGTGTGGATGGACACATCATCACCGTGGGACACACCGGGTCCTGTGTCCCACGATGGTGGTCCGGGGCAGAAAGAACTCCGGCCAGGTGATGGGGGGCGATGCCCGTCAGTGCCACGAGTGTTGAGTATGTTTTATAGTTTGCTGGCACATACATATTATTGATTATGAGTATCTAGCTATCACCTAGATTGGTCTACTTACAGCTGAGGTGGTGCGTGCTGTCGCAGGACCTCTAGCTAGTGACGATCATCACTAACAGGTACAGGCACTGGCACACACCAGAAGTTCAAGAGGTCCTGAGACAGGAAGCTCAAGCTTGCTAGCTAGTTAACTAACGAGCTAGTCATAGCTAGCATAATCATCTATGTGCCAGCAAACTATGAAACCACTCGTGCCACTGACGGGCATCACTATCATATTAATAACTGAGACTTCTGTTAGCTTTGAGGCACTGCTAGCTTTTCAATGTATATATATACATAACTAAAATACTTAACTAATACTTAACTAACGACTAGTAACTACCTGAATTAACCATGAATCCCAGTATTAAAACATGTTTATAAAGGACATGTTAACCATTGGTGCATCATCTATATCTATAAGTCCTTAATATTTAGTTTGGAATATATATGACTTAATTGGTTTGCAATATAAATTACTTAATTTACAAATGGAAAATCCATCATTTATAAAGTATGAAAATCCAATCATGAAAAGGCATAATTGTAAAGTAATCAAGACTAAAACATTTATAACTGTGTTTATGAATTGCATACTAATGAATTACTAATTACATTTCATTTAGCTGACACTTTTATCCAAAGTGACTTACATTCTATACAGTAGACCATAAACACAGCAACAGTGAGCAATTAGGGTTAAGTGTCTTGCTAAAGGACACATTGACATGGACTAGCGGAGCCGGGTATCGAACCTCCTCTGATTGAAAGTTGGGCTTGCTAACCACTGATCCACCCTAACTAATGAGGGTTAATGTTGGAACAATGCTTTATAAATGATTAATTAACTAATGTGTTGTGGTTTTTTATTTATCTATCCCCTATCTGACTGTTTGTGAGACACACATTTGTAACACACAGTTTACAAATAAAACTGAATTGGGTCCGGAATATAGACATCATCCTCCTTGGACATCTGTCTTTCCCAACTCCCGATGAACAAACAGACACATTATTTATACATAACAAACAGTTTGAGGTTCAGCCCCCGTCCACCCCCTAATTTGGGGCGACTGTGGCTCAGTGGTTAGCAAGTCAGTCTTTCAATCAGATGGGCGGTGGTTCAAACCTCGGCTCAGCCAGTCCATGTCGTTGTGTCCTTGAGCAAGACACTTAACCCTAATTGCTCACCGTTGCTGAGTCTACAGTCTACTGTATAGCATGTAAGTCACTTTGGATAAAAGTGTCAGTGTAATGTAATTTCATATTCCTCGTCACTCACTCTTCTCATGTATACTAATTCAAGCCGGTGACTTTAAGGAATGTGGCTGCTATCACTGACGTCTTCCATTAACCGTTGTTTTGTCTGAGACCTCCCGGTCCTGGTTTCTCTGGCACCTAAAGCCTACTTTCTACCGGTTAATACTAGAACAGAACAACTGCGACTATCTACGCTCAATGTTCCCTTTAAATCAGTGACCTCTCACATTAAACTCTCTCGTCGGGCTGACTACTAACTGGATATTATGGGCCTGCAGTTGTACTGTTACGCATAAAACAATCTAAACACAATACGTAATATTACTCATTATAAAACATTTTCCTTCAAAAAATGCTAAATAGAGTGTAGTGCTACCCATTATGAATAGAACACGCTGCCGACATGTTCATACGAGTTCAAGTGAATCTCACACAATGCCTGTCAGTTTCTAAATGAGCTAATGCAACTAACATTACGCAAACACCACATCCTGTTGAGGTTCATGTGAACAGAACATGGCTTCAGTGACAAAGCCAGCAGTCAAACACACAGTTCATATAACCACCCTTGACAATTGCTGTGTAAAATAAACATTTGTTAGTAATCTTTACTCAGCTTTTGATAGTATACTTTACTCAGGCTACACTGAAAGTACACTTAAAAAAAAGCTCGGTAACAATTTCCACACAGAAATTCTGAGTACCATTTACTCAATAAATTATCAAGTTAGCTTTACTTAATAGTAAGAATGGTCTTTTATCCAAAATGGTCAAGTAATTTTATGTTTCTTCCTTAAACATAAAATGTATTCAACCTTTTGATAGTAAGTTTTACTCAGGCTGCCTTTACATCTAATTACAAAACAGTTTAATATTTCATGGCAACTAGCTTTTCTTTACAGTTTCTATTGAAAAATATAAAATACTATTTATATAATAAGTCATCCATCTACCACTACACAAATATAATTGTATTGCATTTATTAATCAGAGCTAAATAAATCAGTAAGGCTTCCACAACATGAAACGACAGCTGCTTTTACAGCACCTTTGTCAACACTTGGAACGAGGTAACTGTTTACAGACATGCACCAATACAACTTATAGTCTGGAGAGATATCTTCAGGACATCAAGCAACATTAAGAAAGAGCTTCTGAAACATTTTAAATGTGTATTTAAACTTTGGAGTGCAAGTCAAGTACATTGCAAAGATAAAGCAGAAGGCAAGTCGTTTCCACATTTTAACAGTCATAGAGAACTTCTTTTCCCTCGATGTCCATCCGACACATGGACAGGGGGAAGCCTTCCTGTGCTGCATTTCCATGACGGACAAAGATCTCCAAGAGATGATGAGCATAGTCCTCTTGATGGCATCTTTGCTGACATCCTGTCAAAAGTGTGAATCAGATCGACAGATGAACGAAATTTTCTATTAAGTTCCTGATATTCACTGGGTAGAAGTGATTAATACAGTCTACAGAGACAATAATGCAACAGAAATAAGATGCTCACAGCAAGACATTGGTTACATGCTGGGTAAATATTTAGGTATCTACGGATTGATTTACTTTTACATCAACAAGTTTATTATGATCAGAATAATCAGCAGAACACCCAACATTTTCTGAATTTACCTGGAATTGATGGAGTTCGTCTCCAGACTCTTCAAGTAACTCCACCAGCATGATGATGACGTCTCTTCTGCTCGCAACACGTTGCTGTTAAACAGACAGAAGTGAATTTAGCTTGTCTGGATTGACATTGTAGGATATCAGGAGGAATGCCAATGTTTAAACTGGCATATGGACTTGTACATGAATATATATGTGACCCGGTTACTATAATTCAGAGTAAACTGAAGCCAGAGACCAAGTACCAAAAATGTTTTATTGACAAACAGGGTTAACTAAACCTCACTCAAAGTTGCACAAACCAGAAAGTAAAATCAGGAGGGAGTTAACTGCACTGTCAGGGAGTTCAGTGAAGAGCTAATATAAAAACAGTAAAAAGGTGACACAAAACAATAAAAAGTACTTAAACACAGCAAACACAAAAGTACAACAAAATCTCCATGCAAAATAGGTGTCTGCTCTATCACTGCATCCCTCCCTTCAACACAGCACAAAACCCCAGCTGCTAAAATCAAACATAAATACATTGTCATTTGTGTTGGTTTCCCCCACCATTGTTCTATTTTGAGACAGTAAATTGACATTAGTAAATAATAATGATAATTGTTTGCTTTACAGCAGGGCTCATGTTACCAAACAATTATCATTATTATTGACATTATAAATTGACATTTACTAATGTCAATTTACTGTCTCAAAATAGAACAATGGTGGGGGAAACCAACACAAATATTGAAGGTGTTCAAATATGTCATCGGGTATCTATTCTCTGTGTATATGAGCCTAACATAATTTGACAACAATGATCTATTTTTTAAACTTTATCAAGCTGATTGAATCCAGCATCTGCCGCATTTTAGTCCCTGCAACCCGTCTTCGTCCAGAATATCATCAAGAGTTTGGTAGTGGTTTGCTCCAGATGAACTGTCCTCATTCTTCTGAACTCTTCAATCTGAAACAAAAGATGAACAACAACATGATCAAGATGATCCACCCTGCTAAGACAATTAATACAGTAGTCCTCCCAGTAAAATGTACTATTGAGCAACAACACAAACTACAGCCTCCAACATGTTAATATATTTAAACCAATACTTCTGTTAAACAGCTGCAACAAAAGATATAATGTTAAGACACTCATTAAGATTTTAGCGTTACAGTTAACGTGACCTCTGTTTTGATCTCGGCCGTCCTTTCCAAGTTCTTTTGTTACGTCGTTTCGCTGAAGAAATTCTTATCTGACGTCACCCCGTGAGTATGCGCAAGGTTGCCAGGTTCACTCGTTACCCCAAGTAAATGTTACTTGGTAGTGTCAGGTTGTAGTCAATTCAGTAGTTTAGTAAATATTACTTGGTGTGAATGATCATATTTACTCATCAAAATAAGGATACATATTTACAAACAAAAACAAAGTAACACATTAAATAAAATGTGACATTTTAAAGTAAAAGGACTGGAATAATATTTTATTGTAGAATTTACACATATCGTCAAAGTAATAATTACATGGCCAAAAAGTCATTTTTTTCAGTGTATGTAATGATTGTAACTTCATCAGTAGGGTGTGTTCGACAAATCAAAATATTGTTTTTTCAAATGCCTACAGTGAACTTAAAAAATGTGAAACTCCTTACTTTTTACACAGCGTGTGTCTTTGTGAAACTGCCCATTGGGTTGTTTGGCTCCATGACATGACGACATGGTTACAGCGATGGCAGCGACTTTTCCTTAAATTAAATCTCCAATATCAAACTACTTGGGCAGTTATTAATGAGATGGTAGATTCTCACACTTATAACTAAAACTCATATTTGGACTCAACCATGACAACAACTGCACTCTTTTAACATACTTGAATTTTTCTTTGTTTGAATTTTTAATAACTACAGTTAGGTCCATAAATATTTGGACATTGACACATTTTTCATTATTTTGGCTCTGTACACCACAACAATGGAGTTGTAATGAAAAAATCAAGATGTGCTTTAAGTGCAGACTTTCAGCTTTAATTTGAGGGTATTTACATCCAAATCAGGTGAACGGTGTAGGAATTACAACAAATTCAAATGTGGCCACCCTCTTTTTAAGGGACCAAAGGTAATTGGACAATTGGCTGATCAGCTGTTTCAAGGTCAGGTGTGTGTAATTCCCTCGATATTTCATTTACAAGGAGTAGATAAAAGGGTCTTGGGTTCATTTCAGGTGTGGTATTTGTGTTTGGAATCTGTTGCGGTCAACTTTCAATATTAAGTCCAAAGAGCTGTCACTATCAGTGAAGCAAGCCATTTGTGTCGTTCAGTATGAAAACCATTTCACAAACAGTCATGAGACTGTGTTGACTCTTGGGGGGTGACTGGCTCAGTGGTGGGCAGGGATGTCATTCAATCAGAGGATCGACGATCCCCAGCTCCGCTAGTCCATGTCCATGTGTCCTTGGGCAAAACACTTAACCCTGAATTGCTCCCACCACAAGCTGTGCCTGTGGTGTATGAATGTTGGTTAGACCTGATGGGCAGGTGGCACCTTGCATAGTAGCTCCTCCCATCAGTGAATGAATGTGTGTTGGTGGGTGAATGACAAGTAGTGTTAAAGAGCTTTGAGTGGTCATGTGACTAGAAAGGCGCTATACAAGTACAGTCCTTTCTCCATCAGCTTTCATTTACTGAAGATAAATATTTGTAATATTTGTGTGTCAAAAGCCTGAACAAGAAGCCAACGACAGTCTTCAGACACGTTTTAACTCAAAGCCTCTCTGTCTTTCTCTTTTTCTTTCCCAGTGTGAAACTGACAAAATATTTAAACTTTGCCCTAAAGCTTACCGCGCCAAAATCTAAACAATGTATCTAATGATCCAATCTCAATGTCATTTGCTATGGCAATACCATATTATAGATTGTAGATGTAGCCTATCCTACCATAAAAATCACTGCGGCGACCTTAAGAAGGCTGCAAAGCTCAAAGGTATCCTCTAGGTTGCTCTTCAGGGTTGAAAATGATAAAGTGTCTTATAGGGTGGCCTTCCAATGAAGAAAAAGGGTTCGATCCCTTAGGCTGCCCCTCCACATGCAGCTGGCATTTTTGTTGCCCTTGCAGACAGCCCGAGTTTGCCACTGCTTCCTTGGTTGTTTCACTGGTTCCACTGTAGCAACACTCACTGGTTTGAGTGGCTCGAGCCAGTCTAGTGTCTTCTTTTTGTGTCCCCAACTGTGCCGCTCAGTGTTGGATTCAGTTAATTTAGGTTAGCAAACAAACTAAATCAAAATACTTTTACTACTTTTACAATGACCAAGTCAAAAAGGTATACCTACATTAATAATGCTAAATATCTATATGCATATATATTTATTAATGTATATGTATATACATATATATATATTTAGCATTATTGATATATAAATATAACAAGCAAAGAAAACCAGGCAAATCCTGGCCTCACAAGTCAATATAAGTTAATTATAACACTATTACACAATAAATATGAACATAAACCATAAGTATGACTCAAAGTGACCCCCAAAGTGGCTGAGAATGCACCCTGAGTTTTGAAAAAAATGCAGATTAAAAACGTTATCCAAATGCTACAACACTAAACTAATCAGGATTTAGTATGAGATGCAAACCATTCCCAATTTTCGCCACAAAATGGCTGGGGTGCAAAAGGTTTAATAAATTGGAAGGCTAACTAATTAGCTTGCCGGAGTTTTGAATAGCTTGTGCGGTTGACTGCGCATGTGTGGTGACCCGTATCTCGGACTGGCTGCTCTGTATGTCAATCAAGTGGCAAATGCCGTAGAGAGGATAAATCTTTTTTAATGGCATGCAATCTACCCGCACTACCTTTGCGATCGACTGGTCGATCACGATCGACGTATTGGGCACCCCTGCTATACAGCAACTTTCAAATATATCCCGAAAATGTATTAAATATTAACTTATTTCTAATGTTACAACTTTATATGCAGACACAGATAAGTGAACTAATTATAGAATATATATTTCTATATATCTTCTTGTTGCATTCCCTACAGAATTTTACCAAAGCAGGTGAGCAGGATGCAGTACGCTGTGACACCCAAACTCAACTGATAAGGAGAGGCTGCAAGAGGGAAGAAATCATCTCCCCAAAGAACAATCTAACAATTGTCAAGGGAGAATCTCTGTCGACGTCGTTCAACCAAAAGGAGCCTGTCCAGCTGAGTCCACAGAAGATTAGTCTGAGACTGCGATCTGGTTAGTGAAATCAGTTAATACTCAACTTTGACTGGAGCAATGCAGTGTTTGGAGTAGAATTTGAGCAGTTACATGTCAGCTCCGGGGCCATTATCTGAATTTGTGCAGGACTGGGTTGGGCAAATAAAAAGAAACACAAAAAAGTCCTTCCTTCGATCCATTTTCATCCGCTTAGTCCAAGGTCAGGTCTCAGTGGCAGCAGGCCCCGCAGGCTGACCCAGGCTTCCCTCTCACTCGCAATATTTTCCAGTTCATTCTCGGGGATCCCAAGGTGTTCCCAGGCCAGCTGGGAGATATAATCCCTCCAGCGTGTCCTGGGTCTTCCCCAAGGTCTCCCAGAGAGGAGGAGTCCAGGAGGCATCCGAATTAGATGCCCGAACCACCTTAACTGACTCCTTTCGATACGAAGCTCCCTCCTGATGTCCGTGCTCCTTACCCTATCTCTAAGGCTGAGCCCGGCCACCCTACGGAGGAAACTTATCTCCTTATGAAGGTAGATTTGTGTATTTATTACACAAACAAACAAAAAATGTTTTGAGAGCAAATTTCTCGTTTGTAAGTACATTATTTTTTTGTTTTGCTTATGAAACTAGAGTTTCTGGCTGCAATTCCAAAATATTTGTTCTCAAATCAAAAACCTTTGTTCTCAAATCAAAAACCTTTGTTCTAAAAAAAAACCTGTGCTCTCAAAAAACAACTGCGCTCTCAAAAAAAACAACCTGCGCTCTCAAAAAAACTAAACTACGCTCTCAAAAAAAACAACCTGCGCTCTCAATACTAAAAGCTACGAGTTGAGTTTGGACATAGTGGGCGGGGCTTACACCGCTGAAGGAGGCAGGAGTTTCTATTGGTGGGTTTGACTGGGCTCTTTGCACTAACAGGAGGTTACGGCGAGGAGGACATGGAGGTAAGTTGACATTATATTGCTGTTTTGTCAAAGTTATTTTAAATGTAGCAGCACTTGATTTAGTTTTCATGTTGTTAGTCTCTTTTTTAAAGAAAATATGTTTTGTTTGAGTGCTGTAACATCTCAGTACTACAACTTGATTCACATCTTAGAGGAAGATGGCTTTATTGACCTTTCAAATGCGGCTCACCTCTTCTGTGTGGGATCTGCAACATTTTGTGGAGACTTGGAATTGCCAGCCCTTAAGCAGAGGGAAACTTGTCCCCTAATCAGCTTTGGAGGATTGGAACGTACCTGTGCCGGAGCCTTCAGGAGGTAGTGTGTACACTTTGCACAAGAACAAAGAAATGCAATTTAAAGTATGTTATTCACTAATTTGCTATACCACTCTAACCTAAATTAATAAATATTAACATTAGATCATCTACAGTTGTGAAAACGAGGCAATGGCTATAATTGTAATTAATGTATGTGGTTGGTCCATCTCAGATCCTGCAAGCAGAACACTTGCAAGATGAGGAACTGCTGATCGAGAGCATGGGGTCACTGTAGCAGAGAGCATAGGGTCACTGTACCAGAGAGCATAGGGTCACTGTACCAGAGAGCATGGGGTCACTGTAGCAGAGAGCATGGGGTCACTGTAGCAGAGAGCATGGGGTCACTGTAGCAGAGAGCATGGGGTCACTGTAGCAGAGAGCATAGGGTCACTGTAGCAGAGAGCATGGGGTCACTGTAGCAGAGAGCATGGGGTCACTGTAGCAGAGAGCATAGGGTCACTGTACCAGAGAGCATGGGGTCACTGTAGCAGAGAGCATGGGGTCACTGTAGCAGAGAGCATGGGGTCACTGTAGCAGAGAGCATAGGGTCACTGTAGCAGAGAGCATGGGGTCACTGTAGCAGAGAGCATAGGGTCACTGTAGCAGAGAGCATGGGGTCACTGTAGCAGAGAGCATGGGGTCACTGTAGCAGAGAGCATGGGGTCACTGTAGCAGAGAGCATAGGGTCACTGTACCAGAGAGCATAGGGTCACTGTAGCAGAGAGCATAGGGTCACTGTAGCAGAGAGCATGGGGTCACTGTAGCAGAGAGCATGGGGTCACTGTAGCAGAGAGCATAGGGTCACTGTAGCAGAGAGCATGGGGTCACTGTAGCAGAGAGCATAGGGTCACTGTACCAGAGAGCATAGGGTCACTGTACCAGAGAGCATGGGGTCACTGTAGCAGAGAGCATGGGGTCACTGTAGCAGAGAGCATAGGGTCACTGTAGCAGAGAGCATGGGGTCACTGTAGCAGAGAGCATGGGGTCACTGTAGCAGAGAGCATGGGGTCACTGTAGCAGAGAGCATGGGGTCACTGTAGCAGAGAGCATAGGGTCACTGTAGCAGAGAGCATAGGGTCACTGTAGCAGAGAGCATAGGGTCACTGTAGCAGAGAGCATGGGGTCACTGTAGCAGAGAGCATGGGGTCACTGTAGCAGAGAGCATGGGGTCACTGTACCAGAGAGCATAGGGTCACTGTACCAGAGAGCATGGGGTCACTGTAGCAGAGAGCATGGGGTCACTGTAGCAGAGAGCATGGGGTCACTGTAGCAGAGGTGCCATGCTCCTTGTCAGCTGAAGGTCTTGCTGTAGTGCAGCAGTACACCTCACCGTCGATTCCTCTTCTTTTGGACGGGACATCTATATGCATGTCCTTCAACTGGCCTCTTTTTTCGATGAAGTTTCCCATTGATATACTTGATGCACATCTCATGTGCTGATTCTAAAACAAGTATGCACTTTTAAATAATTACAAATAATGCACAGTAAATAAATAATTGTGTTTATTTTGCTCTCACATTATAACAAGGTGGCATAAATAGCTGCAGTATAAAATTATTCTGTAACATTTTCTGTTTGCCGATCTTCCAAAAGCAGATGTCTGTGAGCTTGACCAGTCCTCCACTGTGTGACTAAGGATACAGTCAAAGCCTCTCCTGCAGTGTTGCCATCAGGTTATGCATCTTGAAGAGAAATACAAAGTTTAGACCAGAATAAATCTCTCCAGTAATTTTATATGCAAAGAGTTAAATATAATCCTTATTAAGTTCATTTGTTGACAGCTTGTAAAGATGATATATTAAACAGAAAAGTTTACTTGTTCCTTTTATTTATTTTGATCATCCTTAACCCCAAACTGTAAGGTAATTCACCTGTTTCAGGGCGTGAGTGAAGACAGTCATTGATATGAAGTGCCAGCATTTGCAGAGGCATCTCTGTTTTGCAGCTGGCTTATGACATCAGTACAAACTCTGGTGCGGTTGCAGGAAGAGGTGTCAGATCTTGTTCATCTTGAAGAGGAACAATATAGAGCAAGGTGTTTCCTGCACTTGAACCTCTCAGTATAGACCCAGTGTATCCCTCAGGCTCCAGAGGAACAGCAGAGAGTTTTCTCCTTCCACCCAAATAATGATTTTGGTTGTATTAGCAGGTACAATAAACATAAAATATATTTTAATTTAAGTACAGTAATTATGAACCTGCTGCTTTGTAAAGTAGCCATCTGTCCTAGAGATACACCATCTTTGGGAAGTTGGTTTTTCACAGACTGGACAATTACATTAAAATTGCCCTTAACCAGATAACTTTCTAAAAAGCTTAAATAAAGGCATAATTAATGTTATATGAGAGTTGCGTAATAGTACTGCTGCCATCATGGTAAAAACCAGACTAATGACACATTTGACTGGCTCATTGACATGAGTGCATGTCTGCCTACCTGGCCATTTCAGTTTGCACTGAAGATCTCTCCATCACCTGACTCGGTCCCCGTCTTCAGGTGTGGCCTTGACATCAGGGACAGGAGATGGTGTGCAGCCTCCGTGGCTTCACGTGCATCTGGAAAGAGATGTTAGATGTGTGAACACGGTTAAAGGACATTACAGTGTAATGCATTAATGTCACACAGGCTGTATCGAAACAAATTAAGCAATTACTTGACCTTACTTATTACTTGATTTGACCTGAGGTGTTTGTCATTGGTTTCCATTCTGACATTAAAATAAAAAAGTAAATACTACTATGACAGTATCAATGTAATGTTTGAGTGTAATTATTTGATCAAAAACACCAAGCAAATTATAAATACCTTGTGCCTCACCTTCACTAACTAAGCTAACATAAGTTGTCTATGTAGTTATTTCAAAAAAATTTAGACACTTGTGGGTTTAGTGATTGTTATATGCAGCTGGTGTCTTTAGCTAGCGAGTTTTAAGGATTTAATGGTTCATTCAGCTTATCTCCATCAAGTGTGATACAAGCCAGTAACATGGTTGTAACCTCATCAACTGTACCTACCTCGGTCGGAGAAAGCCAAATCATTTAAATGAAGTCATACATGCGTAGGTAGCTCCTTAGCTAACATCGTCACGCACCAGACGCATGAACGTTAGCTCACTGTGGGCTAACGTTCATGCACGCAGAAAGTGGGGCTGCATGTCAACACAGCAGCCTCCATGTGGGTCTTTAAAAAAGAGACTCCACGACTCTAACAACATGAAAACTACGTCAAGTGCTGTTAGCGTAATCCAAATTGGATGCCTGGTCGAAACTCCGGAAGAATTCAGCCGAACAACTTCTCTCATTTTGCAAGAGCAGGGAGTCGTTTCGTCAACACGCAGGTTGGAAACCAAACAAACTTCCACCACAACCGGATGTTCGGCTGTTTTATACACAGATTACGTCACAGGTTTCATCGCATCATCCTAACATCTAATTGGCTCTAACCCTTCAAGGAGGAGGAAAGACACATGTCCTCTCCTTGTCTCACAAGACTGGGGTGTCCATGGCCAGTCCCACTGCACCAGGGCCCCGTTCCTCGTACGTGGTTCAACTAAGTCGATCAAATGTCCTGTTATCCAGCTTAAATCAACCTGATGATTGACATCAGGCTAACTCGGTTCCTCAAACGCTGATCCGCGTTTTTGATTTGAGAACAAAGGTTTTTGATTTGAGAACAAATATTTTGGAATTGCAGCCAGAAATTCTAGTTTCATAAGCAAAACTAACAAATAATTTACTTACAAACGAGAAATTTTCTCTCAATTTTTTTCTCTGTTTGTGTAATAAAGACACAAATCTACCTTCATATCTCCTTACCCTATCTCTAAGGCTTAGACCCTATGTCCGGCCATCCTTACCATATCTCTCAGGCTGAGCCCTATAGAGGAAACTCATCTCCTTACCCTATCGCTAAGGCTGAGTCCGGCCACCTTATGAAGGAAACTCATCTCCCTATCTCTAAATAAAGATCAGCTGAGCGTGACCAGGCCCAACAAGACGCCCACTGGCAAGCTCCCCTCCTGGGTCTGGCTCCAGGAGGGTGCCTCGATTTCTCTGGTTCGGGCGAGGTAGCTACATTCCGTGGGCTGCTGTTCATCAGGGTTTTTTGAACAACTCTTAGTCTGGGCTTTCCCCCGAGACCTGTTTGCCTTGGTAGACCCTACCAGGGGCTAATGCTCTGGACAACATAGCTCCCAGGATCACTGAGCCACTTAAACTCCTTCACCATGATAAGGTGCCGAGTAAAGATTTCAGAAATTCCAAAAGCTTTTCTTTGTTCTTTGTTTTTTATGTGTTATAATATCATCTACCATTATATTTGATTTGATAATTGTATAAACTTACTGTCACTGAACTTTATATATGCATGCATATTTGTGGTTTTTGTTTCTCTTCTCTGTGTTTACAGGGCTTTCTACTACATTCAGTGTTTCCTTTAAAAGAGCTGAGGGTTATCCAGTCGATCTCTACTATCTGATGGACCTGTCTTACTCCATGAAAGATGACTTGGAACAAGTCAAAGAACTGGGACAAGATCTTTTTGCAGCTTTGAATAAAATCACAAAATATGCTCAAATAGGTAATTTAATTATAATCTAATTCTGACAATTTGAATCATCTAAAATACTATATTTTATTTGAAAACACTTTATAATAAAGCCACAATGTACACAACTAATTATCTCCAATAGACAAAAATGCTTCCTTGATCAGATGAAGCTGTGATTACCAATACTTCCTCTTTATCTCCTCAAACACATGTTCAGGAAGTGTTGGAGCTTGTTACCATAAGGTTTTATGAAGAAGTAATTTCATGTTGAGGATCCAGAATTATAGGCTGCATGACTGGATCTAGACCTCCACTCTGCAGACAAAGCTTAGTTTATGCGAGGCGCAAGCACCAGAAAAAAATGTTGCAGGGGAAGATATGTCCACAAATCCAATAGCTATGAGCCTGTTATTGAAGTTATGTATAACAAGCATGAATACATGCTGGCCGCTCAATTATCTGTGGTTACAGATACTTTTATATGATGTATTTAAAAATTACAACCTTGAATCTGACTTTCTCGATATTTGTATGACAATAGCTTTTTAGTGACTACTGGTTAATTAAGTAGTCATGAGCCACAATCAAATTTGATTTTAATTTAGGTGCCTGATAAAAGAAAATACTAGAATCTGCTAGAATGGCATATATAGTCTATATTATTCCCTTTACTCCCTCTCTTTTACTTACCAGTTTGCATTTTGTTGGTATCCCCATGTACAGGTTGTATTTGTCATTTCCTAATGCAACTCATTGGTCTGAAATGTTTCATAACCCTGTGCTACCTTGTAAGGAAAAAAGTAATATCCATTTCTATAACTACAGGGTTTGGTGCCTTTGTTGATAAGACCGTCCTTCCTTACACTAACACCAACAAGGAGAAGCTGCTGAAGCCATGTGACGAGAATGACCAGCAGTGCCAGGCTGCCTTTGGCTATAGACATGTGCTCAGTATGACATCAAGGGAAGATGAGTTCAAAAGCAAAGTGACTGAGCAGTTCATTTCTGGGAACTTGGACTCTCCAGAAGGCAGTCTTGATGCCATTATGCAGGCTGCTGTATGTGGGGTAAGGATTCCACCAGATAAATAACTACAGTATGTACTGTTTATTATTAGAAAACAAATTAAACCTTCTGTTTGGACCCATTAAACTTGTTGAAACCCAGAGCCCCCATCCTTGAGAGTCTTCATCAAACTCCTAAGGCCTATCAATCAATACCAGCCCTTAACACTGGTGTGATATAGCAAAGAAAAAAGTGTGACTCGAGAGTGACTCGAGAGTGACTCGAGAAATCACCCAGAGTTTTGAAAATATACCATTTTATATCAATAGCATGAAACTACACAGGATTACTATACAGTTTTGGAATCCTTATAACCTGAATCCACCAATACTACCAAATCCTCTGTCAAACAGAGCCCAGCTCATTTGCAGCCAGATAAACTAGTGAGGTGAAGGCAGTGTCGAATTTAGCAGCAGAGAATGAGTTGAAAGTTCTAATCTGGTTTTGGGTACTGGCTAAAAAGAAAACAAGCATCTACACATCCACTGTCAAGAATCTGTAGACCAAGAGTGAAGTCTAGATCAAGGGACTGTGGCGGACAAAAAGCCAGTGCAGGGACTTAAGAATAGAGGCTGATGAAGGTTTCAGCTTTTGGTACCTGCAAGAACTCTAGAAGCTGCATTTGAATAAGCTTTTTGATGGTTATTTTGGAGAGCCCCATCAAAATACGCTTGCAGTCATCAACTTAATAGCGTGGATGTGTTTTTATAAATGAGGTCCCTAAGTTTGACTACATATGTACAATATTGAAAAGCTAATATTGTCACTGCTTTTATGTGGTTACTTAGACAAAGATCAGAGTCAACTATAATGAAAAGAGGGGCACCCCAGGAAGATTTAATTAAGCTTAAAGGTTATGTATCCGACATTAATTATTATTACATTTCGTTTAGCTGACGCTTTTATCCAAAGCAACTTACATGCTATACAGTAGACACAGCAACGGTGAGCAATTAGGGTTAAGTGTCTTGCTCAAGGACACATCAACATGGACTAGCGGAGCCGGGGATCGAACCACCGATCCTCTGATTGAAAGAAAGACCTGCTAACCACTGAGCCACAGTTAATATAATATACGATTTAATATAGCATCAAACAACTATTATCGATGTGAAAATATAGATGATTTATGTCTACCTGAGTTGAGAATTGTCTCTCTCCTTCTGTGTGTGTTGTTACCAGAGCCTTTTTGTTACGTGTTGCCTTCAGACCTCAATTGCAAGACACCAGCCAAAGTTCAGTTTAGCCAGTAAACTGGCGTTGTTTATTCCAAACCCAAAACGTGAATAATCCAAAACACAACAAAAAACAACTGTCTCAAAAACTGACAGTGCTAGTTCATCAACCTACAGTACACACGTCTACCTCCTTAATTGGCAGCGTGACTCACGACGACGTAGTTCCTTCTCCTCCGTCACTTCAACGTTCGTAATCCCACACTAGGCTAGCCTGGTACGTAGCCTCACCTTCAAGCACGAACCCACGTCTGACGCCCTCCGTTCTCCTGCCTTTATCCCCGTCAAACTGCTGATGTGTTTCAGCTGCGACCCACGCTGATTAGCTTCCGGTGTGCGCCAGCTCGCGCCCTGCTCGCTCCCGTCGCCTGGCGCGCAGCTCCCTGGCTGTGCGCCCCGATGCCTCGGCCGCCTCCGTGTGCCCAGGCTGTGGACGAGCTGGAGACTCCACAACACTTTTCTTGCTTTGTTCACATAGCTGGCCAGCCACCTGAATGTTAATGCATGTTAGTGCGTGTTGGTGCGTGTTGGTGCATGTTGGTGCGTGTTGGTGCGTGTTGGTGCGTGTTGGTGCGTGTGAGCTCACAGTCGCTGCTCAGCACTGTTCTCATACAGCGATTACAGCTTGTGACCGCCCCGACCGACACCGTTAATGCAGGAGTGTAGCAGTCGCCCACAAGTTGCACACTCCCTAGGCTTAGCCGTTGCCATGTTGTGACAATAGATGCTCTGAATTTTGTGTTGAGCACCCTTGTATATAAAACTACAATATCACACTTTTAATGACCACTGCAATATATTAATAATTTATTGCAAAATGGGAGGAAATATAAGACATGTTGCACTCAAGCTGTTTATTACAAAATGCAGCAGAGCATTACAAAGTGGGCATTATTACATTATACATCGAAAATGTGTAACATTTCGTAAAGTTATTGTTTATGTGCCTTTGAAGTTTTCTTGCCAAAGGATCCTTAAGACAAATTGTTGTTTAGGACAAAATAGGTTGGAGGAACAGCAGCACTCGGCTGCTTGTGCTGACCACTGATGCTGGATTCCACATGGCCGGGGATGGAAAACTAGCTGGCATACTGGAACCAAATGATGAACAGTGTTACATGGAAAACAACCTTTACACCAAGAGCATTGAGATGGTATGTATGAAATAACATAATGGAATGGAAGGGTTCATTGTCATATTATCATCACAGTTCTAACTAGAAAGGTGCAGATCCCAGCAAGGTGTGTCTGCAATGGCCACTGTAATCATTTATTGAATGAATACCATTCCCCCCATATATGACTGAAAGAGTATCAGACAGGTTTTTCACTCACACATCTAACACAACATTTACATTGTAATCTACGAAGATGTCTGCACAGGTCTTGATCTCAGCTCTGCTTACGGTCGTAACCGCAACTGAAACGCTTATTTAGGCTTCAAGTCTATTTATTTGACAATATGCATGTGAACTGAAAGTTGATGCCCAATAATGAGGCACATAATAACTTTGTTTCTGACCACAGAACAGCTGCTGAGCAGGGGCGATGAAGTGAGCTGTGTGTGTAGTTCAATTAGCTGTTAGCCAAAGACACTGTGACAAACCGTCTGTGGTTTTTCCCCGGCTGAGTCTCTGTACAACAGTGGTCTCTACGAGTAGTGAGGGAGGGTTCAGCAGGCAGTAGCAGTATAAAACAGGCAATACATGGTGATTTGAGAATGTGTGAGTTACCACAATTTCGAGAGGTCCTTGAGCGTGCAGCCATAAGTGGCAACCCAAATTAATGTGCAGTTTGCTGCAGCAGAATGTGGGATTGATTGTGGAAAGACACAGAGGTGCACACACACACTCAAGAACGCATGCATGTGTGGACACACACACACACACACACACACACACATAAGTGATTGCATGATTCTACTGGCGATGATATTTCATTGTAACTATCCATTATCATGTATTATGCCACACTGATTCCAAAAGACAACATTTATTGACATTAAGTGTACACAATTTCCCTGATGTCTCTGATGTTGTGTTTAGGACTACCCATCTGTTGGACAACTAGCTATGCAGTTAGAGAAAAACAATATCCAGCCAATATTTGCAGTGACAAAAAATGTGGAAACTGTGTTCAAGGTAAATTAACCTTTTATTTCTGTACACCGTTTTATATATTCAAAGAGCACACATAATATATTTTACTCTCATGGATTTAACATTTGACATTGTGTTTTATCCAGCAACTTTCTAAAATGATTCCAAAATCAGAGGTGGGAGTTCTGTCATCAGATTCTAAAAATGTTGTTCAATTGATTGAGAGCGCATACAATGTAAGTTGTTCATTTGCCACTGACACATCCTGATACCTTTCTTCCTTTGTGTATGTGTAACTGTCCCTCGTGACCAATATATGTAATTTTTTTTAATGTATTTTATATTTGTGTCTGTATCTCACAACACTCTCGAATGTGTAATCCATGACAGAGGTTGTCCTCCAAAGTAACGCTGACCCATGACAATCTGCCTGATAATGTCCGAGTTGTCTACACCCCTAAGTGCGATCATGCAGGACCACCAGGGGAAAGTGAAGGGGTTTGTAACGAAGTACGAGTGGGACAGGAGGTCAGTTCTTTTTGTAGTTTTACATGTACTTTTCTTGGGGATGTTCATATATCAAGTGCATGTAGTTCCATTAATTTCATTACCTGGTTCCCAAATCTTTGAATCCGCCTACTGCACCAAGTTCCAGTCGACTCCTTCATTTGGCATTAAACAAAGTGTTGTCAGCTGTGCGCCGAGACCGAAGAGTAACAACTACACCGCTGATAACTACATTGATGCTACTATTGTGGCTGTTTTGTCGACTCAAACGCAGCAGAATGGGCAGGTTCAAAGATCTCTGGGGTTAAGGCTTCTTTTTCCGTGTTGACTTTGATGACATATCACGGTCACTTGTCTCTACTCGCCTCCAGCCTTCCTTCTTTGTGTCTATCATTAGGGTATCTCATTAATTGTTCAGGCTCACAGGGAAATATAATACCAAAATGGTGGAAAATGGTGCATTGGAGAGGTCCAATGTATAAATGATACACTCAAGAATGTGAATATCTCATTTTGAGTGTGTTTCATATGTTAGTTAAATGTTGTAATACATGTACTCTGACTCCTCAACTCTAACTGCCCTCTCCAGATTTCATTTGATGTCACAGTGACAGCAACCTCATGCATGGAGGACACGTCTTTCACTATAAGACCACTGGGCATTAAAGACACATTGACAGTGACCGTATCTACATATTGTGAGTGTCAATGTGAAGACCCACAGAACAGAAGACATCCACACTGCAATAGCAAGGGACAAGTCAGCTGTGGTATATGCAGGTAATAAGTTGGCTGGCACTGAAAGTATTACAGTATTAGTACAGTATTTGGTCTTCACAAAAAAGAGTGATCATCAGGTATTTATTCAGACATGTAGAATAACCTTTATTTTCCTGATAAGTAAACTCTGTCAGGAGCAAAAAGCTTTGCATAGCTTGATGTTGTAGCTTTTTGCAAACCATGCACAGGCGGGACAGTCCAGGGAAACCAATCACACTTGTTTAGATTCTCTCAAGGACGTCATTTGAGGTTTTATCGCTCTTTCTAACATGTCCTTATGCAGCTGCAGTGAAGGCTCCATCGGTCAGTTCTGCGAGTGCTCCATTGGCGATAAAGACGAGCGTTCCCTGCGAGCGTCTTGTCAGAGGCAGAATGGCACCGAGTGTGAGGGTCGGGGAGACTGTGTCTGTGGCAGGTGCGAGTGCCACACCACAGAGAGTGGAAGCAGTTACCATGGTGACTTCTGTCAATGTGACGATGAACACTGTGAAAAGTTCCTGAATAAACTATGTGGAGGTAGAGTTGTTTTCTAATGATCTGCATTTTAAAGTGATAACTTTTTCCATGGTGGTTTAACAAGTACAGATACAAAACTAATTCTGTATCCTTCAAACCAACGATCAGGGGGGTAGGGTGGGAAGGGTGTATTATAAATGACAAACGATGAGGAAAGAGAGAAGATGGTCACATGCAAAGAATGAGGCATGGTCCGTGTCTTGCATCCCAGGGCCACAAGGATGCCCTTAATATTTGTTAAAACATAAACACATAACACACTCTGTTTATTAACAGATAAACCAATATAGGCTGTGAGAGGGACATTTTGTAATGTACTAGTGGGACAAGTAAAACAAGCTGCTAAATGTTTACATTATTTATCATTATAATATGTATTTAGCAGAAATTTAACTTCGACAGGCTCTCAGTTTGCTCACTTCATTGTGCTTCTGCTGAGGATCTTCTGCTCTCTGGCTGTGAGAGAGCCTGGCAAAGTTTTAATAAATGCACTAACATATGGAAGAGAAGGAAAGGGGAATCTGTCACAGTTGAATTATTTATTTGGAGCCCGTTATTTTACATGTATTGACATTAAACGTAGCCAGCCCTGCAATAGACTGGCGACTTGTCCTGGGTGTGCCCTGCCTTCGTCCAATGACAGCTGGGATCGGCTCCAGCGCCCCGTGACCCTAAAACAGGATAAGCGGTTTGGATAATGGATGGATGGATGACATTAAACAGTGGAAGCAGTGGTGAACTGCATTTGGCTTTATAGCAGACTGATCTGCCCACAGCTTCCCGGGAACCCTGCTGTGTAAACTGGATTAATGCTCGATGCAAGAGATTTGTAGAAACTATGGCATAGGTTTGGGTTTATAGTTCAATGTTAGATTTCACTAGACTGTTGTATCATTTGTGATAAGTTTGTATTGGGCTTTAGTTATGTTGTGATGGGATGAGGATATCCATCTTTCCCTATCAGTATGTTGTATGAACACTATACAGTCCTGCTGTATCATCACAGAACAGTCTCTTTCATATGGAAGCCTGTTTATCCCACTGTGATAAAAATAAATTGAGATACTATCTCATAATTTCGACTTACTATCTCATAATTATGAGATCTCATAAGTATGACTTAACATCTCATAATTATGAGATAGTTAAGTCATAATTATGAGACTTACAGGATCTCAAAGTTTTTATCACAGTGGCACATATTGTACCTCAGTACATCCCGATCTTTCTCTGTCGCTCTCCTGAAGGTTTCTACCCTCTTTTTTTTACCCCTTTAAAGTTTTTTCAGGGAGTTTTTACTTTTCTGATGCAAGGGTCCTGGGACAGAAGAGGATGTTTGATGTATAAATTGTAAAGCCCTCAGAGGCCAATTTGGGATATTGAGTTATATATCTAATTTAATTTAATTGAACAGATAAACAACTCTTAAGTTCCTCTTCCAAGCTTTCTGCCTTTGTTGTGTATTATTTTAGAATCCTTGATACTTTTTAATGTTTGTTTTTACCATGTAAGTACCTTGAGTACCTTGTAAAGCGCTATACAAATAAAATGTATTATTAGTATTATTATTATTAATTCCTGAGGTTGTTTATAACCATTGCGCAGAGGGAATGCAGGATATGTGGTCCACACACATTTTGTGGTCCAAAACAGATTTATAGAAAGTATAGCACTCTTACTCTCCTCTTTGTTCCTTACAACTTGTAGGGAATGGTAAATGCAAATGTGGCGAATGTGAATGCAATGAAGGCTACGAGGGCTCAGCCTGTCAGTGCCGGGTGTCTGAGGAGGGCTGCCGTACCGTGAACAACACTGTGTGCTACGGCAGAGGGACCTGCAAGTGTAACCGCTGTGAGTGTACGGAAGGATACCAGAATCCACGATGCCAGACATGCCTCGGTTGCACTGACCCTTGCCAGATCAAACTGTAAGAAGTCCAAACATCTACTTAACTTTTACTGTCACATTGTTATTGAAGGTTTGACTTTTACATATATGACTCATAAATCAACAAAGTAGCTCCACTACTGACCAGTCTTAACTGTTGCTATTAACCTTGCTTTCAGGAACTGCATTGAATGCCTTGGCTTTGACTCAGGTCCCTTTAAAAAAAACTGCAGTTTGGCTTGCAGCAGTATTCATCATGAGATGGTAGAGCAGTCCACCATACAAAGCAGGAAGTGCCATCAAAAGGACTCGGATGGCTGCTGGATAAAATTTAATCTGGACCAGTTGGTCGGAGAGGATAACTACAAAGCTGAAATTCTGAAACAGAGAGGTAAGCTGTTGATGCAATACAGAAAACTCTTCAGAGCTGTCAAACTCTTACATTTATGAACAATGTATTTGTTTCAATGCCGTTTTTGTGGTTCTGCTATATGGAAACTAAACCAGACTAAGACTTGTTAGAGCTGTAGACTACTTAAGCAGGTATGATTGTGATCATGTTCACGCATTCTAACATTTACTAATTACAGGCGGCAGCTTCTGATTCTGAAGCTTGAAGCCAATACTGAAGTGGCTGAAACTTTCATTCTCAGGGGGCGACTCCCCTGGTTGAAGTCTAAGCTTCATGTGTTGAAGCTGCATTCTCTCTACTGACCACCAGGGGGTGACTCCTCTGATTTTCTAGAAGTCTATGCTTCATAGCTTCATTCTCTCTAGGTATCATCAGGGGGCGACTCCTGCGGTTGTTTAGAAGTCTATGCTTCATGTGTTAAACCTGCATTCTCTCTCCTGACAACCAGGGTCTCTCGGTTAATGTGTGCAGCAGTGTTAAGCCCCTCCCAATGCTAAAAAAAAAAATGCTGTTAAACCATGATAAAATCATTGTCGAGTTAACACATTTATAACGCGTTATAACGTGCCCAGCCCCAGTTTAAACGAAATTGCAAGGCATCTTGCTGCTGTGGACAGGTAGCCCGAATTGCCATTGCGAGAACCGCACCAAAAACCTACATACACCTTTGTCCTTTTTCTTCTTTTTTATTGCAAATAGGAGTAAAACTTTATGTTTTCATCACTCTTCCTCCAGACTGTCCACAACCACCAAGCGTCACAGCTATCATCGGAGGCTCCATTGCATCTGTGGCTCTCATTGGCATCTTGTTGCTGATGCTGATCAAACTACTTATCTACATGAAGGACCTGAAAGAGTTCAGGAAATTTGAAAATGAAAAGAAGAAAACCAAGTGGGCAGAGGTGAGATGATTTATTTGAATGTTATTTTTTACTATTACTGCCAAGAATAATTAAATCTAGAAATGATCACGAGAGCTTTCATTCAATTACATTAATTTACCCTTATTTTGTACAGCCCAAAATCACACATTTGCCTTAGAAGGCTTTAAATTGAGGACCTCCCCCCAAAAAGGGGAGAAAAAGGAAGAAACTTTTGGGAGAGCAACAGATGTCATGTGTACACAATTAACAACATGACAGAGTTACAGCACATTCAATGCATACAACAGAAATCATTCATATAATGAGAGTAGTAGACATGATGAAACAGGTAAAGAAAAAGAAAAGAAGAACATCGATTTAACAGCTTATTCTGGTTTGTTTGAATGGCAATGTAACTCAACAGCAAACTAAAACCATGATGAAGATTGATGAAAATAAACTAATCCTTGTGATTTCTGTGTTTCCAGGCTAACAACCCACTGTTCCAGAATGCCACCACCACTGTGACCAACCCAACCTTCACTGGAGAATGAGGACTAGTGCCTAAATGCTGTCCTTGTATTTGTTTATTTACTATAAAAAATATGCATATCTTTGCTTATTACGTGTGAGATATTATTATGTATGTTGCTCATAATATATATATATATATATATATATATATATATATATATAGCAGAAGCGTAGAACAGAGAATAGGCAGAATTTAATGATGTCTAGTTTATACTTCTGCGAAAAAGCTTGCTCACAGCTTCCACAGAGCCGCGTAGATGGTCTGTTGAGCCCGCAGTGAGCTGCAGAGACGTGGTAAGGTGACCACAAGTACCCGGAGTACAGCATTACATATATACACTGGATCCATCATTTTGGAGGGCAGTAGCTCAGTCACAGGGACTTGGTTTGGGAATTTGGTTTAGACTGGTAGAAAGGCAGCAGTTTGCCCCTTGGGTGGTACTCTTGAGCAAGGCACCAGGCTGTATTGTTGCTGTCCACTCCTCCTAATGTTAGGATACGTTTCATTTCACTGTGTGGTGTGCTGTGTACAGTACAATGTGTGACAATAATAGTTGATTTACATTTATAATTGAAAGGTGTTTCTCTGTCGATGATGAGTCCTCTGAAATGCGTCTGTGAAATCCCACTTGAGTTGGAAAAATGGAAAATGAATGAACAACATTCAAAGTTTATTTTAAATGTTCGATAGGCTAAGTCAGATTTAAAGCTGCAGTAAATCCAATTTTCCCTCAAGTTTTTAAGTTATATATATTGAAAAAATGCTTTATTTTTCAAATGTCTTCTTGCTGTAGGCAACAGTATATTATGGAAACATGTCTACCCTGTCACAGCTTCCCTTCTCTCCTTCCACTCTATCTCTCACCCACCTCATCATCTTATTATGTACACCTGTTAGTCACACCCTTCTCATCAGCTCCATCCCTCTCACCTGCCCCACTCTGCTGCACCTACTCCCTTCAGTATTTCTGCACACACACTCACGGCCAGATTGTTCTCTGCATTTATGCCAGACCCTCCAGCACTTACCCGCCGACTGCTTTTCAGTCAGCTCCCACTGGGTTCTATCTGCCTTTACCCTGTAAGAATATCTAGGACTGATTGGATATTGTAAGATTTGTCTGGAATAAAGCTTTTCTAAACTATTCACTGGTTCTGTCGTACTTCGTCTGGGTCCTTACCACTACCAGTTACATATCCTCTGTTGTTATAACTCATTACCAGAACTTATACTTCAATGTATAGTAAAGAATTATTTTCATTATTTTCACAATACTAAAAGCAATGCAACTAATAATGATAATAGCAGTAGGTGTCAGGCAGGACCAGGGTCCAATTGCAACCAAAATCCCTGCCTCCTTTAATGATAACAGTACATGTAATAAATGTCGCTTATTTGCTAGGTTGGAGGCAGGTCTCTGTGGGTTTGATGCACGGCTCCGCACCATCAATGCTCAGATGTTAGCTACATTAATCAGCCCAGCCCCCATAGTCGGTGTGGACTACTGGGTAACTGAGCGAAGGAAGCAGAAGTCTAAGCAGCCCACTGGGCACCAGCAGCCTCTTCACGTTTCTAACCGGTTCTCCCCGCTCAGCAACACACCTGCTGATGAACCAACTCTGGTTATCGGCAGCTCCATAGTCAGAAACGTGAAGATGGCACCAGGGACCACAGTCAAATGTATTTCTGGGGCCAGGGTGGGCGACGTTGAGTCTTATTTAAATCAATATTTCTGCTGAGATGATTATTTTTGCTGTGGTTTGCATCATTCAGCATGAGGATTGAGTGCTCTTCACTTTATGAAATAGGATTTCATTCCATCTGAAACATTGTCATGATTTAAGGCATTCAACACTGCTAATTTAGCAGTGTTAATTTAACTTATACCTTGAATAAAGGATGTAGCACTATAGTAGCACTGAAATGGCTCTTACTGATAGCACTTTGTAGTTGAACTTTTTGACGAAATTGTACCTTCTTGATTCCTGTTGTTCTGATTCTTGTTTGTAACCGTAGAATGCACTTATTGTAAGTCACTTTGGATAAAAGCGTCAGCTAAATGAAATGTAATGTAATGTAATGTAATTTAGCTGTAGATGCTGCTATTTCAGTGTCAATTTAAAATTGCTCCTTTTCCCTCCTTGCTCCATTTGCTCCTCTAAACCATGTTTTCTCTGTAGCACTGCAGCACGTGTCATGAGTCTTGAAGCCGTGTGGCCAATGTTGTAGACCTGCTGCCTTTTGAGATATTACTTGTTTGACCTGGGCATTTCCTGGAAGCATTGGATTCAACATTTGAAATGCTGTCCTGAGGCTCCACATTAACCACATCATTATGGACATCAATGATTTCAGTATTGGGGTAACTTTCATTGTCAAGCAACATTTTTTTAACATCTATAATGAAGACATTAACACTGAATCTTTTTAGGTAATACCACATTTCATGCTTTTCCACTTCTTTAGGTAACAACTTCATTAACATTTCATGTTTTACTTTTGCTTTCACATAGCTTTAATCACCCATCAAATACACAATTATCTCTCTGAGATTTTATGCTCCTTGAAGCTTCAGCTTTCTTTCCTTTTGCAGGCTGATCATTTGTTCCAATTTAACAATCCGCTTCTTAGAGTAGTCCATTTGACCTATATACTCGTGACCCATGACGTTTTACACAGAGGTCAGGGAAAAGTGGTTAGGAATAGATGTCAGAAGGTAATTTTTTGACTATTCGCCTGCAGCCATAGCCTTGTTGATTGTGCAGTTCTGTTGGGTAGTGGCACATCTTCAAACTGAAAAAAATAAAGTGAATCTTGGTATAGAGAGAAATGAGCTTGCAGATAAAGTTTCCAAAAGCGCATTAAAACAAAAATATATTTTAGAAATTTGTGTTGGGAGGTCAGAAGAAAAATCATCACGGAACAGCACAAAAAAATGACTTTTTGGCAGGAAATTTGAGAAAGGGGACAAACCAGTTCAGGTTAAAAGAGCTGTATTTACTTTTTTTTCAATGGAACAGGTTTGCTATCCGGAATATAACTTGTTTAAGTCTCTTTTTTTCTTTCTTAATTGTATTTATAAAAATAACATCATGGCGTTTAAATGACAAATATCATAAATGCATGTGTTACACACTCCGATACACTAGGTGGCAGCACGCGCTTTAAACGTTGTTTTGTCGTCCACCTCTGAGAAGAAGAAGAAGAAGAAGAAGAAGAAGAGGAGGAGGAGGAAGAGGAAGAGGAAGAGGAGGAAACCAGACGCTGAATAGTCCGGTGCTAAACAAGTGTCTGAAGAAGGAACAAGCTGCCGTTTCACGAGGAGCGCCACCACGACGCCTGTCCTCCGAGCTAACGCGTCTCAGCGGGACATGGCCGGCTTTGAGGCCGGCTGTGCGGCGGTGCTCACGGTTCGTCTGGTCCGGTCCTTTGAGCACAGAAACTTCAAGCCAGTAGTTTTTCACGGAGTCCGTTTAGAGCAAACGGTGCATGACTTCGTCCAGCTGGTCAGAGACGGTAAGTAACCCGAACACCGGCTGTTTGTCATCATGACGTAACACGCGTTGACTCTGATGTCGTGATAAACCCTTCTAGATGTCGCAACAAGACCAGGCCTCCCCCCTCCTTTCAAGACTTACGAGTATGGTACGTAGACCGGACTTTTGGATTGGTGGTAGGTCACGTGTTATTCCAAATAATAACCATCTTTTCTCTGCATTTATATTTGTTATTTCTGAGCAATCTATTACTAATGCTGATTTGGCAATAATGTAACATTACAGATTATAAATCAGATTATGTATCTGCAGCATGTTGGGGCTGTGGATAAATCTTATGATCACATAATTAATGCATACATTTTGCCAAGTCAAAAAGAGTTTGTGAAGCCCTTGATTAAATGTTCACATGTAGACCATGTTCATTACATTACATTTAGCTGACGCTTTTATCCAAAGAGACTTACATGCTGTACAGTAGACCGTAGACTCAGCAACCGTGAGCAATTAGGGTTAAGTATCTTGCTCAAGGACACAACGACATGGACTGGCTGAGCTGGGGTTCGAACCACCAATCCTATGATTGAAAGTCAGACCTGCCAACCACTGAGCCACAGTCGCCCCACGACCATATTCCACTGGGTATTTGCGATAGTCCATAGATTTCATTCTCTACATTGTGATAAAACGATCCTGTCATTTTAGAGCCTAATTAAAAAACCACATCTGAAACATAAAATGCATTGAAATTGCATCTTGTTGTTGACCACATTTTGCTGACTAAATTTAAATACATTCACAGGAACCATTACATTGCCTCTCTTTCTTCCATCCATCATCTGAACCGCTTATCCTGTTTAGGGTCGCGGGGCGCTAGAGCCGATCCCAGCTGTCATTTGTACCCTGCGAAGGCAGGGTACACCCTGGACAAGTCGCCAGTCTATCCAGGGCTCACATATAGACAGACAACCATTCACACTCACACCTACGGGCAATTTTAGAGTCCATGCATGTCTTTGGACTGTGGGAGGAAGCCGGAGAACCCGGAGAGAACACACGCTGACACAGGGAGAACATGCAAACTCCACACAGAAGGCCCGCCCAGACCGGGATTAGAACCCCAGCCCGTTTTGCTGTGAGGTGACAGTGCTAGCCACTACACCATAGTGCAGCCTCGCCTCTCTTTCAACCTACAACAAATCAACATTTTCAAACATTTGGTGTTTTGTGAGACGGTGATGCTGAAACCACATTTTAGCTGGTTGAAAATAGGTCTTAGACGTTCAGACTGAATATCAACTAGTTTTCAACTAGAAATCAACGTGCTCTGCTAAATTAGAGGACACGTTATGTGTCAAAATCCAGGAAGATTGTAATTGGGTGTTTAGATATGTGCTCTTCATCTGATTCTGTTCTCTTGTATTTTTAGACACCATGAAGATTATCCACCAAGCACATGGAGCAAAGGTACTCTCTAAAGAAAGTGTCAGTTTCCTAGGCCAGAAATTAGGTGTGTGCCTCGATGGAAAAGTGACCGACGTTATGGCACGGCACTGTGGGTCCCGGCAGTGGTATGCTGCTCTTGATTCACCGACGTGTACCGTTTCCTAACGGCAGATGCCACTTGAAAGTGGAAGGCCACTGTCAGACTGGCACACCAGTACCACACCTGAGGCATAGTGCGAAATGAGCTTGTTTAAGGACTAAAAAAAGAAATGTACCTATTTTCTCTCGTCTGAATTGTTTTTGGGATATATTCAAATATTTTGAAAGTACTTGCCAATATACGTTTAAGCTAATATTAGAGAAAACAATTGCCGAAGCTGACATGGCTTTTGTTAGCTTGGCTGTAGCCAATCCAACTCATCCATTACAGAACATGTGAATCAACCAACCAAATAGTATCATTATTGCCATGTTTAATGGCTGAACATAATTGCACATTGATCAGTGTTGGAGAATATTATTCAGGCATACATGATATATTATGTCATAAATACAGTTATGGTATTTTTCTCAATTTAAGGCAGACCACTTTAGTCCAGTGACAGAAGTTATTTGTACAGATGGCATAACCTTCTGATTGACCGATGTTGCATAAGCCTTTTATACTAGCGGCATCCGGCAGTGTAAACTATTCGTCCCCAGCATAGCAGGTTCCTACTTGCCTTGAGGGAGCACAATAGACCTATAGATATTTGGTACTTGATGTTTGGTCACAGCATAAACAGACACTTTATTTTAATATTTATTATTATTACTTTACCAGAGATCACAACATTTTGACATCTGTTTTATTAAACCTTTGTACAAACGGCATCTATGCGAGGTCTTTAGAGTCCGGGACCGTCTTGTGAGTGCACAAATCAAGACGACAAGCAGTGGTTTCTAACTTAAATTACTGTGTTCAGATTCTTCTGTATCGTCAGTTAACTTGTGGTTCACTGTCTTAACGTAACATAAAACTCTCTTCTCCGCTCAATTCCTTTGTACTTTCACCAACCTCTCAAGGTCATCAGCCTGATGGGCAGCAGCACCGGCCTAGGCTGCCCTGCTGACTCTGGGAATTGTAGTCAGTTAACCAGATGTCATGATGGGTTGTAGTTTCTGCTGCACCCACTGGGAGGGGATGTATCTCCCATTGATGACACTCCCTCTCATAACATCACAATATATACATACTTACAGTATATTATATAATTTAAAGGCATACCTGCAGCAGGATCAGTGTAAAATAGCGTAACGAGGCCCTCAGCAAAATAAAACTTCAAGGATTAAATTGAGAAACATATTTTCTAATAGTTTTTTCATAAGATTTTCAAAATGTGGCCGCCTCTGGGTTAAGTGGCTGTTTATGCTGTGAGAATGGCACATTCTGCCACTGCAGACTTGAGCCATGCTGAAATATACAGTCAAATATATTGGGTTTAATCAAAACATAATTGCCATTTTAGACAATCAAAAGATGGATCATTTTGAGAAAACGTGACGTTTTCTGCACTTTATTCTGCAATGTTGAGTTAATGTGTGATTTATGTTCAACAATTAAACATGTCAATAATTATACTATTTGGTTCAAAAGATCTGGTTTAAATATGGCCGGGCTAACTAAAACTGTCAGTTTGGGCTTATGTTCGCTCTATTATAAGCTTCAAGGTACATTGTCAAGTATGAAATTACTTTATCGTCATTTCATAAACATCAAATATATCCTAACCACAAAACGGACAAGAGAAAATAGATACATTGCTGTTTTTACAGTGTGCGTTGCGCTACTTTGTCAATGAAGAATAAATCTATTTTTTATAATAGATTATAAATGCTTGTTCAATCTGAATACTAAAATAAGTGTCATAGAAATAGAATTGATCTCATGTTGGCTGTAATGAAGGATGCTGCTATAATGACCGGATTTAAACAACAAATGAAAGTGTGTAACAAAAGCACAAATTAGTAAGGGAATCAAAACTCATCCTTGACCCTTGCATTTGGATGTTAAGCAGTATACTATTTCATTAGTTTATACTGTCACAGTTGGTGGCGGTCCAAACATAAAGGGCACAAACAGGAATTCTGTGTTCTTTTGAAATGTTAATGTAAATATGTTTTCCTTCAAGTGGAACCCTTTCTCTTGGCAGACAAACGAGTTGGTGATGAGTTTAGAAGATGATGACAATCTCATTCTCCAAGACCACCAAACTCTCAGAGCTGCTGGCGTTGGTAAGAGTTTGTCTTTGCTGTTTATTGAGCGCTCTCTAAAAGCTGCATGCTTTGTTCTGTGAACACTTGATCCTAAAATAAAACTTTAGATATGTAAGGTATAGTAGATATTACTTTTTATGCTGGGGTCTTGCAGCTGCAACTTCAAGTCATCAGAAATGTCAATCAGGCTTTATATTATATTTTAATTGTCTCACTCAGTGTTTTTCTAGACATGGGGACTGGGCTGAAGTATCTAGGTCCTTTTTCACTGGGGGCCATATACAGAAAAATATACGAAAGGCTGGGCCACTCACTAGAGGTGAGGTATATCGCCCCAAACGCAAGAACTTAAAAGGAAACATGGTGTTCATTTATTTTAATTAACACCACAAAGTGTGCAGTTTATGGAAAGTCAGGGGGAGTATTTCCCCTCTGACAGCCAAGCTGGGTCAAAACCTGTCGTCAGGTGATGACAATAACATTTATTTTGTTTAATAAAAGAACAAGGTGTTGACTTGTTTATAGGAAAGGGAACCTTAAATTACTTCGGTTGTGATCTGACGCTATAGAGAAAATTACAGGGGGGCGCCCCGCCCATTCGTTAGCGTGCCGTCGCATCAGAGGAAATTAGGCCTTTTCCAAGTTGGTTAGAAGCCGGATAAGGAGAGAAGCTGAATTTTCAAAGAATCGTCACACTGCATCTCCATCAGTTCTAATTGCAGACTCTCTTCCACTTCTTCTGCATCCATCACGGAGGGAGTCAAGAACAGCTGGATTCCTTTCTCAATGGCAGAAAGATCTTCGAAGCGCTGACTTCATTCTGTCATGAATGTGATGACAAACACATATTTTAGCAGAAAGGTTGACCTCTTTCAAAAACTAGTCAATTCTGATATCAGGGAATAAAACCACTGCAACCGCTCACTCTCTCAGAGTGAGAGGCGGTCCTGTATTCCTTCCCTGTTGATGTGCCCTTGAGATTCAGCAGCTCCTCCGTAATGCAAAAGTCAACGTCAACTCCCTGCATGAACAGCTGAGCGGTGTCTGAGAGCTCTCATCACACGCAATGGAGTAAAAATCAAAAGCACAAGCTTCATCTGACACCTGATGCTTTAAGTTCGCTGACAAATCTTCGTGTTTCTGGACTTGCTCACGTTGTTGAATTCCGGCATCTTTTCTTGGAACATTATTCCTGCGACTTTAGTGAGGCTCTGTGTTATGAAGTCACCGTCTGAGAAGGTTATCGTGCCGCGCTATAAGCTGAGCGACAAAAATACTGTTGTTGCGCTAGGTTGGCTAGGCTAGCTGTCTTTGACTTAACTTTCTCTCCTCTCTCAGCACCAATGTAAGACATGGAGGTCTGATGCTTGTTTTGAAGTTTTGTCTTACATTATGCTCTTTCATCACAGCAACAGTTTAATTGCAAATCAAACAGACACACATCCCCATGACTTCTATGAAACAACAGTATTTGTTTTCCCACTGTGGTTCTTCCTTCAGCTCCAGCAGCATATTGGCAGTTCAGCTGGAGGAGCAGCACAAAGCAAAGACGGCTTTCACCACTGGCAGAGAAGATGGCCCAGGAATTTGCATTCCTGGGCCATCTTCTCATCTGAAAAGACTGCCTTGATCCTAAAAATCCTACTGAAGCATTTCTTGGACTATGCTCTTATTACCTGCACTTCATTAAGGAGTTTTCTTAAACGTCAGAGCCCCTGTGTGTGCTCACTCAAAAAGGAAAGCATTTTATAGACTGAGGTTTAACAGATTTAAAGGCAGAGAAGCGTATTTGACAAGCCATCCCTTTCGCATTATCACAAACCACACATTTCTTGAAGGAGAAGGCTCTGGAATGTGATCCTTGCAGAGCAAGGTTGGCTCTGGAAATCTGGACAATTGAATATAGATATGAAACAAAACATGCAAAAGCATACAGTCCCATTGTCTTTGACCACTGTAGATGCACCTCTATGGTTGCAGGCAATTGAGTGAAATGTATTTCTGTTTACGCTTAAACAGACACGTTGGAGACATGCACTTCAACCACTGAACTGGCATCTGGCTCAGTCTGCACTTATTGCTGCAGAGCTAATATCTCCTGTTGCACGTGCAGTCTGTCTCTCTAGATGTTGTAGCTGAAACTGGACAATTCACTCCTGAATATGAACAGTAGGGCTGGAGGAACAAATTGATACAGCATAATATTACAACATAGTATTGAGAATATTTGGTGAAGAAACTGTTTCTTATTTTGGACGTTAAGGAACTTGTTGGGGGCTGGGGATTGTGTCATACTTAATTGTTTGTGGTGCATGTTTTGTTGCATTGAATTTAGGTAAATAATATAGGTCTTGTACTTGCAACTGGCCTCGTGACTTTTTTTTATAACCATGACTCCATCTAAATACACGTAAGACAAGTAGGTCTGACCACTGCGCAGCCGAAGAGCAACAACAATCGTTATGGCTATGCACCAGTATGACGTATATGAAAAATTCATACCGTATGGAAATTTGAAACCGGTATACCGGTTTTCAAATTGTGTGTGTATATATACCGCCCAGCCCTACAGTGCCACTTGTGATGTGTTATGTTGCACGATGGATACTCTGGCACTGTTAGGACTGCGTAAATGGAAGAATTGGGAGAATGAGTATTCTTCTTGTCGAATCAGAACCATTTATTGCCATGTATGTTTACACATGCAAGGAATTTGTCCTGGCGGGAAGATGCATACATTTAACATTTAACAATACACATTTAACAGTTAACGCAGTGCAATAAATGAGGATGAATGAATATTTACATTGAAACAGTAGCATATCAAAATACCAAAAATAAGATAAAGTGCATGGAATGTGCATGAGTGTAAGTGTTGTGTGAAAGTGGCAAGTGTATTTAAGTATAAGGCTATGTGCAGGGGAGTGTCCAGTGGGAATTGTCTGGGGGTGACAGAGTCATTAGAGTCAGTGGGGGACCCGGGCTCTGTTGATGAGCCCGACTGCAGACGGGAAGAAACTGTTGGTGTGGCGTGAGGTCTTGGTCCTGATGGACCGCAGCCTCCTGCCAGAGGGGAGGGACACAAACAGTTTGTGTCCAGGGTGAGAGGGATCAGCAACAATCTTCCTCGCCCGCTTCAGGGTCCTTGAAGCAAACAAGTCCTGGAGGGACGGCAGATTGCAGCCAATCACCCTCTCGGCAGAGCGAATGATGCGTTGCAGCCTGGCCTTGTCCTTGGCAGTGGCTGCAGCGTACCAGACGGTGATGGAGGAGCAGAGGATGGACTCGATGATGGCAGTGTAGAAGTCTCTGTGATTCGCCGTAAATCAGATCAGCTGCGCATTTCTATGCATCAACATTCATAAGGTGCTTTGTATTGACCATTTATGGCTGAATTGAATGAATGTGGTCATTTAGAAGGTGGGATGTGAGGCTGAACCAGCTGCCCACATTTACTGGTTGAGTTGGGATTTATACCACGAAATGGCTCCCTGACATGCGTATGTAAGGTTTTATGAATCTGAATATGTTTTGGCGTACATGGATTTAGTGTGGATCCTATGTACTGTTTTATAAATGAGACCACTGAAGTGGTGAAAAGTGATTGGTTGTGTTGCACCTGACTAATATACTGAGGCCAATAATATAAGTTCAGTAAAATCGTTTCCAAATAAGTCTCTGAATAACACTGATAAGTGTTTGATCTGATCTGCTGCTAGTTTTATTTATTTTTTTATTTTACCTTTTATTTAACCAGGCAGATCATTAAGAACAAGTTCTTATTTACAGTGATGGCCTGACAAAAAAACAACACAAACATGTGATGACATAAAAACATACAAAGACATAAAAACAGGGTTAAAAAAACAAGGATTGAATATAAAAAAAAATCATTAACACCATTAAATCAGCAGGCATAGATGTATAAACAGGAGACTGAGCGAAGAATTAGATGGAGGGGAAATATTTGCAGGAATCGGTGAGATGGTGTGTTTGAAGGCCGGGATGGAAATGAATGTGACCAGTTTGAGGTGTTTTTGTAGTGCATTCCAGTCAATGGCAGCAGCTGACTGGAATGATGCAAGACCAAGTGTGGATCTAGTTTGAGGGGTTGTAAGCAGGATGTGGAGAGAGGACCGGGTGTTATATGCAGCAGGTGGGACAAATAGGGGGGTGTCTGATGAAGGATGGTCTTGTAAATGAGAGTGAGCCAGTGAATATGACAACGAGTTTGAAGTGATGGCCAATTTACCAGAGAGTAAAGACTGCAGTGATGAGTATTTAGGGGGGCATTTGTAGCAAAACGGATGGCAGAGTGATAGTGTGTTATCACAATGTCAACTTCATTAACTTTTTTCTTTTTTTCTTTTTCAGCAAATGAAACAGAAGTGGCCTTCTTCAGGAAAGAAGACTATGGTCTCTATAAAGCAAATCCTAAAACTGCTTGGTGACCACAGTACTTTACTTTAACCTACTGCAGCCGAGGGGGGTTTTAAAGAAGAAAGATCAAGCATGCCAGAAACATAAGGAAAGCCACAGTTATACCGTAATGTTAACATCAGTTTTAATTTGTGGGGTTGTTTTAAAAACGGTGCAAGTGTATTATCCACCACACTGGTATACCCTTTCTTTGTTTCCTTTTGGTAGCAATTCTGCACTTTCATTTTCAGTATTTAAAAAATAAAGAATTAAGATCTGAATAAAGATCTCTAACAAATTACGTTTTTTCAATGTTGCTTTTTAAAGGCTTATAATGAACAGAATAAAATTTACTGTATTAATGTTTGTGACAGAAGATTTTCTCCGTCAACCAGGAACGGAGGAAGGAAGTCTCTGACTCAAAGTTGTCTTTGTCTGTTTATTGCTTGCAAGAGAAGAGTATGTGACAGACACCCAAGACAGTTTGACAAGATCTTTAACATTGTAAAAGTCAGAGGCGTATTTATAGAGGGAGAGCGACTCCCTTTCCCATAGTACCATGAGCACATACCCAACAGAAAACAGTTTCTGTTCTCTGCAGTAAGCAAGTAAGCATATTCCCCACAAACAAAATTCAATCAAGTCTTATCCTGGATGTACACCTTTGCCCTATGAACCCTCAAGTCACTTCCTGCTTACATCGGCATCTGACCTTTTATTAGACACAAACTTTTGTAACATAAGTAATGCTATATTTTACCATTATATTTTAGCTCTGGGAGATTCAGTTTATTTTGTATAGCCCAAAATCACAAATACAAATTTGCCTCAGAGCTTTACAATCTGTACACATGCGACATCAGATCAGGAAAAACTCTACAGGGGAAGAAACCTTCGGGAGAGCAACAGAGGAAGATCCCTCTCCCCGGATGGACAGAAGCAATAGATGTCATGTGTACAGAATCAACGTAACAGAGTTACAGCACATTCAATGAATATGAAATTATTCATGTAATGAGTAGTAGGCATGGACAACGATCCAGATAACCACGATCCATGTCAGCAGAAAGATGTAGAGAGGAGGGGGGATCAGCAGGGCCGCCATGGCAGGAAGCAGGACCGGCTCCAGACAGCCACGATCCATGAAAGCTTGAGGAGAGGAAGCATAGAGGCTCCTGAGAGGAAGTAGAGTTAGTAAATTGAAGAGGTTCACAGGATCCTCTGTCAGCCTTAAGTCAGAAAGCAGAGTCTGCGTGCGCAGCCAACCAGCCATGTCCTTCCCTCCATTCCTTGGCCTCGTGCCAAGGAAGCGTGCAGAAACTCCCCCTCGAACAACTCAGATTGTGTGGAAGACAGAGAAACAGAGACAGCAGCAGTATTCTCGGCCTATTAAATTTATAGTGCAGCACTAATTGAAACTAAATTGAGTGTGGCTCTTGAGTCAACCAAAAATGGAACATCTTTACCTTTAATAGTTAATTAATGTGATTTATTATAATTTTTCTAAAACCTTAATTTTCATTCAAATATATGTGTGTGTGTGTGTGTGTGTGTGTGTGTGTGTAATTTCTAATGTGTGTATTGCATGAACAAGCTTGTCATAATCCCAATCCCAATTTGCTCATCCTCTGTGCTGAGATGTGTGTGCTTTAAATGGTTCCTCCCTGGGGTCCGTCCCGCCGCCTTTCGCTCCCCTCAGTTGGATTTTTGCCGGGTCCTCCCACCAGTCCTGTCTTTATTCCACGGAGCTTGTGGCAGTCCCTTCGCCAATGTCCAGCTTTGCCACAGGTGGCACACGAAGTCTCTGGTTCGAGTGTGTCAAAGTCTCTGGCCCTCAGTTTTCCTCTGTAGCCCCTTTCTTCTCTTTTCCCGCCTTTGTCCTCACGCCTCCACATTTTTTTTGGTTGACGTGGTGCCCAGTATGGCTTGTTGTTCTTGTGGTCAAAATCCTGGTCGACGCATGTTGGGAAAAATAGTTTTCTTTCTTCTATTTATTACATATATACTGAAAGATTCTGTTCGTTATCCCGGCCAGTTCGTGGGAGGAATGCTCAGTATGCAAATGAGTGCAATTAAAAGATTTAATAGAAGATGATGACAAAACAGTTATACATTACTCGATCGAGGCCTTCTCCTTTCCTGCAGATTCACAGACTGTCCCCCAGTTAGCTGCCGCCTCTGCATTCAAAGAGAATAGCCCGTTCCGTTTCGCGCTGTTAGTTTAAATACTTTTCAGTAGGCCCTCTCATTGGTTAGTTCCCTTCCCTTATTCTAACACCTTTCTTAACATCCTGATTGTCCATAGGTCCAGATGTTTTCAGAGAAGGCGGAGGCTCTTTTCCTCTAGGGACAAAGGAATTGTCCATCTTCAAAGCATCTTCAAAGTATATCCATTTGCGCGTCCTTCCTTTCCCAATTGTCTCAGTGTCTCACTCCGCCTTCCCTAGCAACAAATTGAAGGAACTACCTCTTCTCAAAGAAACAGTCCCACATTCCTAACTCCTATAGAACCATTATATAAAAACCATTCACACCTGAACACCAAACAATATGACATACAGTGACTTTCTCAATACATACAATTACACATCTTTCATAATGTCCCTCATTATTTATCATATCCTTCTTATGCATTGTAATGTACACTTAAACAATTCTTTATTACACATGTACAGGCAATTTTAGGCTCACTAATCTATCAGAACCCAACAATACATATACATATATACATACAGTTAGGTCCATAAATATTTGGACATTGACACATTTTTCATTATTTTGGCTCTGTACACCACAACAATGGAGTTGAAATGAAAAAATCAAGATGTGCTTTAAGTGCAGACTTTCAGCTTTAATTTGAGGGTATTTACATCCAAATCAGGTGAACGGTGTAGGAATTACAACAAATTCAAATGTGGCCACCCTCTTTTTAAGGGACCAAAAGTAATTGGACAAATTAATATAATCATAAATCTAATTGTCACTTTTAATACTTTGTTGAAAATCCTTTGCAGTCAATGACAGCCTGAAGTCTGGATTCCATAGACATCACCAGACGCTGGGTTTCGTCCCTGGTGATGCTCTGCCAGGCCTCTACTGCAACCGTCTTCAGTTCCTGCTGGTTCTTGGGGCATTTTCCCTTCAGTTTTGTCTTCAGCAAGTGAAATGCATGCTCAATTGGATTCAGGTCAGGTGATTGACTTGGCCATTGCAGAACATTCCACTTCTTTGCCTTAAAAAACTCCTTGGTTGCTTTCGCAGTATGCTTCGGGTCATTGTCCATCTGCACTGTGAAGCGCCGTCCAATGAGTTCTGAAGCATTTGGCTGAATATGAGCAGATAATATTGCCCGAAACACTTCCGAATTCATCCTGCTACTTTTGTCAGCAGTCACATCATCAATAAATACGAGGGAACCAGTTCCATTGGCAGCCATACATGCCCACGCCATAACACTACCTCCACCATGCTTCACTGATGAGGTGGTATGCTTTGGATCATGAGCAGTTCCTTTCCTTCTCCATACTCTTCTCTTCCCATCATTCTGGTACAAGTTTATCTTCGTCTCATCTGTCCATAGGATGTTCTTCCAGAACTGTACAGGCTCTTTTAGATGTTTTTTGGCAAACTCTAATCTGGTCTTCCTGTTTTTGAGGCTCACCAATGGTTTACATCTTGTGGTGAACCCTCTGTATTTACTCTGGTGAAGTCTTCTCTTGATTTTCGACTTTGACACAGATACACCTACCTCCTGGAGAGTGTTCTTGATCTGGCCAACTGTTGTGAAGGGGTTTTTCTTCACCAGGGAAATGATTCTTCTGTCATCCACCACAGTTGTCTTCCGTGGTCTTCCAGGTCTTTTGGTGTTACTGAGCTCACCAGTGCGTTCTTTCTTCTTAAGAATGTACCAAACAGGTGATTTGGCCACACCTAATGTGTCTGCTATCTCTCTGATGGTTTTGTTTTGATTTTTCAGCCTAATGATGTCTTGCTTCACTGATAGTGACAGCTCTTTGGACTTAATATTGAAAGTTGACCGCAACAGATTCCAAACACAAATACCACACCTGAAATGAACCCAAGACCCTTTTATCTACTCCTTGTAAATGAAATATCGAGGGAATTACACACACCTGACCTTGAAACAGCTGATCAGCCAATTGTCCAATTACTTTTGGTCCCTTAAAAAGAGGGTGGCCACATTTGAATTTGTTGTAATTCCTACACCGTTCACCTGATTTGGATGTAAATACCCTCAAATTAAAGCTGAAAGTCTGCACTTAAAGCACATCTTGATTTTTTCATTTCAACTCCATTGTTGTGGTGTACAGAGCCAAAATAATGAAAAATGTGTCAATGTCCAAATATTTATGGACCTAACTGTAGATATGCAATTAGTAAAGCAACACGTTGTCTGTCTCTGCTCCAAGACCACCAAGACCCGGCATCTTGTGTAAATTATTTTTCTAACATACTTGGTCCTTCGAGTGGATCTCAAGACCTCCTCTTTGCTCCAGAGTTTTTTCCTGAAAGTGCATTAGGGAGTCCAGGACTCTTGTACAAAGCCCTCCGCCCTAATCTCGCAAGAGAGTAGTTTGGTGTTTTGAGAGGCCAGTAACGGCTGGAGAGAGGAATGACGAGGTCCAATTTTTTACCGAACCGGTGAGGAAGAGTCATTGCAGGTGAGATCTCTTTCTGTCTGTCGGAAGTCATGGGATTTTAAAGAGCTTTCATTCACAACCTAAGCAGGAGTCTCAGACTTTAAATAGCTTCAGTGTTGGTGAATTGAAAGGAGTCGCCGGACTGATAAGCGCTCCAGTTCAGCGGGATATTGAGGGAACAGGGGGATTTCCTTCTGTTCGCTTTAGTGGGCTGGGGAAGGAGTCTTGGTCCCTTCGTTCTCCTTAGAGAGGACCGGGGAGGCAGTCTTGATTCTTCCGTCTTCTTTAGAAAGAACTGGGGAAGGAATCCTGCCGGTAGTTGTCCTCTATTCGTGGACATAAGAAAGACACAGGGCAGAATAATTTAAATAAAAATAAAAGATAAAACAACCTCAGCAGAGAAGCGACTCTGGGAGGCGGTATAAAATATATGAAAAACAAAAATGAGAGATGCGTTAAATACCTAAGGAAATGGACAAAGGAATAAAAGAAGAAAAAGAAGAAGGTTTAAATGAAGCCCGGCTGTGGGCAAAAGAAGCAGAGATACGTAAATTAGGCATGGAAAGGGAGAAATTGAGGAAAGAATAGTATGAATGAAACATGACTAACTCTTCTAATCTGTATCCAAGCGTACATTTCTGTGATAAAGCAGATGCTGAAGTGGTGTACGGGAGACGGCCTCCTCCGCATGTTGCCCCTGCTCCCGCTCCTCCTGTTGCAGTGACCTCACCCTCCAGCGTCTCCTCCAACACTCCATCCACCCTCTCCACCTGCCGCCGCAGCCCGGACACGCACAGCCGAAAGGCAGCACAGCAGCTGACCTCGTGTCTGCGTTGGAGAGAGCGAGGCGCCAAACATGTGGGCCGTTGCTAACAGCGCACACCAGATCAGGAGTGGAATACGGTAAGCAAACCATACCAGTATATCCTGATTCTCCAGAAACCATAGGCTCAGAGCCCAAAACTAATTTGCTATGATGATGATGAAATGTCTGAACCTGGTTTTCTGATGTGTATTTCCAAGATAACCCAAAAGCGCGGACGGGGATGTGGACGGAGTGGGGGAGAGTGGGTGGAGAGGTGACTACACAGATAGAGGAGCTTGTTTTCACTGTGGAAGGAACCGACATTGGAGAGGAGCAGAGGAGCAGAGGAGCCGGAGAGAGGGGGACATCAGGGAGAGGAGGACGTCAAGGATCCACTTTGGCTGAACGCCCAGGTCATATATACATTACATTACATTTCATTTAGCTGATGCTTTTATCCAAAGCGACTTACATGATATACAGTAGACCGTAGACACAGCAACGGTGAGCAATTAGGGTTAAGTATCTTGCTCAAGGACACAACGACATGGACTGGCTGAGCCGGGGTTTGAACCACCGACCCTCTGATTGAAAGACTGACTTGCTAACCACTCACCACACACACACACACACACACACACACACACACACACACACACACACACACACACACACACACACACACACACACACACACACACACACACACACACACACACACACACACACACACACACACACACACACACACACACACACACACACACACACACACACACACACACACACACACACACACACACACACACACACACACACACACACAATATTTTACTTTATGTTGACATTCTGGTATGTTCCAAAACACAAGATAAGTGCAGAGAAGATACTCTGGCGCTATTGACATTCCTGTGGGAACAAGGACAAATTATAAATTAACTGCAGCTGTGAAGAAAAAAAGTGAGAAAAAGTGAAATATGCTGAACTTCTGAAGCTAACAAGGGTTTAGTGATTTTTAAAAAGATTTTAGGTGAAACTGAGAGTCGTGAATTACAGAGAACTAATTCAGCAATGAAGCTTATTATTACGCATAAATAAGTAATATTGCAACTCCTAGAACAATTAGAACAATACCTAAAAAGTAGCAGTTTGTAGTGCACAGCACACACAACAGGTACTGATCCTGTTTCAACAGGAAACCACAAAGTCAATGAGGCAAAGAAGGCTTCACATAAGCCACATGACCAAGTTTAACACTTAGATCATGAACTTTTAGAATATATACAAACAAATGCTCCACAGCAAGACAAACCTTTTGGGAAAAACATAGCTGTGGGAGGGATGGAGAAGAGTTCTGGAGGTGTCCTGAAGGTAGATTAGTATTGCCTTTATAGACTTTATATAGATATGCAGCATTTTGAGCCATGGGTTGGACCATGTCTCAACAGGAGGGATGGTATCTATGATAAACCAAGTTTTTAGTACAGAGGGCTTTACTAATTACTAAAAAAATATGTTTTAGGTTTGTACGAGAAATAATCCTTAGGGTCAGCATAGATTGTCTAGGTGTAAATTACCAGAACCAAAATATCCATTCCAGTACATTTGCATTGTGAGGGAAATAAATTATTTTTGCCGCTGATAACCCTTAAATTGTGGATACCTACCCCCTCTTATGTGAAGTCTGGGTAAACAGGGATGTGAATTCAATAGGATTACTTGTCTGAAACCAGTGAAGATACTAACAACACATAGGAGGTTTAGAGGTGTCTGTAAGGCCGGGCTCAGTAGGAAACACTAGCAGAAATTCGTGAAGAGGTGGCACTTTTTATGCGGCATTACAGGAACTATGGGGTGTACATCACAATAAAGAAGCTGTCAGAAAAATTTAATTACACTCGATACCGGGTCTTGGTGGTCATATCAACAGGTCATTTATTCTGTTGCAAGAGAGGAGCAGAGACAGATATACGACGTTAGACTTTACAAATCGTACATCCACAACTGCTCAAAGAATGGATCGAAACCTCCCTCCTTATATCCCATACTAGGAGGTCATCATGACGTCTTCGTAACCTTCCTCCCGCCATAGACAAAACAATGATGCGTTGTCTCTAGTCAGCCGCATACCATTTGAATACGGTGATGCGGAGTCTCCAGTCAGGCGCATACCATCAGTCAGGGACATACAGATATCAAAGATTCCTGGACTCCTAACTATACAGGACATACGTCATAATTATGGGAAAGTTCAAGTCACAGGCCATAAAATATATAAGAAATAGGAGAAAGAAAACATTTTTCCCAACAGAAGCCAAATAGTTTAAGGGATCCAGGGGATTATACAAAAGCCTACTTTCTACCGGCTGATACTAGAACAGAACAAAGCCACTGCGACTATCTACGCCCGATGTTCCCTTTAAATCAGTGACCTCTCACATTAAACTCTCTTGTCGGGCTGACTACTAACTGGATATTATGGGCCTGCTCTGCTGTCCATATGTCACACCCACATGTGATGTTAAATGTGCTCTCATGGGATAAATTGCAGTTGTACTGTTACGCATGAAACAATCTAAACACAATACTTAATATTACGCATTATTATAAAACATTTTCCTTCAACAACCTCCTCTAACAAGGACCCTTACTACTGAACATAAACCTCCTCTAACAGCACCCTTACTACTGAACATAGACTGTTTATGCTGTTTCCTGATGAAAGACAATTGTTTCTTCTGGTACCTGTTGATTTATATACTGTATGTTAACTTGCTGTTGTTCCGAGAGTGCCTGTTATAATGTTCTGATAACATTACTTTGAAATAAAAGAGTGCAATACACTAGTTTTTCATTAATTATTGAATTTTGCGCATAATGTGATTAATCACAGAAAAAGCATGTAATTAGTCGATTATATGTTTTCATCTTTGCCCAGCACACACATTATATATTCATATATATAATATATATGTATGTGTATATATATATATATATTATATATATGTGTATATATATATTATATATATATACCACCAACATATATAAATCCACTAATCCACTAAAAAAGGACATGTAACACACATGTAAACTTTCTTAATATCATATTCTCCCTTGAAATCTCATATATTTGAATCCCTCATCCTGAACTATCCTCTTATTCATCACCCCATCATCTTCATCTTACCTTTGCAAACTACTACCAGATACACTACTACGATTCCTAACGTATTTTGTAACGTATTTATAAAGTCATGATGTATTGTTTATATTGCTATAATCTAGAATAGTAACAATACATCCGGATGCTCTACACTCCGGTGCAGTAGGCGGCGGCCTGCACGGTTAAGGTCGCAACGCAGTCAGCACAAGAAGAAGAAGAAGAAGCGGTCTCGCCTGTTAAGGGTCCTGGACTTTGCTTTGACCATTCATTGTGTCTGCTGCCTGCGGTCGGATCCAAATGGCAGATCTCCAGGTGTGTAAATAATCCGTCTATCATATTAGTTCATATTGCAGTGAGTTATGACAGCTCCCTGGATGATGGAGCCTCAGGGATAGCTTCATGTTCTCCCTGGCCGTGAGTCTCGAGCACGTTCTGTCGACCAACACGGTCCCGTTAGATCGTCTCCGCGATGACATCTTTTGTTCACGCCAACTGTTGCCTCGTGCAATATTCTATTGGACGGTGCTTTCAACAGAAGAGCTCAACTTGTCAAATATGTATTGATTAGTCAAATGGAAAATATTGGAAAAATATTCTGCAGACATGCCTGTGCATACTGATGACATGTTGGCGGTTGCGTAACGTCCGTGTTGGAAGGAGCGTGCGCGGCCACGCAGGCAGACGCGTCATCTCAGTTGATGAAAAAGAGAGCGCATTCAGACCGTATTCCCTGACCTTTGACCCAGAGACAGCGCCAGCAATGTTGCAACAACCCGACCTTTGCTCCATTTAGTATTTGTTCAGAGCACAGAGGGCTAGTGTGAGCTCATGGTTCTACTCATAACACTGATCCGAATGCTTCAACAGTAATAATAATAATAATAATAATAATAATAATAATACTAGTAACAATCACCCTGTACTGTTAGTTATCTCTATGTTTAAGATTTTTTCTTCTCAGTTGGGCAGTGTTGGGTTGGCAGCAGCTGAGCTTTGTGCAGGTTTACATATCATATGGATCATACTGTTTATTTCTACAGTGGTTTTGAATTTAACAAAAAAATGTACTATATCTGTCAATTGTTTATGCTAAACTTGAATATGCATGTGCATGAATTCAGGATGAAGCAGGCTTAGAACCGTCTGGTCTGGCTAGTGCGGTTCTGGGTACAGTTCAGGCTTAATTTGGTTTAGTTCATCTTTGTTGAGCCTGACTAGCTATGACAGCTCATTCACATCTGCAGTCCCTGTGCGGGAAGAAAAACACATACAGTGCAATACAAAAATAAATAAAAGCATAGCAGTTGCTAAATTTACAAAAAGTGAATCACATATATAACACTGTCATACAAAATATACATTGCATAATTTCATTGTCAGAAAACATTTTGTTCCATTCAAAAGTTTGCACCAGTGATCACATGGTTTGTCTTTGCTTCATCTCAGATGTAACCAGTGTTATGGTGTGTTCACACCGAACGCGACGCGAATTTTTCGCGCGACCAGATTACATGTAAAGTCAATGCACAGACGCGTTTGGTTGCGACAGACGCGAAATTTCGCCGGGCGGCGCGTTAGACGCGTTTGGCGCGGCGCGTTTGGCGCGGCGCGTTTGACGCGAAATTCGCGTGAGTTGAAATTTTCCAACTCGGGCGAAAATTCGCGTCGCGAAAGCCAATCAGCGTTGAGAAGCTCTGCGCGTCATCACCGCCATCCTGCCGGTTTGAATCAAACAGTTGCTGATCCACCAGAAGTAGCGCTGGCAGCGGCCGTCATTCAGACGCTGTTGTGCGGCTACGGATGATATTATGAACCCGGACACGGGGGCGTTTGATGGTCCGACGTTAGAGGGACTTCCACAAGAAGGTTAAAGCAGAACTAGTGGTTAGTTTAATGGTGGATGGCGGAAACGGTACTGTTTTTACGGAGATAAGCCACGGAGATAAGCCCCGCCCGCGTTAAAGCGAATTTGCGTTGACGGAAATTAACCACATAAAGTCGAGCGAGTAAACTCACGCGAGTAAACTCACTCGAATTTCGCGTCGCGTTCGGTGTGAACACACCAATAAAGTCGAGCGAGTAAACTCACGCGAGTAACGCGACGCGAAATTTCGCGTCGCGTTCGGTGTGAACACACCATTACAATCAAGCTGCTGGACTGAAACACAATGAGTGGTCCGAGACCCATAAAACCCTTCTTTTTACTTTTTAGTATGCCATAAAAGGGTAAAGTCTGTCACAATACATACTATGACAACAACACCAGAATCTCCTACTACATCCAGTCCTCTGCACTGCGGATATATAAGCAAGATGGTCAAAGTTCAAAGTCAAATGTTATGAGGAAGAAGTGTGTCCTATTTGAATAAATACTGCATGGAATTGTACAACCTTTTGTGAGGGCAGCTAAATTATGTTCTAAAAGCAAAGAGGATGCAACATCGAAAGCAGTGACAGAAGCAGCCCCTTAGTACTACTGTATTAACAGTACTAATAAGAAGTAAGTGTAAAATATTTTTTGATTTTGCCAAGGGCCAGACAACACAGCAAGCGCTTGACGCAGCTCCTCAGATCCAGGTTTTTCAAATGTAAAGTAGTGGTGCTGCTGTATGTACACAGGAATCATCATCAACAACTCCTGAATCCCACTAGTATTGTTTAGAAGTTTGTCTCCTCTCCTCTCCAGGCTAAGTTTGATGATGCAGCAGCTGAGGTGAAGCAGCTGAAGGCCAAGCCGGCGGATGAAGAAATGCTGCAGGTCTACTCGCTGTTCAAGCAGGCCACTGTGGGAGACGTCAACACGGGTAACACTCACTGGACACTACATGGTGCTCTGCCTTAAACCACCAGTCCACTAAGACAAGTGCTGAGTAACGTATGAGCATATCGCTGGCAAAGATTTACAGTGCAACTTTTTTGTGATTCTTGACTATGACCTGTTTTCATCTGTAATACAAAAAAACTAATCTTGCAGTGCAGTTGGCTTGTCCTTAAGCGACCCACTTTGGGAACACTGGTTTAAACATATCAAGCTTGTTCAAAAGTGACAAGCCATCTGGAGGAGAGTAGCAGGCCAACCACGTGGCTCCAGTTCCCACACAATATAGGCTATATATACTTTAACCTCTTAACTTACATCTGTTTATGTCTTTCTTGTCTCTGAAGGTCGTCCAGGGATGTTTGATTTCACTGGTAAAGCTAAATGGGATGCCTGGGAGAACCAAAAAGGTACACAATCGGTTCTGTAGATGGTGCTGCCTTAAAGAAATGTCAATATTTCATGTCACAGCCCAGTCCAGTACTTCTGTATATCCAATGAGTTTGTTTCCACTGCATTCATTCACAAAGCCTGAAGGAAGACATTTTATCCAAAGCGACTTCAAATAAATGCATTCAACCATGAGTACAAACAAGAATCAGAACAGAAGAATCAAGAAGATACAATTTCTTCAATAACGTTCAGCTACAAAGTGCTATGAGTAAGAGTCATTCCAGTGCCACTAAAGTGCTATTACGGTGCTACTTTCCTTATTCAAGGTATAGTCGAAAAAGAGATGTTAGGGTTCTGTCAGGCAGAGCTCAAGCTTTGTTCCTTTACATATATTTTTATGCGTTTCCAAAAATTCATCTTGATTTACTGTCAGGCAAGAGCAAAGAGGATGCCATGAACGAGTACATCGGCCTGGTGAAGCAGTTGAAGGAGAAGTATGGGATGTAAGCTGCAGGACCACCTGCTGATGGATGGAGAGCTGCGGACGAGACACCACTAGCAGCCCCTTCTCCTAATGCTGAGAAACGCCTTAAAGCCCAACAAGTGTGTCCTTAGACAGCACATGTGAGTGTCTGGTGGAGCGCTAGTGATCAGATGAGAATAACCACTGATGTACGATCATGAACTGTCCTCCAGTACCATCATTTTTTAATGATTATCTGCACAGAATCCTGTCATTTCAATATAAAGTGATTCTACTCTTTAAATGTTGATTTTGGTGGCCTCTAATTTTATTGATGTTCCAGTTTCACATAAAGTATGTATTAAAAGCATGTCATGCTGAGATCAGAAAGGATGTACAGTGGATTGGATGGTGGCTAGGTATTTTAAGGTACTATCTTAGGTCTAAATGGCCCGATCTTGGAACATTGGTTTCAGCCTCTGGGACTGAGCATATCAAATAAATATAGAAAAAATCAAATAAATAAAACAAAAAAACCCAAACTGTCAAATCCCTGCCTCACAAGTCAATATAAGTTAATTGTGTCATGTTTATAACACTATTACACAATAATTATAAACATAAACCATAAGCATGACTTAAAGTGACTCAAAACCGACTAAAGATGTACCCAGAGTTTTGAAAAAATGCTGATTTTAAAAAAGTTAGGAACTAGCTAGAAGGCTAAACTCAACGGTTTTGGAATCCATAGAGCCTACAGAGTCCGCCAATACCAACCATTACACTCGCAAAGATATGCACAAGAATGTAATTTGTGTCCAGCAAAAAATATGAAAATGTACTTACTTATGGCTGAAATATGAATATTCCAGGCCTTCCTGCTCCCTACTCACAGCTATGGCCACGGAGCACCCTGCTGCAGTGAAACGAGCTCTGTTCAGGGACCACCAAGGACTGTGGGAACTTTCATGCTTGAGCGAAGTGAACATGAGTTCTTGACATGTCTGAACTAAAATCCATCCATCCATCCATTTTCCACCGCTTATCCGGGGTCGGGTCGCGGAGGCAGCAGGTCAAGCAGGCTGACCCAGACTTCTCTCTCACCCGCAACATCTACCAGCTCATTCTGGGGGATCCCGAGGCGTTCCCAGGCCAGCTGGGAGATATAATCCCTCCAGCGTGTCCTTGGTCTTCCCCGGGGCCTCCTACCAGTTGGACGTGCCTGGAAAACCTCTAAAGGGAGGCGTCCTGGAGGCATCCTAATTAGATGCCCGAACCACCTCAGCTGACTCCTTTCGACACGAAGGAGTAGCGGCTCGACTTCAAGCTCCCTCCTGATGTCCGAGCTCCTTACCCTATCTCTAAGGCTGAGCCCGGCCACTCTACGGAGGAAACTCATTTCGGCCGCTTGTATCCGCGACCTCGTTCTTTCGGACACGATCCAAAGCTCGTGACCATAGGTGAGGGTTGGGACGTAGACCGACCAGTAAATTGAGAGCTTCACCTTCCGGCTCAGCTCCTTCTTCACCAAGACGGCCCGGTGCAACGCCTGCTTTACTGCTGCAGCCGCACCGATACGCCTGTTGATCTCCCGCTCCATTTTACCCTCACTCGTGAACAAGACCCCGAGATACTTGAACTCCTTCGCTTGTGGTAGGCACTCTGTCCCCACCCGGAGGGAGCAATCCACCGGTTTCCGGCAGAGCACCATGGCCTCAGATTTCGTGGTGCTGACTCTCATCCCCGCTGCTTCACACTCGGCTGCAAAACGCCCCAGTGAATGCTGGAGGTCATGGTCCGAGGAGGCAAACAGGACCACATCATCTGCAAACAGCAGAGAGGCTATCCTGAGATCCCCGAACCTGACATTCTCCGCCCCACAGCTGCGCCTAGATATCCTGTCCATGAAAGTCACGAACAGGACCGGTGATAAAGTGCAGCCCTGGCGGAGGCCAACACCCACCGGGAACGTATCTGACTTACTGCCGAGGATACGAACACAGCTCCTACTGCAGGCGTACAGAGACCGGATGGCCCGTTGCAACGGGTCCGGCACACCATACTCCCGCAGCACCCCCCACAAAAAGCCCCGAGGGACCCGGTCGAAAGCCTTCTCCAAGTCCACAAAGCACATGTAGACTGGTTGGGAAAACTCCCAGGACCCCTCCAGTATCCTTGCAAGGGTAAAGAGCTGGTCCACTGTTCCACGACCAGGACGAAACCCACACTGTTCTTCTTGAATCCGAGGTTCGACAAACGGTCGGAGCCTCCGTTCCAGCACCCTGGCATAAGCTTTTCCCAGGAGGCTGAGTAGTGTGATGCCCCGATAGTTCGAGCACACTCTCCGGTCCCCCTTCTTGAAGATGGGAACCACCACCCCGGTCTGCCAGTCCATGGGCACTGTGCCCGACCCCCATGCGACATTGAAGAGGCGTGTCAGCCAAGACAGCCCAACAAAGTCCAGCGCCTTCAGCATCTCAGGGCGGATTTCATCCACCCCCGGCGCCTTGCAACCAAGGAGCTTTTTGACTACCTTAGTGGCCTCTGCCAGGGAGATAGGTTCATCCACCCCCAAGTCTTCAGGTGCTGCCCCCTGTTCAGGGGACATATTGACCGGGTTTAGGAGTTCCTCAAAGTGCTCTTTCCACCGCCCGACAATATCCTCTGTCTGGGTCAGCAGCCCCCCTCCCCAGCTGATAACAGCCTGGGGAGGGCCCTGCTTTCCCTTCCTGAGTCGTCGGATGGTTTGCCAGAACCTCCTTGAGGCCAACCGAAAGTCCTTCTCCATGGTCTCCCCAAACTCCTCCCATGCCCGAGTTTTAGCATCCGTGACCACCGCAGCTGCGGCCCTTCTGGCCTGATTGTACCTGTCAGCTGCTTCAGGAGACCCCTGGGCCAACCAAGCCCGAAAGGCCACCTTCTTCAGCTTGACAGCTTCCCTCACCCCTGGTGTCCACCACCGGGTTCTCGGGTTGCCACCACGACAGGCACCGATGACCTTCTGACCACAGCTCCTAGCGGCCGCGTCCACAATAGAGGCTTTGGACATGATCCACTCTGATTCCATGTCCCCAACCTCCCTCGGGATGTGTGAGAAGTCCTTCCGGAGGTGTGAGTTGAAGACCTCCCGGACAGGATCCTCCGCCAGACGTTCCCAGTTCACCCTCACTACACGTTTGGGCTTGCCAGGTCTTTCTGGCCGACTCCCCCGCCATCTGATCCAACTCACCACCAGGTGGTGATCAGTTGACAGCTCTGCTCCTCTCTTCACCCGAGTGTCCAAAACATACGGCCGCAGATCAGATGATACGATTACGAAGTCGATCATTGATCTCCGGCCTAAGGTGTTCTGGTACCAGGTACACTTATGAGCCACCTTATGTTCAAACATGGTGTTTGTTATGGACAAACCGTGGCTAGCACAGAAGTCCAACAACGAAACACCGCTCGGGTTCAGATCAGGAAGCCGTTCTTCCCAATCACTCCCCGCCAGGTTTCGCTGTCGTTGCCCACGTGGGCATTGAAGTCTCCCAGGAGAACTATGGAGTCGGCAGGCGGCGCCCTTTCCAGGACCCCTCCCACCGACTCCAAGAAGGCCGGATACTCCGAAATGCTGTTTGGTGCATAAGCACAAACAACAGTCAGAGCCTTACTCCCCGCAACTCGTAGGCGCAGGGAGGCGACCCTCTCGTTCTCCGGGGAAATCTCCAACATGGCGGCGCTCAGCCGGGGACTCGTGAGTATCCCCACCTCCGCCCGGCGCCTCTCACCCTGGGCGACTCCAGAAAAGAACAAAGTCCAACCCTTCTCCAGGAGTTTGGTTCCAGAGCCAGCGCTGTGCGTGGAGGTGAGCCCAACTATATCTAGCTGGTATCGCTCCACCTCCCTCACCAGCTCCGGCTCCTTCCCCGCTAGCGAGGTGACGTTCCACGTCCCTAGAGCTAGTCTATGTCGCCGGCGATCTGCTCGCCCAGGCCCCCTGCCCGGCCCGCCGCCCGGTCTACATAGCACCCGACCCCGATGTCTGTCCCTGCGGGTGGTGGGTCCACAGGGTGGCTGCACCATGATGTTTCTTCGGGCTGAGCCCGACCGGGCCCCATGGGCGAAAGCCCGGCCACCAGACGCTCGCCGACGAGCTCTCCTCCCGGGTCTGGCTCCGGGAGGGTGCCCCGGTTTCCCTGGTCCGGGCGAGCTAGCTACAGTCTTTGGGCTGCTTATCATTGAGGTTTTTTGAACCGCTCTTAGTCTGGGCTCTCCCCGAGACCTGTTTGCCTTGGGAGACCCTACCAGGGGCAGATGCCCTGGACAACATAGCTCCCAGGATCATTGAGCCACTCAAACTCCTTCACCGCGTTATGGTGGCGATTCGCAAAGGAGTCAAATAATAAAAGGACAATAAAATAATTATTAAAAATAAGAATAATAGAAGAAGTGTTCATCTATATTTTTTTGGTATGTGTACTATCGTAAACCAATATACCACTAACACATATATGGCCTTATTATCTATCTTGACAAGGGTCTTCTGTATATTATAGCTTTTTAAATTGTTCAAATAGACCTTTTGAATGAGGAGATAATCAAGATTTAATATGAGATAAAAAGCATCCGCAATTTTGGCTGAAAAATTGGTGGGGAGCATAAGGTTAACAGGCAGAGTCATGAGCGAGGTTTTATGGATTCTACAGTCAAACAGCTCAAGGCTAGTTCACCGATCCTATTTTACAGGATAATACAGTTCTTCTACAACCAAAGGAACTGCCTGCCCTTTAACCCAGTTATACAGTCTATAACAATTATGTTATAGACTACGGCAAAAACACACCACCTGTCACCGGCCGACCTTCAAGGAATCAGTCCGTCGGCTCTAGTATGTGGTTGCTTCAGTTTAGGCTTGGCACCATCTAATTCCCTAAAACATAACAATTTAGTAAAATAAGATAATCCTTTATTAGTCCCTCAGTGGGGAAATTGCAGGATTACAGCATGTGCACACAAAAGACAGTAATAAAAAAAGTGGGATCGCAATTGGAATCAAAACAATCCTTTAAACTGAAAAGTTCAGCAAAATCCTATAAAGTGAGTAATTCAGCAAGGTGGTGATCATGCTCGGCTCAAGGAACCTCCAAGATCTGAGTGTCAATTGGCCCCTCTATCTGTGAGTGAGGTGGGCACGGCCTCTACAGCTGTGATTAACCCAGCCATTTTGTGGCGAAAATTGCGAATGGTTGGCATCTCATACTAAATACTGATTATCTCCTCATTTACAAGGTATATTTGAATCAAAAGGTATAATATACAGAAAACCCTTGTGAACACAGATAATATATGATATATATATATATATATCATATATGTGTTAGTGGTATATTCATTTATGATAATACAATAATAAAAATCAAAGTTAATTTTGTATTATCTTAACGATATTCACAAATGCTTTGCTTTATTGTATTCAATAAAGGCTTTGCTTTATTGTATACCATAAGATACTCCTTACATAAAGAGATATGTAAGGAGTATCTGTACGTATCTTAACGATATTCACAAAGGCTTTGCTTTATTGTATACCATAGCTCTATATGTAAGGAGTATCTGTGTGATGTTTGGCTTTGATTGAGTGAAGTTAAGTATTTCTAATAATTATTTTAGTTCAGACATTTCGAGAAACTCGGCCGGCACTAAAAGCTCCATGACTTCTCCGGACATATATGAATGGGCCTCGCTTCACAACATCCAGTTACTACGTGACCAAAGCTATCGGTAGAGACCCGGATTATTCATATTTCAGCCATAAGCAAGTCAATTTTTTTTTTTGCTGGACATAAATGCCATTCTTGTGCGAATCTTTGGGGGGCTTTGTTTGACAGCTGTTTTGGCGGTATTGGTGAACTCACTAGGTTCTAAGGATTCGTATGTAGTTTCTCGCTATCGATTTTAAATGGCATATTTTTAAAACTCCGGGTGCTTTCTTGAGTCACCTTTGAGTCACTTTGAGTCATACTTATGGTTTATGGCACCTCTCAGACACCTGCATGGATACCCAGGACATAGCAGCTGGAGGTTATAATTCATAATTCCAAACACCTGCTTCACCTGTTAGATATTTATATGTAACCATATAATCAGTATAATTTGTGAGCGATATATGAGCCGTAGCTTTTAGTGTAGAATAGTGATTCTGAAAAATAAATAAAAAGTCTCAATATTTAATTAAATTTACTTTATAATGGCCAAAATCACCAATTAAAATTCTCCTCAAAGGGCTTTACAATCTGTACACATACGACATCCTCTGTCCCAGGACCCTACAGCGGATCAGGAAAACTATTTATATAATGAGTAGTAGGCATGGTGAAAATGTTACAACTACGAAAAATAGCAGCAACAGTGGATGTAATAGAATAATTCAATTCAGTTAATTTTGTATAGCCCAAAATCACAAATCATAGATTATCCTCAGAGGGCTTTACAATCTGTACACATACGACATCCCTGTCCCAGGACCTCACATCGGATCAGGACAAACTCCCAAAATAGAAAAAACCTTTTCACAGGGAGAAAAGGAAGAAACCTTCAGGAGAGCAACAGAGGAGGATCCCTCCCCCCGGATGGTCAGAAGCAATAGATGTTATGTGTACAGAATCAACGTAACAGAGTTACAGCACATTCATGACAAAAAGGGATTCCTTCTGATGGAATCACAGGGTGAGTTGTCTGACTCTCCCCCTCCTGACGGAGCCAGCCCAAACCACAAACAAGAGAGAGAAGAGAAGAAGAGGTGAGAGGAGCTCATTGTACCCACCAGCAGTCTAGGCCTATAGCAGCAAATCTAGGGGCTGGACCAGGGCCGACCTGAAAGTGGAAGCTGGTTCCACATAAAAGGAGCTTGATATCTGAAAGCTCCTACTTTTTAAGACTCTAGGAACCACAAGTAGCCCCTTACCGTTGCTGTGTCTACGGTCTACTGTATAGCATGTAAGTCGCTTTGGATAAAAGCGTCATCTAAATTAAATGTAATGTAAGATATGATGGTGCATCACCAGTTAAGGCTTTGTAGGTAAGAAGAAGGACCTTAAATAAGATTCTAGATCTTACAGGAAGCCAGGCTAATACAGGAGTAATGTGATCTCTCCTCCTAGTACTCGCTAGTACACGAGCTGCAGCATTCTGGATCAACTGGAGAGACATAAGGGAATTAGCCAAGCTGCTTGATAATACAGAGTTACAGTAATCCAGTATTGAAGTAACAAATGCGTGGATTAACGTTTCTGCATCCCCTGAGACAAGATGTGCCTGATCCTTGAAATGTTGCAAAGGTGAAAAAAGACGGTCCTTGAGATCTGTTTCACGTGGGAGCCGAAGGACAAGATCTGATCGAAGATAACTCAGAGATTCTTTACGGTGGTGTTGGACGCCAGAGTAATACCATCAAGAGAAACTATATCCTCAGATAATTGATTTCTGAGGTGTTCTAGGCCAAGTAAAATAACTTCTGTTTTGTCCGAGTTCAACATCAGGATGTTGCAGGTCATCCAGGTTTTTATGTCTTTAAACCTTTTGGACACCATTGTGCCCCATATGGGGTGCAGAACCCCTAAAACTGAGCTTTAGTCATGTTTTCAGGTGATCATATGAACCCATAATCAATATCAGACCCATTTGATGTCAATATATAAAAGATTCAGCAAAATTTGAACTTCTAGTCAAAAACATATATTATGAGAATAAAGAAACACAATTCCACCATAAACATTAAGATAAACCATAAATATGACTCAAAGTGACCACCAAAGTGGCTGAGAATGCACCCCGAGTTTTGAAATAATGTTGATTAAAAACGTTAGCGAGAAATGGAATCCTTAGAGCCTACAGAGTTCGCCAATACCAACCATTCCACTCTCACACAAAGCATCGCAAAGATACGCACAAGAATGTCCTTTTTGTCCAGCAAAAGTTTACTTACTTATGGCTGAATTATGAATATTAATTCTACGAGGAAACCGGATGGAGTGGCCTAAGACCTAAGACCTTTAAGGAAGCTGGGAGAAGTTATGGTGCTTTCAGTGGCAGTCAAGTTTTTGAAATGTCTTAATTAAAATAATTATTAAAAATACTTAACTTCACTCAATCAAAGCCAAACTTCCTCACATATAGTGCTAAGTTATACAATAATGAAAAGCCTTTGTGAATATCGTTAATATAATAAAAATGAATGTTGAAATGTTTTGAACATTCTTTTTTCTTTTCTGTGTATTTTCATAAACTAATTGTGGTATGGGTTCTCCCTACTGGTGGATCCATGGCTCTCGATACACACAACGGACACGTCTCCTTGGGTTGCAACAGGTTTTATTAGTGTTCTCACAGGCTTCCCACATCCATGCAACCTTTTTTCTCCCCCTCTGTTCTCTCTGCCGGCCTTAAATAGCCCTGCTCTCACGCGCTCATTGGTTTCAGCCGCAGCTCGTTAGCGAGCTGCGGCTGATCCCCGAGCGCGTCTCTCTCTCTCTCCTGCCGCAGGTGCGCTAAACCACGCCCCTGCCCCCCACACTAATATACCACTAATACATATATGATCATATTATATATTTTCACAAGGGTTTTCTGTATATTATAGCTGTTGAAACTATTCAAATAGACTTTGTACTTGTGGAGATAATCACTATTTACTGTTGGCTGCAACACAATCGCAATTTTTGCCAAAACTGGGGTGGTGTTCAAAAGGTTTTAAGTAACGCAAGTTTAGCGACCTGGTTGGTTTCATCTGGCTTGATCGATAGATATAGTTAATTATCATCGGCATAACAATGAAAGTTTATGGAGTGTTTTCTAATAATATTGCTTAAAGGAAGCAGATGTAAGGTGAATAAAATTGGTCGAAGCACAGAACCTTGTGGAACTCCATGACGAACGGCGGTGTTCATCGAGGCTTTATCGTTTACATATACAAACTGAGATCGATCTGATAAATAGGACTTAAACCAACTTAGTGGGTGTTAGAAAAATTATTCACACTCGAAACCGGGTCTTGGTGGTCATATCAACAGGTCATTTATTCTTTGCAAAGAAGGAGCAGAGACAGAGATACAACATGCTACTTTACTAATTGCATATCCACAACTGCTCAAAGAACAGATGGAAACCTCCTTCCTTATAGCCCATTGTTACAGGAGCCCTCATGACGTCTTCGTAACCTTCCTCCCGCCATAGACATAACAATTATGCATTGTCTCTAGTCAGCCGCATACCATATGACTATGGTGATGCGGAGTCTATCATACCATATGATAACAGTGCTTCACTCAGGGACATACAGATATCAGAGATTCCTGGACTCCTAACTGGCTTGCTTTGTATACGGGATTAGGGGAAAGTTCATCTAGAAGTCACAGGCCACATAACAGCTCATTCAACTAAAATTCCGCGAGGTCCAGTTCGAGAGAATTTCCTCATGCAAAGGACATCACAATAACGTCAAATGTGTGCTATGATTTTGTGCCATATGTATTGAAGTTGTATTAACATCTATGTAGTCAACAACTGACTGTAAAATAAATAAAGTTCAATTAATTAACATCTAAACAATATTTAATATTACAGATTTCTTTGAATAATTATAAATAATACATACTCTAATAATACATACATTATCATCTCTTATTTCAAGGCAAATAAAGGCTGGATTTAAAACAGAAAGCTTTTGAAAAACGTGACTATATAAATTAAATGAATAAATTAAATAAATCATGTTAGAAAGAATTAATTTAACTGAATTGTCTTGCAGCTTCAAATTCAGTTTATTCGGGCATCTAGTGATGTCAATCCAAAGAGCCAAGATATTATATCCTTGTTTTCTAAAAAGAGAAATGTGTGTGCATGGACTTCATCTGTGGTTATTAACCCACTTGTTTCAGCTCATTTCTCCTCTCTGTTAACATTATTGTTGGTCAGTTAATTCATGTGTTAGGGTTCTGATCGTATTGGGCACTTAGATTTATTTTTCTGTGCCTTAATCTCTGATGTGAGTCGTTCGGTTTGCTCTAAAGATCTGAGCTTTGTCTCGTGGTGGCGCTTCACATCGCTGCTTCTAATATCGCTGAACATGAGACATACTGCTCTTGAACTGGTTGTGGGAATAATACACATATACGTCTGTCCATTCCTGGTTAAAGGCTCTGGTTAAGATGTCCACATTTCTCTTTTGGATTTTCTCTTTTCAAACTATCAGGTCTCTCCCGTCGCTCCCGTGTGTGCGAACGTATTACTCGAGTCGAGGCTTAATGCAATAGACACATGTGATTGGTCGAGTAGGATCAAGTGACAGGATTTTCAAGGCGTGTGATTGGTCGGAGTGTTTCCTGGACCGCTGAACAAGAGCCGTAAAGGCAGGAAAAGCTGCGCCGGTGAAATAGAAGCGATCCACCAACAGTTAATAATTCGGTAATAATAATTGGTTTTCGGTCCAGGGTCCAGAGACAACGGCGTCTGGGTCCGGACCCGGACTGCGGTCCGCCAGTTAGTGACCCATGGTCACCCTCCATCTTTAATTTATTCCATTCACACCTGAACCATTTCACAGTAACAAAAAACCCAGTGTCTTTCTACTATGCTACAATACACATCTTCATAATCTTAATTCATATTCCATATTAATTATTATTATCCTTCATAAGTATAGTAATGTACACTTAAACAATTCTTTATTATACACGTGCAGTCAATTTTAGGCTCACTAAACTGTTACAACTTAAAACTTACTACCGAGAATACGAACAAAGCTCCTACTGTAGGCGTACAGAGACTGGATGGCCCGTTGCAACGGCCAGGCCGAAACCCGCACTGTTTGTCTTGAATCTGAGGTTCGACAAATGGTCGGAGCCTCCCTTCCAGCACCCTGGCATAAGCTTTTCCCGGGAGGCTGATTAGTGTGATACCCTGATAGTTCGAGCACATTCTCCGGTCCCCTTTCTTGAAGATGGGAACCATCACCCCAGTCTGCCAGTCCATGGGCACTGTTCCCGACACCCATGCGACATTGAAGAGGCGTGTCAGCCAAGACAGCCCAACGACGTCCAGCACCTTCAGCATCTCATGGCGGATCTCATCCACCCCTGGCGCCTTGCCACAAAGGAGCTTTTTGACTACCTTAGTGGCCTCTGCCAGGGATATGGGTGCAACCAACCCCAAGTCTTCAGGCGCTTCCCCATGTTCAGGGGACATGTTGACCGGGTTTAGGAGTTCCTCAAAGTGCTCTTTCCACCGCCTGATGATATCCTCCGTCTGGGTCAGCAGCCCCCCTCCCCCACTGATAACAGCCTGGGGAAGGCCCTGCTTTCCCTTTCTGAGTCGTCAGATGATTTGCCAGAACCTCCTTGAGGCCAACCGAAAGTCCTTCTCCATGGTCTCCCCGAACAATGCCTGAGTTTTAGCATCCGCGACCACCACAGCTGCAGTCCTTCTGGCCTACCTGTACCTGTCAGCTGCTTCAGGAGACCCCTGGGCCAACCAAGCCCGAAAGGCCTCCTTCTTCAGCTTGACGGCTTCCCTCACCCCCTGTGACCACCACCGGGTTCTCGCGTTGCTACCACGACAGGCACCGATGACCTTCCGACCACAGCTCCTAGCGACCGTTTCCACAATAGAGGCTTTGAACATGATTCACTCGGATTCCAAGTTTCCAACCTCCCTCTGGATGTGCGAGAAGTCCTTCCAGAGGTGGGAGTTGAAGATTAGTACAATTCATGTGTTCAGACAGATACTTCATCAAAAGTCTCTGCAGCTGTTGAAGCTGTCAGAGCTGATTCAGCTGTGACCGCCAATCACCGTCATCAGAAGTTTTCTGACTGTTTTCCCAGAACAACGGCCCTAAATATCCTTCTGAAACTGCCTCACCTGCTGCGCTCGCTCCCGACCACCATTCGACAAACAGTCTGAGTTGACCAAGGTTGACTTTAAAAATCTTTTACATTCTTACATCTATGGACTGTCAGTTTTTATCTCGGCCGTGGATCGCAGCGGTTCATCAGAGTCCTCAGTCTCCACATCATGGCTCCAGTTCACTTCATTGACAATTTTAAGCTGTTCTGGGACCGCTCTTCACCTCAACAAGCTGGGTAGCCGCCTACTCACGGCTAACTTGCAGCCCACTGTACAATCCTGTCCACACGTCTGACTATTTACTCTTCACACACACACCCTCCTCTTTTTCATGCTGCCGCTCCAAAGCACAGTTTACCATGACAGCTCCAACTAAATGGTCCTGTACTTGTAAAGTCCTTTTCTAGTCTTCCAACCACTTATAGCACTTTCACACTAGTTGTCTTCATTCACACCTATTCATACACCGATGGGAGGGGCTAAGGTTCCTGCCCATCAGGAGTACCAACCCTTCATACACACATTCAGCCAACCTAACGACCCTATATAAATTCTCTCAACCAATCACAAAACACCCGGGCCCACAAAGCAACAAAAGCCTAATGCTCAATGAATTCATCAACGACCTTGATATCCTCTCACTGAAACACCAGAACTACTACAAACTCAACCGAACCATCACAACTGGATATCATTAGCTGGACAAACTACACCATGATGGCCACCGAGGATGAATCACTGTCTTTACCAGCAAAACATAAAACTCAGCCCAACTACCATTCAAACCCCATCCTCATTTGAACACCCTAACCCTGGCATTCAAGCTCTATGTGTTAGGGTTGGTCCTAGGCTGGACCCAAGTGCAGACACAGAGACAGTAGGGTAAGGTAATTATGGATGGGGTTTATTCAGAGTTCACTGGTGGTTTGGCGGAGCCAGAGGTGAACACAGGTAGGAAGGTGTGGTAGCTGGGCTGGAGTGCAGGCACGGGAATCCTGGGCACAGGGAGCAGAGTTTAGTATAAAGTCAATACGAGAAAAATCACAAGAATATTCTTAGTTGTTGAAAGGACTTCAGAGCGGCCGAGAGTGACACTACTACTAACCACTGGTCCTAAACCCTTGGTCATCTCAATTATCTTCCGACACCCCAAACCAAACCCAACCTTCCTCTCCATCTGAATTCCTGACCCAGCTCTGCTTCTTCTTACCTTCGATCCTGCTGCTCAGTGACTTCAACATCCACATTGACTCCCCTGACTGTAAAACAGCCACAGAATGTCTGGACATGCTTGGATGCTTCAACTTAAGTCAGCACATCAATTTCCCAACTCACAACCACGGTCCCACCCTGGACCTGGTCTGCTTCACAAGACTCACCATCAATCGCCTCTCTGGCTCTAACCTCACCATCTCCGACCACCTAGCCATCAAGATTACAGCACGCTGTACAAGACCATGTAAGAATAGTATGATTCAGTCATTGTCCAGAGAATGACTCAGCTTGAATTATTTGCTTGAAGAATAAACTATATTGCATTGAACTGCAGCTGCTTGTACATCATGTCAACAGGGAGGCATGATTTGATGAAATAACAGCAGGAAAACGTTGAACCAGTTTTAGACTGGTATTAGTGTTGTAAAGTGCCTAGTAATTAAGTGATGTTTATGACATTTAACTTAGTTTACATACTTTTTTTAAGCCCAAAGACATTTTTCTTTTTTTGTTGGCTAAACCTTAAAGCGGCTGTTTCACCATTGCTCATTGTTTCACATAACCTGCTCCCTAGGGACAACAGCATACATGCAGTGATTAGGGACAGGGACCGTCACACCATCACAACTTGGAGTAAAAAATAATATGCAAAAAGTTGGAAATGCATAATCATGATATGGTGAATGTCCCTAAAATGTAATGCTATATATATATATATGCTTTCTCATCAGGTCAGATTGGCTAGTCAACGGACAAGGCTTCCTTTTCACTGTACTATCCCACTTACTACCCCAAGCTTATGGCTCAAACACTGTTAAGTGTAAGTCAACACACCTAATTCTTATTACATTTCATCTTCATTTGGTAGCTTTAATAATCAGAATCAGAACCATTTATTGCCATGTTTGTTTTCACATTCAAGGAATTTGTCCTGGCGGAAGGTGCATACATTTAACATTTAACAATACACATTTAACAGTAAACACAGTGCAATAAATGAGAATGGATGAATGAATATTTACAATTGAACAGTAGAATTATAGTATCCCTCCAGAGTCCCCTGAACGCACCATCGACGGTAAGCGTATTGAATCACTTCTGGTTACCACCGTGTGTGTTAGTCGATAACGTACTTCTCTCATCTCCAGCAAACTGTGTGATATTCTTTAGTACAAGCGGCTGATTGCCTGCTTTACATCTTGAACGTTTAAACACTTGACTCTTGTAAGAAAAGTATTTTTATAGTGCTCCTAGTGAGAGCTAGAGAGTTTACGTTGGAGGGTCAAGACAAATAAATAACTCTGTATGGATTATCAAATATCAAAAGAATGACTCTGTATGTATTACACAAATGTAAAATGTATCAATTAGAATTATGGAATGTATTAAGTGATTGTGGAAGGAAGCCTGAAAACATCAGGAGCCCACAAAACAGTTATGCAGCCTGAAGATGGGAGCAGATAGAGAGGATGTGCTCAGGAATGTGCCTGTGAGGGGGTTGATTGAAGTCCTGAGTACTGTTGTTTATGCGAGAGGGGGTTTGAGTTGACAAACACCTAAGAGGACGAGGTCTTGTCCAATCGATGGACTGGAAAAGGTGCTGGCCAGAGGAAGGGTTTTGACCCCAAACCTGGCAAAGCTGAGACATTCTGGGAAGACCAGCAGATCTCTGGGTGCCTTCTGCCAGGCAGGTATGTATCGGTGCTGATCTGCTACCCGTTGGGGGGGAGGGGGGCACTGGATCTCTGTCTCATGGGATATCTCTCTCCCATGGGATATATTTTGTATATGTTGTGTAGTTATTAGTGTGATTCAATTTGAAATGCTGTTCATCATCTTTTTATTAAATACATTTTTATTTTAACTTCCTGCATCCGGGACTTCTCTTTGCACAATCGCCCAAAGATTTTTGAACTTAACACTCTCTTCCTCTTTTAGCGACTCATCGCTTAAATCTAAATGCTAATGCTAGCTACCTTGCTTTAGCTTAGATGCTAGCGATGTCTTCCTCTTCTCCCCTTTCCGCTCTCTCTTGCTCAGCGTGTTGCATGTTTAGCTATTTCCCTGCCTCCTTTAATGATAACGGTACATATAATAAGTGTAGTTTATATGCACGGCTCCGCACCTTCGAAGCTCAGACTTTAGCTACATTAGGCAGCCCCCCCCCCCCCCTTTGTCAGAGCGGACCAACTAGCTCTAGCCTCTGTTAGCGTTAGCTGTTCCCCGGCAGCCCCCGAGCAGCCGGGGCGCTGGGTGACTGAACAAAGGAAGCAGAAGTCCAAGCAGCCCACTGTGCACCAACAGCCTCTTCATGTTTCTAACTGGTTCTCCCCGCTCAGCGACACACCCGCTGAGAAACCATCTTTGGTTATTGGCAGCTCCATAGTCAGAAACGTGAAGATAGCGAAGCCAGGCACCACAGTCAAATGTATTTCTGGGGCCAGGGCGGGCGACTTTGAGTCCTATTTAAAACTGTTGTCTAAGAATAAACGTAAATACAGTAAGATTGTAATACACGTCGGTGGTAATGACTCCCGACTTTGCCACTTGGAGGTCACTAAAATCAATGTGGAATCGGTCTGTGCTTACGCCAAAACAATCTCGGACTCCGTAGTTTTCTCTGGCCCTCTCCCAAATATGGTCACTGAGGAGATGTATAGCTGCATGTCATCATTCCACCATTGGTTGTCGAGGTGGTGCCCAGCAAACAATGTTGGATGGAGCACATGTCCTTTCTGCAAATATGACCAAGTTTATTGGTCAACTTTGTCCATGACAATCCAGAGTTCAGACAAGGAAGCAGAGTTGTAGTCTTGCACCCTTCTCTGCATTTCCTTTAGGGAAGTTGCCTACCTTAAACTTTATAGAGACTGTGTCTGTCCCACGGCCACTTTTTAATAAAAAAGTAACTAATAAAGGTGTTATAGAACATAACCTCATAAAGGTTAACACCACTATTGCAACAGTGCAACATGACAGAAGAATTCAATGTGGACTCCTAAATATTAGATCTCTGTCTTCCAAAGCTGTATTAGTAAATTAATTGATATCAGACAGTCACATTGACTTATTTTTGTGAGGACGGTAGGGCGCCAACACAGGGGGGCGCACCAGTAACACAGCTTACGGGCATGAGAGGTTTCTGTTTGTGTTCAGACAGGTGCTGGGCAGCCTGGTGGAGTGCTGCCGCCGACCGCACCTGCAGACAATCCCGCAATCAGGCAACGGATAAAGCCGGCCTCATTCCGAACCCCAGCGTCGGGAGATTGCTTCTTGTCCACGAGGGAGGAACTACACTCCCGTTCGACACCTGCAAACCGATTCTATGAACCACGCTACGAACCAGATCATGAGCTACATCACGAGCCGCGCTACGAGCCAGGTCACGAGCTACATCACGAGCCACACTACGAGCTACATCACGAGCCCCGTCACGAGTCGGACTACGAGACCCACCACGAGCCGCCGCTCTCGGGGCTGAGTATTTACCCGCTTGCCCCGTGTAAGCCGAGTGACTGAATAAACACTTGTGTTTACCCCTTAACCCTCCCTGTCTGTGTTTGCATTTGGGTCCAGTCTCCAGTCCTAACAGAATCTCCCGACCCTGCCTACATGGATCCAGCAAATCCGGATACCCTCCAGGACACCCTGGAGCGGCAGGGGCAGGCCCTCAGCGTGGGTTATGGGGACCCTACAGGCGCTGGCCCAGAGCGTCCAACAGCTCTCCGCGCAAGTGGCGCAGTTGTCAGGCCCCGGACCTGCTCCCGCCGTGAGTGACCCACCGAATCCCGTACCCCCCGTTCCCATTAAGGAGCCGATGGTTCCCCTCCCGGAACCGTATGCGGGGGAGCCCGTTTCCTGTAGCCGGTTTTTGCTGAACTGCTCGCTAGTCTTTGACCTGCAACCCTACAGTTACGCGACAGATAAGGCTAAAATAGCATTCTGTGTTAACCTGCTCCGGGGTAAAGCGGCCCAGTGGGCCGTGGCGTTGTGGACCAGCCAGTCGGCCACGCTCCGTTCCTTCGCGGAGTTTACCTCCGAACTCCGGAGGGTTTTTGACCACCCCGTGAGGGGGCAGGACGCGATGAACCGGCTATTCACGTTGAAGCAGGGCTCCGGGTCGGTGGCGGACTACGCCATCGAGTTTCGGATCCTGACCGCGGAGTGCGGGTGCGACGAAAGGGCCCTGGTGACCCTATTTGCCCGAAACCTCTCAGAGGGATTAAGAGACGAATTGGCCGCCCGTGACGACTCCACCTCCTTAGAACAGCTGGTAGCGTTAGCCATCCGGTTAGACAACCGGCTCCGGGAGCGTCGGAGGGAATGGGCACACCAGGCTTCCTTCCCCGCTCCGTCCCCAGGTCCGAGGCTCGGCCTCCCTGGCTCCCCGACAGGGAGCCCAGCCACCCCCTCGGCCTCCCCCTCGGGCGAACCGATGCAGTTGGGGCGGGCGCGCCTATCCCCGGCCGAACGCCAGCGGCGAATGCAACTCCGGCTCTGCCTGTACTGCGGCCTCGCGGGGCACTATGCTGCCACCTGCCGGGACTCGCCAAAAGGGCAGGCTCCCCAGTAAGGGAGAGCATACTGGTGAGCAATGCCTCCTCCCCCCGCTCTCCTGCACGTATCTCCCTACCCGCTACCCTGAAACACAGCTCCCAGACCCACTCCCTAACCGTTCTGATCGACTCGGGGTCAGATGATAATTCTTGGACACCAACTTCGTGGCCCGCACTGGACGGTCGGCTGATCGCCCAGGTCACTCACCGCACGGCCCCCCTCACGCTCACGGTCTCGGGCAACCGTACGACTGTGCTATTGATCTCCTCCCTGGAGCCCCTCTCCCCACCAGTAGGCTGTTTAGCCTGTCGCGACCAGAACAGTTGGCGATGGAGACCTACATTCATGAGTGCCTGGGGGCGGGCCTGATCTGCCCCTCCTCCGCTCCGTTGGGAGCAGGTTTCTTCTTTGTGGGTAAGAAGGACGCGTCCCTACGTCCCTGCATAGACTACTGGGGGTTGAACCTCATCTCGGTCAAGAACAAGACCCCTCTGCCTCTCATTGACCCGTCCTTCGAGCCGTTATGCCACGCCCAGGTCTTTTCCAAACTGGATCTGCGGAACGCCTACCACCTCATCAGGATCAGGGAGGGGGACGAGTGGAAGACGGCGTTCAACACCCCGCTCGAGCAATTTGAATACCTGGTCATGCCGTTTGGCCTCACCAACGCCCCCGCCGTATTCCAGACCATGATGAACGAGCTGTTCCGGGACATGCTCAACCGGTTTGTGTTCATTTACATTGACGATATACTGATCTTTTCCCGTTCCCTTGCAGAACACAGGCAGCACGTGCGGCTAGTCCTCCAGCGGCTGATGGAGAATAAGCTGTACGTAAAGGCCGAGAAGTGCGAGTTCCACGCCTCCTCCGTCAGTTTTCTGGGATACATCATCGCGCAGGGTCAGCTGGAACCGGACCCCGCCAAGATCAAGGCGGTTGCGGACTGGCTGGTCCCCGGGAACCGCAAGGAGCTGCAACGCTTCCTGGGATTCGCCAATTTCTACCGCCGCTTCATCCGGGACTACAGCAAGGTGGCCGCCCCGCTTACCCGGTTGACCTCCCCCAAGAGCCCGTTTGAGTGGACCCCCCAGGCGGACGGTGCGTTCGCCAAGCTGAGGTCCCTGTTTACCAGCGCCCCCATCCTGAGACATCCGGACCCATCCCTCCAGTTCGTGGTGGAGGTGGATGCCTCGGACACCGGCGCGGGAGCAGTACTGTCCCAGCGGGATCCCTCCACCGAGAAGCTACATCCGTGCGCCTTCTTCTCCCGGCGACTCAGCCCCGCGGAGAGGAACTATGATGTGGGCAACCGGGAACTACTGGCGGTGGTGCTAGCTCTCCAGGAATGGAGGCACTGGTTGGAGGGCAGTGTGCAGCCATTCCTGATATGGACCGACCATAAGAACCTGGCTTACCTCAGAGCGGCCCGGCGGCTCAACCCCCGTCAGGCCCGGTGGTCATTGTTCCTTAGCCGGTTCAATTATGTGCGGTCCTCCCGCCCCGGGAGCCGGAATGGGAAACCGGACTCCCTCTCCCGAGTCTACCCTCCATCAAGCCCCCTGGAGACAGCTCCCATCATTCCCCCCGCCTGTGTGGTGGGGGCGGCACAGTGGGAGGTCGAGTCAGGTGTCCAGAGGGCCCAGAAAGACTGTCCGGATCCAGGTGGGGGCCCCCCTAACCGGCTGTTCGTTCCCCCGGCAGCAAGGTCCCAGGTCCTGCAGTGGGGACATTCCTCGACCCTAACCTGTCACCCGGGAGCTCGCAGGACCGACATCTTCCTCCGCCAGCGGTTCTGGTGGCCGGGGATGACCAAGGATGTCTGGGAGTTTGTGGCGGCCTGCTCGGTCTGCGCCCGGAGCAAGGCGTCACACCAGCCACCCAGGGGTCTCCTGCAGCCGTTGCCCATTCCCGGCCGGCCTTGGTCCCGCATCGCCGTGGACTTCATTACCGGGTTGCCGCCGTCAGAAGGGAACACGGTGATCCTCACCATTGTGGATCGGTTCTCCAAGGCGGTTCACTCTGTTCCCCTCCCCAAGTTGCCCTCTGCGTTGGAGACCGCCATGCTCCTAACCATCCATGTGTTCAGGCTCCACGGAATCCCTCAGGACGTGGTGTCGGATCGCGGACCGCAGTTCGTGTCCGGCGTATGGAGCGCCTTTTGCAAGGCCGTGGGCGCAACTGCCAGCCTCTCCTCCGGCTATCATCCTCAAACCAACGGTCAGACCGAGAGGGCTAACCAAGACCTGGAGGCGCCGCTCCGCTGTGTTGCGGCACAACATCCGGTCTCCTGGAGCACGTTCCTGCCCTGGGTTGAATATGCTCACAATTCCCTGTCATGCGCCGCCACAGGTATGTCACCGTTTATGGTATGCAATGGTTTTCAACCCCCTCTTTTCCCAGCCCAGGAGGCAGAGGTAGCGGTCCCGTCCATGGAGGAACACCTTCGGAGGGTCCGGGCAGTCTGGACGGAAGCGAGGGCAGCGCTCACCCGGTCGTCGGCGAACAATAAGCGGCTGGCCGACCTGCATCGCTCTCCGGCCCCCACGTATGAGGTGGGACAGAAAGTGTGGCTGTCTTCCCGGGACCTCCCATTACCAACAGAATCACGTAAGCTTACGCCCCGCTATGTGGGGCCATTCACCATTGCCAAGATCATTAATCCCTCCGCTGTCCGTCTGGTCCTCCCAGAAGCCATGAAAATTCACCCCACGTCTCCCTCCTCAAACCGGTCTCCACCAGCGAGCTCAGCCCTCCGGCCGTTCCCCCTCCGCCCCCCCGGCTCATCGATGACCATCCGGCCCATACGGTGTCCAGGGTCCTGGACGTCCGGCCCCGGGGTCGGGGATTTCAGTATTTAGTGGACTGGGTGGGCTATGGTCCTGAGGAGCGGTCCTGGCTCCCTCGTCGCCTGATTTTGGACCCAACCCTCCTCCGGGACTTTTATAGGGTGAACAGGAGGCGTCCGTCGAGGGGGGGGTAATGTGAGGACGGTAGGGCGCCAACACCAGTAACACGGCTTACGGGCATGAGAGGTTTCTGTTTGTGTTCAGGCAGGTGCTGGGCAGCCTGGTGGAGTGCTGCCGCCGACCGCACCTGCAGACAATCCCGCAATCAGGCAACGGATAAAGCCGGCCTCATCCCGAACCCCAGCGTCGGGAGATTGCTTCTTGTCCACGAGGGAGGAACTACACTCCCGTTCGACACCTGCAACCCGATTCTACGAACCACGCTACGAGCCAGATCACGAGCTACATCACGAGCCGCGCTACGAGCCAGGTCACGAGCTACATCACGAGCCACACTGCGAGCTACGCCACGAGCCCCGTCACGAGTCGGACTACAAGACCCACCACGAGCCGCCGCTCTCGGGGCTGAGTATTTACCCGCTTGCCCCGTGTCAGCCGAGTGACTGAATAAACACTTGTGTTTACCCCTTAACCCTCCCTGTCTGTGTTTGCATTTGGGTCCAGTCTCCAGTCCTAACAATTTTGTCTTATTGAAACCTGGCTGAGACATGAGGGATATGTCAGCCTGAATGAATCGACTCCTCCAAGTCATGTTAATGGCCAAATTCCTCGAGGCACTGGTCGAGGAGTTGGAGTAGCTGCCATCTTTGACTCAGGCCTGTTAATAGGCCCTATGCCTGGATTGAATTGCGGCTCGTTTGAAAGCCGTGTTTTGAGTCTTTCACACTCGAGCTGTAAAACACGTGAATGTTAGCAATGATAGCCTTAGTGTTGCATTTATGTCATTGTTAGATTTGATTGGCTTCTGTCAGAGAGTACATAAACCGACTCACTGCTTTAGCCATACCCTCTACCTAGTTCTTACATATGGTGTTGGTGTAGAGCATTTGGTGTTTTTTCCACTGAACCCTCTTATCAGATCATTGCCTTATAACTTTTGATTTTGTGCTGCCGGTGTATGTACCGTTGGCCAAATATTTCTACACCAGATGTATAACTGATGTTGCTGTTGCTGTATTTAAGGAAGCAGTTCCTTCTGTATTTGATTCATTACCATGCCTTAAAAAAACAGAGGACTCCTGGGAGAATTTCAGTCCGTCCCAGATTGATCATTTCGTCGATGGTGCTATTGGCTCACTGAAAATGACACTGGACACTGGAATAGCCCCTCTAAAGAAGATCATCAAAGAAAGGAGGCTCGCTCCATGGTACAACCCTCAGACCAGTATACTGAAGCAAGCATCACGAAAGCTGGAAGCTGTATGGCGTTCCAACAATCAAGAGGAATCATGGTTAGTCTGACGGGACAGTCTGAAAACCTACAAGAAGGCCCTTCGTAACGCCAGAGGTGCCTACTCCTCATCAGTAATAGAGAAAAACAAGAACAACCCCAGGTTTCTCTTCAGCACTGTGGCCAGGCTGACGGAGAGTCACAGCTCAGTGGAGTCGTGTATACCTAAAGACCTCAGCAGTAATGACTTCATGAACTTCTTCAATGATACGATTCTGGCTATTAGAGGCAGGATTGGCGATCTCCTGCCCTCAACTACTGACTGTTTATCCTCAAGTGGACTGGCCTTGGAGGCGGCTGTGGGCCCTGATGTGTGTTTGGATGGCTTTTTCCCCATAAGACTTGACCAATTGTCTTCAACTGTTTCTGCGTTGAAATCCTCTACCTGTCTCCTGGACCCCATTCCAACGACGCTGCTCAAGAAGGTTTGGCCTTTGATTGGCACCTCTCTGCTGGATATTATCAACGGTTCTCTACTAACTGGTTATGTGCCACAGTCACTCAAAGTGGCTGTAATTAAACCTCTACTCAAGAAGCCAACTCTCGATCCAGAGGTGTTGGCCAACTACAGACCTATCTCCAACCTGCCCTTCCTGTCTAAGATTCTGGAGAAAGTAGTTGCAAATCAGTTGTTTGACTTTTTACATGGCAAGTTTATTTGAGGACTTTCAGTCCGGATTTAGAAAGCATCATAGCACGGAGACGGCACGGAGACAGCACTGGTGACGATTATGAATTACCTTCTAGTTGCATCAGATAGGGAACTTGTAACTGTTCTGGTCCTATTAGACCTTAGTGCTGCATTCAACACCATTGACCATGGTATTTTATTACAGAGACTAGAACAGGTGATTGGTATTAAAGGTACAGCACTATGCTGGTTTATGTCATATTTTTCAGATCGATCTCAGTTTGTATATGTAAATGATGAAGCCTCTATGAGCGCTGGTGTTCATCATGGAGTTCCACAAGGTTCTGTGCTTGGACCAAATTTGTTCACCTTGTATATGCTTCCTTTAGGCAATGTAATTAGGAAACACTCAATAAAATGTCATTGTTATGCCGATGATACTCAGCTATACATATCGAGCAAGCCAGATGAAACCAACCAGGTGGCTAAACTTCAAGCGTGTCTTAAAGACATAAAAACCTGAATGATCTGCAACTTCCTGATGTTGAACTCGGACAAGACTGAAGTTATTTTGCTTGGCCCAGAGCATCTGAGAAATCAATTATCGAATGATATTGTTTCTCTTGATGGCACTGCTCTGGAGTCAAGCACCACCGTGAGGAATCTGGGAGTTGTCTTTGACCAAGACTTGTCCTTCAGTTCCCACGTGAAGCAGATCTCAAGGACTGCCTTTTGCTTCAAGACTGGATTACTGTAACTCTGTATTATCAGGCTGCTCTGCTAAGTCTCTGAGGTCTCTCCAGTTGATCCAGAATGCTGCAGTTCGTGTACTAACGAGGACTAGGAGAGATCACATTACTCCTGTACTAGCTGCTCTCCACTGGCTTCCTGTAAGGTCCTTCTTCTTACTTACAAAGCCTTAACTGGTGATGCACCATCATATCTTAGGGAGCTTATAGTACCATATTGTCCCGCCAGAGAGCTGCGCTCACTGAATGCAGGGCTACTTGTGGTTTCTAAAGTCTTTAACATTAGGATGGGGGCCGACCTGAGACAGCCCTAACTATAAGCACAAAGAGAAAAGTCTTAAGTCTACTCTTAAATGAGGTGACCGTGTCTGCCCCCCAGACTTAAAGTGGAAGCTGGTTCCACAGAAAAGGAGCTTGATAACTGAAGGCTCTGGCCCCCAGCTTACTTTATAAGACTCTAGGAACCACAAGTAGCCCCGCATTCAGTGAGAACAGTTCTCGGCTCCACCGAGCTGTGACTCTCCATCAGCCTGGCCACAGTGCTGAAGAGAAACCTGGGGTTGTTCTTGTTTTTCCTCTATTACTGATGAGCAGTAAGCTCTGGCATTACGGAGGACCTTCTTGCATGTTCTCAGACTGTCCCGCCAGACTAACCGGGATTCCTCTAGATTGTTGGAACACCAAATGCCTTCCAGCTTCTGTGATGCTTGCTTAAGTATGCTGGTCTGAGGGTTATATCATGGAGCGAGCCTCCTTTGTTTGATGATCCTCTCTGATATAAATTTATTTACTAATACAGCTTTCGAAGACAGAGATCTAATATTTAGGAGTCCACATTTAATTCTCCTATCGTGTTGCACTGTTGCAATAGTACTGTTAAATGTGTATTGTTAAATGTTATGCACCTTCCGCTAGGACAAATTCCTTGAATGTGAAAACAAAAATGGCAATAAATGGTTCTGATTCTGATTAACCTTTATGAGGTTATTTTCTATAACTCCTCTTTTAGTTACTTTTACATTAAAAAGTGGCCGTGGGACAGACCCAGTCACTATAAAGTTTAAGGTAGGCAACTGCCCTAAAGGAAATGCAGAGAAGGTTGCAAGTCTACAACTCTGCTTCCTTGTCTGAACTCTGGATTGTCATGGACAAAGTTGACCAATAAACTTGGTCATATTTGCAGAAAGGAGATCTGCTCCATCCAAAGTGGGATGAATGCCGTCTCTCCTGATCAGACCAGTGTTCCCCCAGAATGTCCGGAAGTTGTCCACGAAGCCCACATCGTTGGACACCACCTTGACAACGGTGAAATGATGACATGCGGCTATACATCTCATCAGTGACTGTATTTGGGAGAGGGCCAGAGAAAACTACGAAGTCCGAGATTGTTGTGGCGTAAGCACACACCGATTCCATATTGATTTTAGTGACCTCCGAGTGGCGAAGTTGGGAGTCATTACCACCGACGTGTATTACAATCTTACTGTATTTACGTTAATTCCTAGCCAACAGTTTTAAATAGGACTCAACGTCGTCCGCTCTGGCCCCAGAAATCCATTTGACTGTGGTCTCTGGCTTTGCTATCTTCACGTTTCTGACTATGGAGCTGCCGATAACCAAAGATGGTTTCTCAGTGGGTGTGTCGGAGAAATACCCTTTAAAAATTACTGAATGGCTTTAAAAAAATCTGATATTTCTCCTATTAACTTTTTTTGCGGATAGTCAGGTCTGCAGAGAGAACTATTGGTTCCAGCCTGCCCTTCATCCTGGACTTGTACACCTCCAGAGTCAGGAAGCGGGCTGGAAAGATCACTGCAGACCCCTCACACCCTGGTCACAAGCTGTTTCACCTCCTCCCCTCTGGTAGGCGCTACAGAGCACTGTACGCCAAAACTACCAGACACAGGAACAGCATCTTTCCACTGGCCTTCACCCTGATGAACAATTAATCAGACTCCCCATCTGCACTAATTGGACTACTTTTTCTTTTTTAATGTCTTTTTAAAAAACATTTATCTTGCTTATTGTAAATGTGTAGCTATGTGTAACCGGAGTCAAATTCCATGTGAGTGTAAACACACATGGCCAATAAAGCTGATTCTGATTCTGATTTTGTCAGGATGTCTGTCTGACCCATTGTGTTTAACCTCTGTTTTTCCCAAATCTCCTCCCCTCTTGGGTCTGTTTGTTGTCTATGCAAGGTGTTCGACGTTTGTTTTCGTCCCGCTCACCGCCGCGTCGGACCTCGGGCTCCACACGCTCCTTTTAATAAACTCATTTAATTGTTATACTGTCTCCTGTGTGGTCTGCAATTGGGTCCTAACCTGTACTCCCATGACATTTTTATGGATTCATATAAAGTCAGAGAGCAGGAGCTATTTGTCAGCCTTTTTACATCATTTATCATAATTTCTATCGTGTCACAATAATAATTCCTTCCATCCATCCATCCATTTTCATCTGCTTATCCGGGGTCGGGTCGCAGTGGAAGTAGGTCAAGCAGGCTGACCTAGGCTTCTCTCTCACCCGCAACATCTACCAGCTCATTATGGTGGATCCCGAGGTGTTCCCAGTCCAGCTGGGAGATATAATCCCACCAGAGTGTCCTGGGTCTTCCCCGGGGCCTCCCACCTGTTGGACGTGTCTGGAAAACCTCTAAACCTCCTGGAGGCATCCTAATTAGATGCCCGAACCACCTTAGCTGACTCCTTTCGATACGAAGGACTAGCAGCTCAACTCCAAGCTCCCTCCTGATGTCCAAGCTCCTTACCCTATCCCTAAGGCTGAGCCCGGCCACTCTACGGAGGAAACTAATTTCGGCCGCTTGTATCAGAGACCTCATTCTTTCGGTCCCGACCCAAAGTTTGTGACCATAGGTGAGGGTTGGGACATAGACCGACCAGTAAATTGAGAGCTGAGCCAGAAGGCGAAGCTCCTTCCTCACCAAGACGGCCTGGTGCAACGCTTGTTTTACTGCTGCAGCCGCAGTGATACGCCTGTCGATCTCCTTCTCCATTTTAACCTCTGTATATCCTCTGTCGGGGTCAGCAGCCCCCCTCCCCCGCTGATAACAGCCTTTCCCTTCCTGAGTCGTCGGATGGTTTGCCAGAACCCCTTGAGGCCAACCAAAAGTCCTTCTCCATGGCCTGCCCGAACTCCTCCCATGCCCGAGTTTTAGCATCCGTGACCACCGCAGCTGCAGTCCTTCTGGCCTGCCTGTACCTGTCAGCTGCTTCAGGAGACCCCTGGGCCAACCAAGCCCGAAAGGCCTCCTTCAGCTTGACGGCTTCCTTCACCCCTGGTGTCCACCACCGGGTTCTCGGGTTGCTGCCACGGCAGGCACCGATGACCTTCCGACCACAGCTCCTAGCGGCCGCGTCCACAATAGAGGCTTTGAGCGTGATCCACTCGGATTCCATGTCCCCAACCTCTCTCGGATGTGTGAGAAGTCCTTCCGGAGGTGGGAGTTGAAGACCTCCCGGACAGGATCCTCTGCCAGACATTCCCAGTTCACCCTCCCTACACGTTTGGGCTTGCCATGTCTCTCTAACCGGCTCCCCCGCCATCTGATCCAACTCACCACCAGGTGGTGATCAGTTGACAGCTCTGCTCCTCTCTTCACCCGAGTGTCCAAAACATATGGCCGCAGATCAGATGATACGATTATTATGATCATTGATCTCTGGCCTAAGGTGTTCTGGTTCCAGGTACACTTATGATCCACCTTATGTTCAAACATGGTGTTTGTTATGGACAAACCTTGGCTAGTACAGAAGTCCAACAACGAAACACCGCTCGGGTTCAGATCAGGCAAGCCATTCCACCCAATCACTTCCCGCCAGGTTTCTCTGTCATTGCCCACGTGAGCGTTGAAGTCTCCCAGGAGAACTATGGAGTCGGCAGGCGGCGCACTTTCCAGGACCCCTCCCACCAACTCCAAGAAGGCTGGATACTCCGCAATGCTGTTAGGTGCATAAGCGCAAACAGAGCCTTACTCCCCGCAACCCGGAGGCGCAGGGAGGCGACCCTCCCGTTCTCCGGGGAAAACTCCAACACGGCGGCGCTCAGCCGGGGACTCGTGAGTATCCCCACTCCCGCCCGGCGCCTCTCACCCTGGGCGACTCCAGAAAAGAACAAAGTCCAACCCTTCTCCAGGAGTTTGGTTCCAGAGCCAGCGCTGTGCGTGGAGGTGAGCCCAACTATATCCAGCTGGTACCGCTCCACCTCCCGCACCAGCTCTGGCTCCTTCCCCGCTAGCGAGGTGACGTTCCACGTCCCTAGAGCTAGTCTATGTCGCCGGCAATCGGCTCGCCCCTCTGCCCAGCCCGCCACCCGGACGTCCCTACATAAACCTGATGTCTGCCCCTGCGGGTGGTGGGTCCATGTTGTTTCTTCGGGCTGAGCCCGACCAGGCCCCATGGGGGAAGGCCCGGCCACCAGGTAAACCTGCTAAACGGACTGTGGTGAGGCAGCGCGGGGGTCAAGGTAGCGCAAGGTCAAAGTAGCACACGGTCAAGGGAACGCGGCATCAAGGCTGCGCAAGATCAAGGGAACGTGGCGTCAAGGTAGTGCAGGGTCAAGGTAGTGCATGGTCAAGGGAACACGGGGTCAAGGTAGCGCAGGGTTAAGGGAACGCAGCGTCAAGGTAGTGCGGGGTCAAGGGAACGCGGCATCAAGGTAGCGTGGCGTCAAACGTTTATGCCTGTCGCAGAACTTTGCTTGCTGGCTTCGCAAGGTATTTGTCACTGGACTTTTTGGGGGGACATTAGGAGACTTCGGGACTGTCGGGAGCCGGGGATTGAATCGTACTTGGGGGGAGGGGGGGGGGTATGTTAATTTTGCGAGTTGCATCTTGGCCGCATTCAATTTGATTTAATAATAACAATTGGTGTTTGCAACTGGTTTTGTTTATGACTGTTTCAATATGCGATTCTTGGGGGTTTCACATGTATTTACGCGGTCCGGTGGCAGAGACTGCATGCACCCAATATCAGATCCGCCCATTCCCATAAATTTAGCGTATGTGCTTTTCCCCTGTTGTGTTCAAAAATCTTTGGGCGGACTCAGTACAGCAAACACAATTTCAAATTGAATCACACTAATAACTACACAAAATATAAAAAAGATATCCCACGGGACAGAGATCCAGGGCCCCCCCACCGGGCAGCAGACCGAAGACCTGTTGCTGCCCGGCAGTAGGCAAAAGAGATCTGCCGATTTTTTAAAATGTTTTCAGCCTTGCAAGCTTAAAGTCAGCCCTCTTTTCTCTGGTTAGCACCTCTTCCAATACCTCGTCATGTTAAGTGTTGGTCAAGCCAAACCCCATTCGCATAAACAACAGTACTCAGGCCTTCAATCAACACCCTCAGAGGCACATTCCTGAGTGCGTCCTCTTTATCTGCTCCAATCTTCAGGCTGTTTGGTGGGGTCCTTATGTTTTCTGGATTCCTTCCACAATCACCTAACACATCCCATAATTATAATTGATACATTTGCATAATAGATACAGTGTCATTCATTTGATATTGCATTATCCATACAGAGTTATTTATTCGTCTTGACCTTGCAACATGTAAATTCATTATAATACTCACTAGCTCTCACTAGTGGATGCATGGCGCTGGAAATTACATATTGCAATGTTGTACATCTACAGAGTGGAAAACCCAATCACTTACTGATTTCAACATTTCAAAGGTGGAGGCCTCTAAAGTGTTTATTTTAAAAAGTGGGTAGGTCTCAACCTCCATATATACAAGCTGTGAATGATTGCACATAAAGGTTTTTGTTTTATTTGATTAAGGACACTATATTTCTTAGACCTATATTGTCAGGTAAACTATTGGAACTGTACATTATGAGACCCTGTTACAGACAGAAAATAAAATAAATAAAACAGAAACTCCCTTAACCCACCGGCTTCCCTTGGGTGCACCGCTCAGGAAGCTCCGCGAGCAGCATCCCCTCTGTACCGGAAGCCCCCCAGACCCCAAACTCCGACGCTCATATGACGCCTGACAAGCGTCTCCTGCGGACGGAGCCTCAGTACAGCCGCGTGTACCAAGGGAGACACGGAACGAAGTCTCGGCAACCCTGACACAGCTTCGCAGCGGGTGCCCCCTTATAACCCGTTCGGCAGACCCAATCACCTCTCCATCAGTTCCACCTGGTTACACTACATAACTTGCAAACACAATATACACACAAACCTTGTGTGTATGAAGAGATTAAAACCCACATGAAAGAAAAAATGAATCTTTAATTTTTATTTAGAACATGGGCAAGTTGTGGACTTCAGCCTCTAGTGGCAAAGTCACATATTACATCAACAAACAACAAAGGATTTCACCTGGCAAAATGTAGGCAAAAATAAGGAACTTAAATGGCAAATATTTTTTTCAGCACTTTATATGTCATAAACACAGGAGAGAAAAGACTTTAGATCAGACTATTTTCTCGCTTTCCTTTCAGGGCTTCCATATGAAATAACATATGAGGTGGCATCAGACATAAAATATAACTTCTTAAACAATCTAAGTTATTACTAATTTAGGTGTATCATCTATGATGTGAGCTCAACATTACTATCTCAATATGTTCCCTGAGAAGTCCTGGAAAACGGGACCGAGCTGTGTCAGAAACCATTCCTCAGCACGACTCCTGTCCGACCTCTTCATCTTTGCTGACCTTTCCAAATGTTTGCATAGTGTTGCACAATAGATGGAAGGTGATGCCGATCATGTCACTGAAAGAAAGAACGGCCTAGTGGAGGAGTGATTGATGAGGACAGCGCAGCTTCATTTGGGAAATATTAGTGGTGAAAGGATGCCTGGGGATTTTATTCCAGTAAAGTTTTATTAGCATGCTTTTGTGTTTACACTATGCTTTCATGTTGGCTTATGTCATTAGAAATAATATGAAACTTTAAACTGAATGCAATTTTATGCTGTGTTTTATGAATATGTAATGAGATCCAGCTGTGAACATCATTAGTAGTTGCACTGTTGTCTGCTTGTGTCCCCAGTGAGCCGTTCCTCTAGAGTCTAGACGCAGTGCACTCCGGCGTCCTCATTGTGTTGGCAGTTGTTAACACCAACTCCTTGATGTCGGCAGCTAAAGATGTCAGACTCTGTTCCTAAACATTTGAGCTCATCCAGCCAGATCCTACCAGAGCCTAGAAAAGGACAGCCGTAAAAACAAAACATGCATTCATTACATCATTTTGATATAATGAACTGCAATAACAACAGTTACTCTACATGTTCCTGTGGTGTTAGCAGTTGTGGAGGAAGTACTTTGAGCTTTCACTGCAGTAAAAATAAGGTACATTTACCGTTTAAAGTAAAATCTTGCATTGAAAATCTTATGTAAGTAATACTACAAAGACAGTACTAGTAAAGCAAGGCCACATTTTAACAAAAGTATATACTGTTGGTAGTTATATTTTTTATTTTCATATAGGTGTTCTGTGTCTTTTCTTTCTTTTATATTTTGTTTTGTAGTGACGTATTTACTAATATGAAACTCAGTGTAGACCATTTCAAAGTTCAAAACAACAATGATGATGTGTGTAAGTGTGCGCACAAAGTTTGGCAATGAAAGTACGAGTGCAATAGCTCATCCGGCAAACATCATGAACAAACATACTGAGCAGAAGTGTCTGCTTCGAGTGGGTACAATACATTAGCAAGTGGCCCAATATTGCGTGCCCAAATATATACATATATTTGATGGAGAAACAGCGTGTAACGTTACACCAGCGAGAAGTTATAAGCATACAAGTCACTAGACGATTCAAACTTCATTCTCTGTGAATGCCACCATCACATGGACTGGGAGGTTTGACTTTATTGATTTTTATAATAGGCGCAACAAACACTAGAATTTCTGAGCAGTCCAGTGTTATTCAACACATTTCATAGCGTGCAGCCATAGACACAGCTGGTGTTTCGGTTTAACGAGTTAACAGGTGACTCTCAGCTTGTAGTGAAGGGAGCTGTAGGTGTCCTCGTAAAGGCCCTCAATCATTTAAAAATACAGACTCATCTGTGTTTGTTATCTACACCAACCAGTTAATATTAATACAAGCAACAATGAATGCATTTGACTGAAAGTCCCCAGTTAACATGGTCACTGATGCTCACCTGATGGACACCTGATGCTCTGAAACAGTCCTGTGGGAATTCTGTAGAATTTGAGTCAGCTGTTTCTGACAACCAAACATGCAGCAGCCAGACATTTGAATGCTGGTAACAGTTTGTATTCAGTGTTTAAAGCTTGCTAACTCGTCTGAAGGGCTGGGCCAGAATGTCCCTTCCATTGCCAAAATGCACACACATATTTTTGACAACGTTGGCCGTAAAAGGCTTTGGCTATTGTAACTGTCTCAGTAAATAAAGTTTGGAAGCAGTCATTTTAGAAAACGTTAAACAGCAGTTGATTCATTTTTCCCGTACTTACACTATGCAGCGTCTGGAACTGTAGCACACGCAGGTACCATTAATGAGCACAGGTTTTGGTCCCACAGACTAATAACTCTTTAAATGTACATATGGGCTTTTTACTATTGTTTTAAAGCACAATGTACAGACATGAAATTGGTATCTATTTTCTCATCTCACTCTTTTAAAAATAAGTAGCACATTTGCCCAATATATTGGACAATAATCATGGCATAATATACAACAACCATTGCTGATGTTGTTATACAGAACTACTTAAACCTTGACCCCACCCACTTAACTGTAGTTAAAGAGCAAAACCAGTTTTCCTCTGCAATGAGGATTATTTAAACATTAAATTGTCTCACTTCTCAAATAAAGGGGTTTAGGTCGTATGGATGAAGTGCTGGATTGTTTACTGTAACCTGTATCCCTGTCAGAGATCGTCGTCGTGTCCCCAGATATCAGCTCTGATGTTGGTGACTACGATGTTATCCTAACGGACAGAAACAATGGCCAAATCTACAAAAATAAGATCTAAAATGTAATAAACCAAAATATCCCTTAGGTGTGACCAATTGCTGCACAAGGTTGTGTTCTGAGCGTTTTGTAATAGAGTAGTAGTGTAGAGTAGTTCTATTTAACAAAATGAAAAGGGTTCAGTCAGACGCACAACAGAAAAGAGAAAGTAGTGGGAGGGTCAGCATCCGTGTGCTGCTTGGGGAAAAAAATTTAGGCTAGGGTATTGTTAAGCATGAATAGTATTATATGCTGCTGTTATTATTAGACATATTATTTTTATATTTATATATCTGCAATTATTACTACTGATGCTATTATTACTCTCATTATATTGTATAAGATGTGTGCCATATGGATTGACTATGTCATTGTATTACACTGTTCATACTGTAAACATGACATCTGTTGTACTTCTGCCCATTCTGGGAGAGCTCCTTTGACATGATGTGATGGTGCCAGCAGACCTCTTAATGTGATGGTGCCAGCAGACCTCTTAATGTGATGGTGTTCATATATGTGTTAGTGGTATATTGATTTATGATAGTACACAGAAAAGAAAAATGTATATATATATATTAAAAAAATAACAATGAAAAGTTATTTCTTATTATCGTAACTATATTAACGAATGGTTTTTTAATATATAACATAGCTATATATGGTAGGAGTATTTATGCGAAGTTTGGCTTTGATTGAGTGAAGGTAAGTATTTTGAATAATTATTTTAGTTCAGACATTTCGAGAAATCATGTCAACTCGGCTGAGTCAGTTTTCTTTTTTTTTTGCTGGACATAAATTACATTGTTGTGCGTATCTTGGCGAGGCTTTATTTGACAGCGGATTTGAATAGTAATCCTATGTAGCTTAATGCTATCAATATGAAATAGCATATTTTCAAAACTCGGGATGCGTTCTTGAGTCAATTTTGAGTCACTTTGAGACATACCTATGTCTTATGTTCATATTTATTGTGTATTATTGTTATACACATGTCAAATTAACTTACAGTATATTGACTTGTGAGGCCAGGGTGTGCTATTTTCTTTTGCTATATTACAGTGTGGCTCTTCAAAGGGCTGGTATTGAATGATAGGCTCTGAACCCCAGAGTCCCCGATCTGGGGGGCAGGAGTATGGTGCCAGCAGACCTCTTAATGTGATGGTGCCAGCGGCCTTCTTTATGTGATGGTGCCAGCGGACTTCTTACCTGGGCTGGCAGTGAAGGTGGAAATGGCAGTTTGGAATCCCAGCATCTTACAGATCACCTTTCCATCCACGGTGTCGAAGCCGTCGTCACACACGGTGCCCCAGACTCCATTGTGGTTGACCTCCACTCGCCCTCTGGCTCGCCCCGGCACAAGACGCACAGTCACTGTGGGGACAGACTTACAGCTCAGTGTTTCCCCTAGGTTTACAGCTTAAGGGGGGAGGGGGACCGACCGACCGACCGACCCAAACACAAAAACTTAAAAGGAAACATGGTGTTAATTGTACTTTGGCTCGTTTCTGCACTTGCACTCGGAGCAGGAGAGCAACTTGTCCCATCTTCACTACCTTGGGAGTGTTTAAAAAACGCAGATATATCTGTTTTCTTTCCACGCAACATATTATTCGACGCTCTCTGCCGGCTGATGGGAGTGCTCTCTGCGCACCTGTGTGCGCGCACGTGTCTGTGTGCATCGCATCAGGGCGGAACTCCGCCGTGCGCGTTACCGAGAGAAAAGTAGAGTTGTAAACGCGCAACCAAGTAGAGACAGAAATGACACGCTGTCGGGTAGATACGATCAATAACATAATAACATTTATTTTGTTTAATAAAAGAACAAGGTGTTGACCTGTTTATAGGAAAGGGAACCTTAAATTACTTCTGTTGTGATCTGACGCTATAGAGAAAATTACAGGGGGGCGCAGGGTTTCTTCAGGGGGGCGCCCCGCCCCCCTATTATAACGGTAGGGGAAACACTGCAGCTGTATAGAGTTCCTGGTAGCTTAAAGTTGGAAAGTGTACGTTTTCATTAGTAGTAGCTTTTTAAAAATATATATTGTTCAATAACTTTGCTCTCAGGTCAGTCACATGCAGCATTACACTCTGGTGGATTTCCTTTGTCTCCCTTGTCTCCTTTGGGTCCTGGTGGTCCGGGACGACCTGTGGAGGAAAAATATTCAAATATATCTTCAAACCAAACTGATGGTTTACATGAACTGGTATGAACTTATCTGTAATTTCAAATGCTTTGCAGAATACATCACATATGGAAGAAACGTGTTACTTTAATACACACTCACCTTCAGTTCCATTGAAACCAGGGGGTCCATTTACACCTGATGACAATAAGATGACATCATTGATATGTACCCAATAAATAAAAGTAAGTAGATTCAATCTATAGTATAAAGTTAAGTCATGTTTAGAGCTTCGATCATCAACAAAACATTTTTCTCTTGCAGCAGTATGTCAGTGCCATGTAGCACACGCATTAAACACACAACCAGCACGGCTTAACAACACCTGACACTTAGTATCGACAAAGTTTCACTCTTCAGCACCTAAGTCTTAAGTCGTAAGTTAAATTAGTCTACAGTACATTAAAAATCGTTTTTAATCCTGATTATGCAGATTTGTGCCACATAGAAAATAAAGATTTTTAGTTTATCTTTTTAATAACTCTTAGTCCTCGTTAGTACAGCTTGAGTACTGATGAGGACTAGGAGGAGAGATCACATTACTCCTGTATTAGCTGCTCTCCACTGGCTTCCTGTAATATCGAGAATCGTATTTAAGGTCCTTCTTCTTACCTACAAAGCCTTAACTGGTGATGCACCATTCAATTCAATTCAATTCAGTTTATTTTGTATAACCCAAAATCACAAATACAGATTTGCCTCTGAGGGCTTTACAATCTGTACACATACGACATCCCTGTCCCGGGACCTCACATCGGATCAGGAAAAACTCCTCCTAAAAATAGTGAAAACCCTTTTACAGGGAAAAGAAAGAGGAAGAAACCTTCAGGAGAGCAACAGAGGAGGATCCCTCTCCCCGGATGGACAGAAGCAATAGATGTCATGTGTACAGAATCATTGAACAGAGTTACAGCACATTTAATGGATGTCACAGAAATGATTCATGTAATAAGTTGTAGGCATGGACCACGACCCAGATGACCGCGTTCTACGACAGCAGACGGAGGCAGAGATAAGGGGGGGTGGTGGTGGTGGGGGGGCATCAGCAGGGCCACCATGGCAGGGAGCAGGACCGGCTCCAGACAGCCACGATCCATGGAAGCTTGAGGAGAGGAAGAGCAGAGACTACCGAGAAGAAGTAGAGTTAGTACTGTGCATTGAAGAGACATTAATTCATCCAGAAGGAGAGAGAGATGAGAAGAAGAGGAGAGAGGAGCTCATTGTATCCAAAGATGTTCCACAGCAATCTAGGCCTATGGCAGCATATCTAGGGGCTGGACCAGGGCCGGACTGAGCCAGCCCTAACTATAAGCACTATCAAAGAGAAAAGTCTTAAGTCTACTCTTAAATGAGGTGACTGTGTCTGCCCCCCGGACTGAAAGTGGAAGCTGGTTCAACAGAAAAGGAGCTTGATAACTGAAGGCTCTGGCCCCCATCCTACTTTTTAAGACTCTAGGAACCACAAGTAGCCCCTCATTCAGTGAGCGCAGCTCTCTGGCGGGACAATATGGTACTATAAGCTCCCTAAGATATGATGGTGCATCACCAGTTAAGGCTTTGTAGGTAAGAAGAAGGACTTTAAATACAATTCTCTGTCTTACAGGAAGCCAGTGGAGATCAGTTAATACAGGAGTAATGTGATCTCTCCTCTTAGCTGTCGTTAGCACATGAGCTGCAGCATTCTGGATCAACTGGAGAGACCCAGCAGAGCAGCCTGATAATACAGAGTTACAGTAGTCCAGTCTTGAAGTAACAAATGCGTGGATCAATGTTTCTGCATCCCTTTGAGACAAAATGTGCCTGATCTTTGAAATGTTGCGTAGGTGAAAGAAGGCAGTCCTTGAGATCTGTTTCTCGTGGGAACCGAAGGACAAGTCTTGATCAAAGACAACTCCCAGGTTCCTCACGGTGGTGGTTGACTGTTGAGCATATTCGTTGTATGAGTAGCAAAGCCATGTTGATGTGTGCCTGTGTGCACTGGTGTGTTGTTATGCACATGCGCAGAATAAAAACACGTGCAGTGTGAGTTCCCAGACCAAAGAGACGTTGGTTGTCTACTTTTTCTCCCGTGAATGTTAGCTACTAGGAGCTACTAGTTAACCACTTTGGTGACTGTAATAACGGAGATAGCTGCAGGAATGTCTAACGCTACATTGACCATCACCATCAAGAGAAACAATATCATTCGATAATTGATTTCTCAGTTGCTTTGGGCCAAGCAAAATAACCTTAGTCTTGTCTGAGTTCAGCATCAGGAAGTTGCAGGTCATCCAGGTTTTTATGTCTTTATGACACGCTTGAAGTTTAGCCACCTGGCTGGTTTCATCTGGCTTGATCGATATATATAGCTGGGTATTGTCGGCATAGAAATTAAATTTGATTGAGTGTTTCCTGATAATATTGCCTAATGGAAGCATATATAAGGTGAACAAAATTGGACCAAGGACGGAGCCCTGTGGTACCCCATTTTGAACACCCGTGCTTACCGAGGCCACGTCATTTACATATACAAACTGAGATCGATCTGATGAATATGATTTAAACCAGCTTAGTGCTGTACCTTTAATACCAATCGACTGTTCTAGTCTTTCTAATAAAATGTCATGGGCAATGGTGTCGAATGCAGCACTAAGGTCTAACAGGACTAGAACAGTTACAAGTCCCCTATCTGATGCAACTAAAAGGTAATTCGTAATTGTCACCAGTGCTGTCTCTGTGCTACGATGCTTTCTAAATCCAGACTGAAAGTCCTCAAATAAACTATTGCTATCTAAAAAGTCACATAACTGATTTGCAACTACTTTCTCCAGAATTTTAGACAGGAAGGGCAGGTTAGAGATGGGTCTGTAGTTGGCCAACACCTCTGGATCGAGAGTTGGCTTCTTGAGTAGAGGTTTAATTACAGCCATTTTGAACGACTGTGGCACATAACCAGTTAGTAGAGAACCATGAATAATATCCAGCAGAGCGGTGCCAATCAATGGCAAAACCTCCTTCAGCAGCCTTGTTGGAATGGGGTCCAATAGACAGGTAGAAGATTTGGACGCAGAAACCGTTGAAGACAATTAGTCCAGGCTTATGGGGAAAAAGCCATCCAAACACACCTTAGGGCCCACAGCCGCCTCCGAGGCCAGTCCACTTGAGGATAAACAGTCAGTAGTTGAGGGCAGGAGATCGCCAATCCTGCCTCTGACCACCATATCTTAGGGAGCTTATAGTACCATATTGTCCCACCAGAGAGCTGCGCTCAATGAATGCGGGGCTACTTGTGGTTCCTAGAGTCTTAAAAAGTAGGATGGGGGCCAGAGCCTTCAGTTATCAAGCTCCTTTTCTGTGGAACCAAATTCCACTTTCAGTTCAGGGGGCGGACACTGTCACCTCATCTAAGAGTAGACTTAAGACATTTCTCTTTGATAGTGCTTATAGTTAGGGCTGGCTCAGGTTGGCCCTTGTCCAGCCCCTAGATATGCTGCTATAGGCCTAGACTGCTGGGGAACATCTTAGGATACAATGAGCTCCTCTCTCCTCTTCTTCTCATCTCTCTCTCCTCTCCTCTATCCTTCTGGATGAATTAATGTCTCTTCAATGCACAGTACTAACTCTACTTCTTCTCGGTAGCCTCTGCTCTTCCTCTCCTCAAGCTTCCATGGATCGTGGCTGTCTGGAGCCGGTCCTGCTTCCTGCCATGGCGGCCCTGCTGATGCCCCTCCTCTCTGCCACCATCTGCTGACATGGACCGTGGCTACCTGGATCGTGGTCCATGCCTACTACTCATTACATGAATAATTTCTGTCATATTCATTGAATGTGCTGTAACTCTGTTACGTTGATTCTGTACACATGACATCTATTGCTTCTGTCCATCCAGGGAGAGGGATCCTCCTCTGTTGCTCTCCCGAAGGTTTCTTCCGTTTTTTCCCTGTGAAAGGGTTTTTATTATTTTTGGGGGGAGTTTTTCCTGATCCGATGTGAGGTCCCGGGACAGGGACAGGGATGTCGTATGTGTACAGACTGTGATTTGTGATTTTGGGCTATACAAAATAAACTGAATTGAATTGAAAACTGAATGTGCGAGTTTAGTCTATAGTTTTACTTAAATCTTTGGTCAACACAAGTGTTCTCCTTTGCCCACTGGAGTGATGTCCATGTGCACCTGCCAAGTTTCATTTCTGTGCTGATTCAACATTTGCACAAATTATCTTTCACAAATCTAAACCAGCTGGTAACCTGCTAGAAGTCAGAAACAGACAGCCCTACCAGTGAGGTGCCTGGATTGGGATCAGGTGATGAGGCACAAAACGAGTACTTTAAAGTCTTTAGTGTCTCAAGAGAAAATTACACATGTCCTCAAGAGATGTCACTTGTCAACTTGGAGAACTCCATGTTATCACTAGTGGCCCATACTGGCCAGGGCCTCTAGTGACCACAACCCCAAGAGGTCCTTAAGCCTGCAACCATAATTAAGCACCCACCATATTTAGCAGTTTGTTGCTTCAGAAGGTGGGATTAGCCTTGGGCAGACTCAGAGTTGCAAACTCACTCACTCACAGACGCACACACACAAACGAGCGCACGCACACACATGACCAATCTTACAATCTTCCGGGCCGAATAAAGAGGAAATATTGGCTCATTGTGTCTGGATACATGCATTTTCATTTCTATTAGCAGCTCTTGAAGGAGGAAGACCCTCCATGCCTATTCAGAGGCAAGGTCATGATTTAGCACCAGTGTGTATATAGAAACTACACGCTGGTGCTATTGTATAATAATAATAATAATAATAATAATAATAATAATAATAATAATAATAATATAATATAGGGATGGGCCGATACCCTAGACCAGGGATCCCCAAACTTTTTCCTGTGAGGGCCACATAACTTTTCCCTTCTCTGATGGGGGCCGGGGTCAGTTTGTAACAGAACCCCCCCCCCCCCCGCCATAGAAAGAAATGTGTTGCTATTATGTTGAACAGGCAAGCTTTATTACAATATATTAACATTTGTGTCACTTGGAACTGATTAAAACACATAATAACAGTAATACAACCTTAGTTACAATACCTAAGAAATATTCTGCACCAAATAAATAATAAAATAAATGAATGAAAAACGTTTTGCAAAAATGCCAATATACAGTCACAGTCTATTCTTGTGCTGAAGTTGCTGTATTTCAATGAATTTCGGATCAGGCTGGTATGCTTCACTCCCCATATCCAGGACACCGCTACACTGCCTTCGTCGTAGGTCACCGTCACTTAAACTGACTGTTCCCTAAAGTGCAAAGAAAACTTAGCCTAGTCTGCACATGCATGTTTTAATGTAATAATAATTAACTTAAAACAGGGAGACAATGTTTACACTGTCAGCCATGATAGCACACCTCAACACAGAATCAATGTAAGACCTCACCTGAAGCCCTGATGGTCCAGCTGCTGCTTCCTCATCATCCTGCACTGCATCTGCAGTGTATTTCTGAGTTTCCTGAATGCATTTAAAAATAATGCAGGTTTGCACTGTATGGGGTAGTTACTACTAGCTAACTAACAACGACCTGGGCTTTTTGATAGCTACTTAGCCTCTGGGTGAAAACACTCCGTATATCCCTTTTCTTTTTGGGTGGCATTTTCATCTGCATCTACAAAGCACAAAAGGGTCAACAACATTCATGCTGAGACCAAACGAAATACTAATATGAGGCTTTATTATTTCCCGGTGTATTTTAGTAGTTTACCGTGTCAGATGAGTCCGACTGCCAGCTCTCATTCTGCATGTTACGTTCACGTAACTTCGGTGTTTCTGACTCCCCACTTTCTGACTCGCAGGCTCGAGGGCGCATTGGAAAACATGGACTTTTTTTTTTACTCTTCTGGGCGATGAACATAGTATTATACTAGAAGAGTGAAAAATCCACTTCCAAGTTTTTATACTATTACAGATGAGTTTGTGCAAACTTTGGACGGTGGGGACAATTGTGTCTTTTCCCAAACTTTGGTCGTGACTAGTCCCTATGGACCCTATGCAAACCTACGCCCTTGGTTCAGGGGGCCGGGCCAAATGTGGAGGCGGGCCGTATCCGGCCCGCGGGCCTTAGTTTGGGGACCACTGCCCTAGACGTTGAAGTCTGCCCTAGACTTCAACGTCTAGGGCAGGGGTCGGCAACCCGTGGCTCCAGAGCCGCATACGGCTCTTTCGTCGCTCTCTTGCGGCTCTTGCGGCAAGGTGTGTAGAGTAATGGTGCGTTCACACCGAACGCGACGCAAATTTTTCGCGCGACCAGATTACATGTAAAGTCTATGCACAGACGCGTATGGTTGCGACAGACGCAAATTTACGCCGGGCGGCACGTTAGATGCGAGTAACGCGGCGCGTTTGGCCGTCCTGCCGGTTTGAATCAAACGGCTGCTGGTCCGCCAGTAGCGCTGACAGCGGCCTCATTCAGACGCTGTTGTGCGGCTACGGATGATATTATGAACCCGGACACGGGGGCGTTTGATGGTCCGACATTAGAGGGACTTCCACAAGAAGTTTAAAGCTTGGGATAGCCTTCTGTTAATTTTGTACTATAGGCTTGACATAATCTGCAGAGGATAAAATAAAATCTGCCTCCAAATTAATTGCACTTTCATGGAGACCAAATCTAAGAAGTATCGGTATCGGTACTCGGCAAGTACACAAATAAAAATACTCATACTCGTATCGGTTTGTAAAAAAGTGGTATCGCTGCATCCCTAATATAATACATATTTAGCTAATATCCAAACCCTTACCTTGGGTCCCATGTTCTCCCTTCTCTCCCTTTGCACCTGGTCCTGGATTTCCAAGGGCCCCTGGGAGCCCAGGTGAACCCTTTGCACCTGCATTCTCACACACACACACACGATTATGAACGACTATTTATGTTTTTTTTTGGTACAAATATATATTTTATAGATGCAAGCTGTGCAAATTGTATCATTATGCATGACACAGCGCATGAAACAGTGCTGGGTCAGTGATATAACAGATAATAACCAGAAGTTTAAGGAGGAAGAGAAACTGAAATTCATAATTTCATAACTGCAATCTGCTGATACAATTTTTTTCCATTGAGGAACTGAGCCTCTGTAAAGTAAATTTCTAGGTTAAACAGGATTAACAGGAGGAACATATTTTCAAGATGTTTTGCCTGAACACGCATTTTTCAGCTCTGCCCTGCTTATAATATAACAGATTTTTAAATAAGAGCAATTAAAAAATGTAAAACAAGGTATTTATCCATCTAATATGTTCATTAAAAAAAGACTTATGGGCAATGTAAACAGCGTTGGGCTGCGTCACGTTTCTGCTCATGCACCTATCTTTTCCTCACGCAGCTATCTTTATTCACTGGGTTTGTTTTGATTTACGATGACAATATGAGCAAAACAACTGCAACCTAGTCAATGAATGTGACTGTTAACATGTAGAGCTTGAGCAAGAGTAACCTTAGGTCAACTTAATGCAATATTTACGCTTTTGCTAATTAGCACAAAACCCAAAGCACAGCTGAACTGCCCTACTGCTGTCATGTAGTATGGAGGGAAGACCTTTTTCTGATGGAGCCCCATTTTGTGATTTAAAAAGAAAGGTGTCTAGAACTGCTTTAATAATGACAACAAGTGCATTATTCCACCGATAACTGAAAGGAAACCCACCGACTTCACCAGCAACTCCTTGCTTCCCAGGTTCTCCTTTGAGTCCTATTTCACCCTTTGGTCCTGGAGGGCCAGCAGGGCCACTGTCACCTAGAAAGAAGAATGCAGGTATGTGATCTACTGATGGACTTCTGCTGCTCAAAACTACCAAAGCAGCATTCAACATGTTGAATAAGGCCATATACCAGTCGGGGGTCACGACCCAAGTCCACCGTTTGTGAACTTCTTTAGACCACACAGGCGGTTCTAAAAGGTTTATCCTGACAGTGGTGTTTAAGGAAAGATTGATACATTCAAGAGGAGTTATCCCTCTGGAAGTGGCTCAATAATTCTGATGATTAGATTTTAATTACTTTCATAATATTTTGTTTTGGCTTGATGGCAGAAGGAAAGATCACGATGTCTCTAAAAATACTTCAGACTCATCATATGAGGATAACAAATATACATATTTAGTGCATGGCCACTCTGAGGCAGTTTGAGGACAAAGTAAATGTGTTACAGCTGTTCTAGAGCTGGAACAATAGCCAGTACATTTAGAAATATATGGTCACGAAAGCACACCAAACATCCATCTAATTATTTATTTTTGGTGGTGAAACTCAACCCATCATTCAGGATATTCTCACATATTATCACTTTGGCTGTGTTAATGCATTATGGCATACATTTTGGCAAGGGGGAGTTTTTCAAGTTCAACCTCAGCTCCTTAATACATCATAGACTGTTTTGCCAAAATGCAGACATTCAGACAAAAACATCCAAATCAATACCCAAAACCACAATGTTACAGTAATCTAGTGCCCAGGCTTCTTTTTTTTTTACAATTTTCTACCATATTGAGCCATTTTCTCAATCCAATACATGCTATTTACCTGGTTTCCTACACACAAAAACAAGTAAATAATCAATATTGTTGGTCATCAGTGACAAGCCATAGAGTACCACAACAGTTACATCATGTAAATAAACTGTTAAAATGTAAACAACTGTTAAAATATTGGGTGGTTGTGATCAAGACAAAAAGTGTAAAATAATATGAATATATATAGTCATGCATATTCTTTTGTCCTCAAAAGAACATTAGAGCAACTTTTTCAAATGGTATAAAAAACTCAATAAGATAAGATAAGATAATCCTTTATTAGTCCCGCAGTGGGGAAATTACAATAAGCCCCACTATCTGTAAGTAAGTAAGTAAAAACATATATATATGATAGTATGTTTGACTGAAGACAAACTGTTTTTTTGTCTTCAGTCAAACATACTATCAGCAAATCATACACACAAACAAAAACAAAGGTTGCTTAAAGTCATTGACTGTTTATTTTTTGGGCTCAGCTGGACTGATAATTTGTCGGCAAGAGTAAAAGTCCCGCACTTTCAGCCAGTGTACTGACGAAGTTGTGAAGGTATATGAAATACTGGCTGCAGCCAGTTTTCACATCTGACGAGAGATGACAGGTCATCAACCTGTCTCAATCAGTGGACACCAAAGGAACTTTTTCATTGGTTGGATTTTATTAGCTCAGAGGTTTATTGCTCTTTCAAAACTTTGATCACTCAGAACACTTTAATTCGTTCAGGTGCAATATCTTGTATATTCAATATTCTTCTGTATATTCAATATTCTTCTTTACTGTTTTTATTGTATTATGTTTATTACTGTTTACTGTTTATTTATATTGCTTGATTTTTTATCTTTTACTTACTGTGAGCAATGCTGCTGTAATCCTGTAATTTCCCCACTGCGGGACAAATAAAGGATTATCTTATCTTATCGTATCTCTTATCTTAACAGATGTAATTATCTTTCTCTATAATATGATACCATAAAATGTGGTTATTGTTGAGATGCTTCTCAGAGAAATGTAGATATGTCTATTCCTACACAGCACTTTTCATTATGAACTAATTTTATCCTTAGCTTTAACTCCCCTCTTCTCGACTCACCTTTGATGCCCCTCTGTCCTGGCGTGCCTGAAAGCCCATCTGTTCCCGGAATACCAGGAGGTCCTGAGAGCACATGCACACAATAATAGCTAGGGTTGATATCCTCTAACAGAAATGCTCATTGGGATCAATGCTCATTTTCCTGACATTGGGACTTCAAGTACATGCACACACTCACAAACGGCGATGTGTGTCCTACCTGGCAGGAGGCTGACGGTTGTCAGTTTGCCCTCCAGGCTGTAGGTGGTGCTGTTGAGCAGGTTCAGGTCAGACTGCAGCCTGGCCAGATGCCCCTCCTCTCCACAAAGGCTGTTGATCTGTTTTCATGGCAGAAACATGGCTATGATGTTAAATGAATGCTGTAAAACATGTAAATACATTTACATAAATAAGTGTATATTGAGACATTTCATTTGGGCCCATATGTGCTTCCCTTTTTGATCTCTCTGCCGATGCTAAAGAACTGTAAAAAATATGCATTCAAAATAATGTTTCAAGCAGTCATAGAACTGCATAAGATGCAATGGCGTTAAAACAGGGTTTGAAAAACATAAAATATTTTAGATTTTGGTGCCACTGTGCTTTTTTGTAGGCAGTTATATTTTACTGTATATGTTTCAAATGTGATGTTTCAGTCCAATATTTGTAGAGAGAGAGAAAGAGAGAGAGAGAGAGAGAGAGAGAGAGAGAGAGAGAGAGAGAGAGGGAATGACGGTGGATGTGCTTAGAGCAGACAGCTAATGGACCAGCTCACCAAGGGCAAGGGGTGGTTGTTATCTTTTCACCCTGTCTGCGTGTGAATTTGCGATGCCTGAGGTGAATTTACATCAAATTGCATCTTCTATTGACTTTGTACACAAACAGAATAATAACAATTTGTAGTTTTGGGAGAGTTAGAAGCCAGAATCTTTTCTTGACTATTTACGGTGTATCCTTCGGTCCATTAGTTCACTTCTGTGCAGCGGCAGTCAGTTCGGCTCTCTGAGTCGTGCCGGACTCATTGAGTGTCATGTGCACCTCTTATCCGATCCTGGACTAGTGGGCTGCATGGGGACCATTATTATACATAATCTACATCCCACTCACTAGCTGAGCTAGCTGTTTCCCCCTAGTTCCAGTCTTTATGCTAAGCTATAGGCTTACCCAGACTACAACTTTGTAGTTAATACACACACACATGAGATTGATATGGTTCTTCTTATCTTGCTAATAGAAATATAAGCTAATAAACTAAACGGAACATTAACTCTTGGTGGTCTAGTGGCCCGCCCACGTCCGTGCGTGTACACTGTGCATTGTCCACTTGAGACGATCGCTATTTATAGTTCGATACTACTAATTCTTTTTTCCATTTCGAGATTGGACCACCACAGCAGCTACAGTCAACGTTTATGTCAGACAACAACAAACAAACAAACAATATCAAAATCTAGGCAACTTACCGATGATGCCTCATATCGATGCATAAAATCAATAATATTCCAACAACAGTCTTGTTATGTCGTAAAAAGGTCCAGACGATCCAATCCCGTAAAAGATTTAGTCCAAAATACATGATTATATCCATAAACATCCACGAAGTGGTGTTGCATCATTTCATATCAGCTCGAAGATATGACAAAATATTTCTGTATTTTTGCTCGCAAAACAACTTCTCATGCCCGCACAGAAATAAACCGGATACCAGCATGTCCGCTGAACCCTGACCTTTCTAATGATACCAGACCTCAATAGGAGCTTCATGTCCCCTCCCCAGACTAGACTAGCTAACCAGAGTCCATTCTGAAGAAAAGTGTCTGCCCTCTTCTTCCATATATCGGCCTCGCTCTATACAGCCGAGCACTCGGATGACAGATGTTTCGTATAGCCAATGAAATTGCGCAAAAAACGGCATGCTGCACTTAAGGGTGGGGACAGACAGAACAGGGGTGCTTCCAAATGGTTCAAGTACAGCTCGCAATTTACTTTGGGTATGCCTTGGATAGGCGTTTTAGGCAAATTTGACAGGAACGCTAAACTGAAGCTCTATACAAAAGTAGTTCAGTTCAATGTTACACATAAACAGCAGGAGGACCTGGCTCTTCAGGGCCCACAGATGGCCCTTCAGGGTCTTGGTTTCTTGACTGTTGTTGAAGAGGAGACTTTGAATGTGGTCATCACCCTCTTCCCCAGGAGGGATGGGATTGGATGTGAGCTTCTCTAACCTGGGATTAGACAATGAAGACTCCAACATGACAACTAGGACAGAGAGGAAAAAATAACAAGCATGTTTCATCATACATAAGAACATATTTGTACTAAAAATCCATGACACAAACTGCCAGAGAAATGATCTTGGTCCTCTTCAATATATCACATGTAAATATATGTGATAAAAAAACAACACTATTGGTAAGCAGTCATACCTTTATAAATGAGAAAGGCATCAAGTGCGGTCTGCAAGATGAGGAAAACAACAACCACATTAAAACACCACTGTCTTCTGGGCTTCGCTGGCTTTAGATCTGAAACATACAGGAAACTGTGTTTAACAGCAGAGTGCGATCAAACTCCTGCAGCAAACTTGCATCCTTGGAAAATAACTTCCGGTGACAAAAAGTAGCCGGGATAATCGAGTTGCTACAAATGCTTTTATACATTTGCAACGCTCTGAGCTTTAAATATTTGGACAACTAGTGGAAAATATCAAACATAATGAAAACCTAGGGGATTATTATTTTTGGAAGAAATTTCATGAAAGTGACACTAAACCAAACGGGTAAGAGTGAGAGGTTCAGAGACATGTTTGGACATGACATGTCACTATTTAAAAATGGCAAACCATCCTGACCCAATTCACAATGCGGCTTATGTACACGTCGTGAGATGAGCGAATTTGCGCAATTTTGCAAAGGTAATAGGCTATCTCACTCTTTTCATTTCCTTACGTCAGTTATAGAACCAGAACTTTAATCCATTCTGGTCACTTTAATCCATTCTGGTCACTTTAATCCATTCTGGTGCAATATTTTGTAATATTTTGTAATTTGTATATTCAATATTCTACTGTACATTCAATTTCTTCTTTACTGTTTATTTTTATTATGTTTATTACTGTTTATTACTGTTTATTTATATTACTTGATTTTTATTTTATCTTTACGTACTGAGCAATGCTGCTGTAATCCTGTAATTTCCCCACTGCGGGACTAATAAAGGATTATCTTATCTTATCTTAGAAGTTATGGTAGCCTAAAAGTAGGCTACAATTACGAGAACAACACGGACAGTCCGGCTCCCTGTGTGGCCCTCACTGCTCATATAGTATTTGTCATTTCTGCAATATCTGCTCTCTACTCTGCTCAACTATGTTTCTCTTGGCACATACATGACATGTGACCTCAGCTGTGGAGCAGCGGGTTCCTCTACAGCCAGCAGGAGCAGCTGAGGTGTTCAGGGTTCCGCTCAAAGAGACTTCCCAGGTGAACAACAGCTGGGAGTGGGAGTGCCAACCTAGTGAGGAGCCCAGGTGGAGGGCCAACTAAACATAAGTACATACAAATATATACAATATACATTGTTACATGTATTTCCTGTTTATTCACTGGAGCTAGTTGGCCTCTTTACCTCACAGTCCATGCTGAGGAAGGAAGGTGAATGTTTTAGGTAGATAAGTGGAGTTATGTGAAAGTCCCAATTTGAGACTTCAAATTCGCAATGTAATTCATTTATGACTATAAATACATGCATATATGTATTGTAAGTCACTTGTTTTTTATTGCTTGATTTGTTTCCACAGCAGCCACAATCTTTTCATTTTCACTAATGTAACTTTGTAACTGTATGTGTTTATGTATTATCTTGTATCTGTTTGATTAGAGTTTAGTGGTAAAGGTCAGTGTGACATCACAAAACATGTTTTTGGCCATACCTAAATAATTCTGTGGGGCAGGGGCGTGGTTTGGCGCACCTGCGACAGAGGAGAGAGAAGCGCGCTCGTTGGGATCAGCTGGAGCTCGTTACGGGGCGACAGCTGGGCCCAATGAGCGCGCAAAGGCCGGGCTATTTAAGCCGGCAGGAAGAGGGAAAAAGGTGTGGTTGGTGACATGCGGAGTCGGAGACAGAGTGTTGTGTGAATAAAGCATGTTGAACCCACGACTGAACGAGTCCGGTGTGTATGTGGGAGCCACGGATCCACGGGCAGGGGGGAACCTTGCCACAGTGGAGCCCAACGTGGGGCTGTGGGACCAGTCCTATGAGGAGTGGATCGCGTGGCTGGCGCAACGGCCGGAGGACCGAGCGCCGCTGAGGCCGGACCGAGGGGGCAAGCCGGTAGGCGCCGTGATGGCGCTCGGGCCGGAAGGGGCCCCGGAGGGACGGCGCGGCAAGGCGCGGAGACGGCGCGGCACCGGGGCCGCGGCAACAGCTGCGGCGGCACCAACAGGAGGAGCGCAGAACCGCGAGGGGGCCGACGTCCCGGAGGTACGCCAGACGGGGACGCCGGAGGACGCCCGAAGGAGGTTCCGCGCGTTGCGACTGGGGTCCGGGGTCCCGGCCTACCAGTTCGCGGAGGAGGTGCGGCGCCAGGCGGGACGGTGGCTGCGGCCGGAAGGGGTCGGGAACCTCGAGGAGGTGATGGAGCTGGTGGCTACCGACCAGTTCACCGAGGGACTGCCGCCGAAGATGGCCGCCTGGGTCCGGGACCGCCAGCCGCGGGGGCTGGTGGCCGCTGCCACCCTGGCTGAGGACTACCGGGCCCTGGGCCTGCCGGAGGAGTCGCCCGAGGAGACGGCGGTGCCGGGCCCGACCGCGCGCAGGGAGACGGCGGCCCAGACGGGCAAGGTGCTGCGGCGAGAGGTGGCGCTCCAGACCGCCGGCGCGCCCGCGCGGAAAGAAAGAGCGGTGCAAACCGGCGAGGGGCCCCGGGCGGACGCGGCGCAACAAACCGCGCCGCTGGGGCCGACGGACCGGAGAGAGCCGGCGCGACGGAGGCAGACGGCGCCGACCCCGAAGAAACGACCAGCGCGCCGGGGAGGGCCGTGGGCTCCGACTCCGGGGCACGTCGAGTGGTCCCCGCGGTGGCCGATGAGGGAGACCTGGGGACGCCGAACCATCTGGCCGGAACCAGGACCAGCCCGGCCGGAGCCCGAGAACACCGGGCACGCCCGGCTGGACGCGGGGAGCCCTCCGTGGACCCCCCCGGCGTGCTGGACCTGCGGGCAGCCGGGGCACCGGCAAGCCGACTGCCCGGTCATGGAGGTGGACCAGGGGGTGCGAATCCCGGGCCGGTCCATGCCGGGCCGAAGATGGTGGCGGAAGCGCCGGTGCCAGCGGCGGGCACGGGCTGACGAGCGGGACCGGACGGCACCCCGGAGCCAGCTGGTTGCCTTCGGCCAGAGGGAAGAGGGCCGACCGGGGTACCAGCGGCAGTCCGGCGGAAGCGGCCGGCAGAACGGCAGGCGCAGCGACCCAGGGCGGCTGCGCCGGGAAAACATGCGGCTACGGGGGGAACTCCGATGGGCCGTAGAGGACCGGCTCAGGGATAAGCGGACAATCCGGGAGCTGGGCCGGAGGCTGAAGGCCGCGCAGGCGGCGCGTCCCCGCGCCGGGGCTCAGCTGGCCGACGGGGGCGGGGACAATTTGGCCCCGACTGGGTTGTACTTCCCCTAATTTTCTCTCTCTCTTGTGTTGCAGGTGGCTGCGGCGGGCGGCGGACGGGGGCTGTTTTGTCCCGGGGGAGGAGGCGCGCCGAGAACCCCGGGGCGCCAGTGCGTCCGCCGTCCGGACCACGTCCCGCCCCAATGACCCACCAGAGGGGGGATGCCAACGCCCGGGCCACCCGTTGGCATCGGGCGTATTAGCCGTGGCCCCGCGCGGGGGTCCATAGGCCGGGGCGCAGAAGGCTGCGGCTGGCTCCCTCGCCCGGCCCCCATGGAGGGGAGGGGGGGGGGGAGTTGGCTAGGCCGGTGGCACCCGGCCTAGAGCGGGCGGTGGGGATATGTGGGGCAGGGGCGTGGTTTGGCGCACCTGCGACAGAGGAGAGAGAAGCGCGCTCGTTGGGATCAGCTGGAGCTCGTTACGGGGCGACAGCTGGGCCCAATGAGCGCGCAAAGGCCGGGCTATTTAAGCCGGCAGGAAGAGGGAAAAAGGTGTGGTTGGTGACATGCGGAGTCGGAGACAGAGTGTTGTGTGAATAAAGCATGTTGAACCCACGACTGAACGAGTCCGGTGTGTATGTGGGAGCCACGGATCCACGGGCAGGGGGGAACCTTGCCACAAATTCATTTGTTTCACACAAATGTTTATAAGAATAAAATACAGTTAAGCTATTTTAGACAGATATTGCTAGTGCATACAGCTACAAGAACGTCATAGTCTAGTTTTTCATATGTGACCATGTATGTGTTTTTTTATTTATATATATATATATATATATGTATGTATATATCTTTTTGTATTGCTACGGTGGCTAAACCAAAAGCCCATCTGAGGAAATGGGCCGGCAATGCTGATGTTGTTGGCTCATATTTCCTTTGGAGTTGTCCGAATGTTATGGAGCAACTTCCAAAATGTGTAAAAGGTCTTGAACCATGTTGACCCTTTGACTGTAGTGTCTGGTGTAATAAAGGCCTTCATCACAAAGACATGTCATATTTGTCAAAGTAAGAAATACTCAGGTGTAAATGATAAAATGTCTGAATTCTTTTGAGCAGCTTCTGTTACATATCCTGGTATTGTTCATGATGTCACACAGGCCGGGCTCACTGATAAGAGTCATCTGTTGTTCATACGATTGTGCTTTTATCAAGCATCTGATTTAAAAAAGACTATTACCCAATTAGTTTAGGAATTCATATCAAAGATACACCAATTTCAATTTATTTTTGACAAAATAGCCCAAAATTTTAATTTCTTGGGGAGCACTGTTGTCATATTCAACTCATATTCTTTACAGTTGAAACTTGGTCAAACTTCTTATGGGGTAATTGATTCATTCATATACAGCCCTTGCCATAGCTGTGGTTGGAACTAATAATTCGTAAACAACTGTAGCACTGGGCCACCGTGAAAAAACTCTTTCAGTAAAATGAGTAATGTGTAATTATTTCATGACACTGCAGTGATATAAGTATAATGTATATAATATTATATCCCTATAATATTACATTAGTGGATTTTGTATTATTATCTATTTTATGCAGATTTGTGTTTGATGTGCTCATACTTAAGATGTAATAAGTAACGTTCAAAACTCAAATAAAATAGTCTTTAGTCACTAAATTCAGGATTCAGTTGTTATTGTTAGAACATTTCTAGAATTAGAACAATTGTATCTTTTCAAAGTGTTGAGAAATTAATGAATGTGTCATCGGCATACTATAATATATACTCCTTCTGAGAGTTATACCAATCAGGTACCAACGACTCAGTGCAGCAAATTAATTTAGTGTTTCTGTCCATACTTCATGAACGTCTTGTTCTTGTTCAATGTTTTTTATGAATAACATTATATAAATCAGTGCCCATGTGTTTGCTTTGAGTCCTCACCCTCGGGCTGGAAGTTGTGGAGGTTCGTCCTGCTGAGGCTCATGTCAAACAGCGGGTTGCTCTTTGTGTACGAGGCTCCATCCATCTTCTGGTCCACCGATGTCTCCATGCTCCGTGAGTCCATAACCAGCCTTCCTACTGCAGGAGCTCTTATTCACCATTCAGATTGCAACAGAATCTGTGAAAGAACTCACAGAAGCAGAGGAAGGAACTCCATCTGATTCAGCAGCACGCCCAAGCCGTAGAGCAGAATGAGGAAGTTGTTACTCAAACCATATGCAACGCCTTGCAAAACTGTAAATGACATAAAGTTCAGTATTTGTGATCTCTTTGATTGACTGATGAGATTAGTATGTGGCCAGCTAGGGAACCCAGAAAGGAAGGAGAGGCTGCTAACACATTGATGTTGAGGTTTTTTTTTAAATAAAAAAGTAATACTTTAAGATTTAGCTGTTGAATATAGAAGCAAGAAATTAAAATAAAATGTTTGGAAGGGCCGGTCACAAAGGCTCATTATGTCTGAATGGTCTTTGAGGCTTTTACCTTTTCTTCTAAAATAAGATCCTCTGAGCAACAGTTGAGTAAGAACAGAATAAATCAGCAGGTAAATTAACTTGAAGCTGAGCATCATAATGTGTACACATTGAAACAGGAACCAGTTCCTGTCTCAGGCTCAAGGTTTTCATAATAATGCTGCTGAAGATGAGCTGCTGTGTTGTTAAGCTGAGCTCTTTGTCAAACTTCAATAGACAAACTCTACTTTTCAAATAAGAATTAGTGGTGGAGGTGCTTCACAATTATCCAGGTACAAGAGAAGTACTAATACCACGAGTTACAAGTAAAAGTCCTGCTTTGGATGTGTTGCTGGAGTAAAAAGTATCATAGGACACTTTTCAGGAGCTGGAAGAACCTCCACCACAGCAGGTTTGTTCTGGAGCAATGTATTGTTCATTCAAAGTTATTTCATGAAACCTGTTTAATAACTCCAGTGTTGACCATTTGAAATTAATCTTGTTTTGGTTGACTTCTGCTTTTAGTGTCAAATACTGAGGTCATGACCTGCTGATCTCATTTATTTAAGCAATAAGGTACGAGAGGCAGTACTGTATCGTCAATAATGTACGGTTCAACGGTGTTGTTAGGCCCGTGGCGTAGCGGAGTAAGTAGATAGATAGTAAATAGTAAGCTGCCTTTCAGCACAAAATAGTTGTAGCCACCAAACGTTGTGTATCGCATTTCAGTAGCCGAGAGAAAATAGTCCCCGTATGTGTGGCTGTTGCTATGCCACAGACAAACAGCATTGTGAACATCACGTTTGTTAGCCTAGCTAGATCTCGTAGCATCTCATTCATTCATATTGCTAATGTTATCAAAGTTGCCATTAAAATTACAAATATGACAATCGGACACTTTCAATAAAATAATATAATTTAAACCTTCTAAATCAATCATAAATGCTTCGTAGGCACTCGGTATAACACTGTTAGGTTAATAAACGTAACCTGTTTAAACTTAATAAACTAAAGTTACGAGTGACCTCGGACTCAATAGTCAAACAATAGGATGTTGTTAATGTTTGTTTATGTTGATTTGGATAGCTCCATTAATCGTGGAATCGTGGAAAACGTTTCTCATGTCGTCTCTGATGACATCGCTTCCGACCACTCTTGCTCTCTTTGTGGTGGCTCGGTGTTGAAGTGCCTTCTCCAGGAGGATATTACTCCAACGCTGTCTTTCATTGAGATCTGGTGCCCAGTAGCTTTGAAGGGATTCATGTCCTCACTGACATGACTTCTCTTGCTTCCAAAGTTTACACGCAACATGTTTGGTGACTGTCAAGCTTGAAATTACAACTAACGATCGCACAAAATAAACCTGTTATTTTGAGTGCACACTGATAAGGAACACTCAGGTAAATGTAAACAGGTGTACAGTACATTCTGGCTCAATACAGTACACCCCCTGACTTACTCTCAACCAATCAGAATGCTTGATTTCATCAATCCATATTATAATTTTTCCTAATGTGCTTTTCATATGTTCAGTGTCTCTGTACAGCCTACACTGAATCAATAAATGTAATTTAGTACTGCTCTATCAATAGATCGAATAAATCGTTTGTCAATAGATGACAAAAGAGTCTGAAACAGAGTTTGAAGATGGAAGGAGCTGATTGGCTATCTGGAAGCCATGTTACCATGACGCCAACGGGCAGCAGGCACTGGTAGAAAACATCAGTAATGCATTTAAAATAAAGCAATTTGAAAAAGGAAAATATATTTTATACGTTATTACCATTGTCAATAAGCATTGCAGACTGTCATATTGAAATTGTAATTCAGTAAAGGTTGGCACTTAAAAGATTGTTAAAAACATGTTGTTAAAGCATTTTATGCATTTCACTGGATTCATTTAGTTTAACACAGGCCAGAGCATAATCCAGCCAAACCAATTCCATTTATCAATTAATTTGTGCAAATAGTAAATAATAAGTGCAAATAGTAAATAATAAGTGCAAATAGTAAATAAACTTGACTATTTTACATTGGAAAGCTTAGTTATTGTCATGAGAACACGTCTCAACACCATAGCCTGTAACATTCACAAGAAGAAGAAGCCTTAATACATAAATACATTGATAATTTAATGCTCTTTCCATACAGATAACTGCACTGGTGGCAATTTATTCTCAATCCGCTGTGGGAAAGTGTCAGAAACATGACTTCCTCTACTTTTCCTCTGTTTGCATCTCTCGACATCATTCACTCAAGGTTCACTGTTCAAGTTGGATATACTGAACGGACATGTTGGTGAATTGCAAGTATTTATTCAATGCAACAACACTATTAGCAGCACCAGCTAACGGAGAACAGTGGAGCACAAGAAGACTAATGAAATGAATATATATATATATATATATATATATATATATACATTTTGTTTTCTGATTTTATATATATCCACACAGTTGAGTTGATCAAAGCTTCTTGGCATGTGACAGTGTATTTGTGCAGAAGAAAAGAAGGAAAACGAAAAGAAGAAGTGAAGTCACATCACGTCTCCCTCCTCTTTCCTCATGAGAACGGTTATGACTCTGAGTTTCCACTTGTCTCAGCATTTTATTTAAATCTTCTTTTATTTAGTTTTATTGTCATGCTGAGCTGACCCTTTAACAGTGGGAATGTAATCTTATTCCAGTGTACTTTTGAGTTATTGCTGTTGGTAACTTAAGTTTGTTTGGACTGAAACTTGGATGGGTAAAATAAATGTGTACATATGGTGTGAAAGTTGAAGATGATCAGTGGCCTGAAGAACAGGAAGAGAACAGCTCTGCTGCCCCCATGTGGATAGAAATAACAATACATGAAGCTTTACTTAGTTCCCTGTGGAATGGAAACAGGTCCACTAGAAAGATGCCTAGCTCACAACCCTTGTCACATGGACTGATGTCAAGCAGTTACACTTCTAGATGAATCAGTTTTCAAACATTCAACTCTACTGCACTAGTTTTGCCTTTATCTCAAAACACATGAGAGAGCACTGATACCAAGATGACTTCCCCACGGTGAACAATGAGATCCTCAAACTGTTTTCAAGGAAACAAATTAGCTGCATGCAATATTAGCCTAGGAAAAATAAACCAATATTAGCCTTTGTACAGTACACATTTTGCAAAATCACTTCTTATATTTTACTAAATCTGCATCTATTCTGTCTCTTAAATGTACAAGCTGGCCTAATTAATATCTGGAACTGTTGTCACTGTCAGAACAAGTCCTTCAGGCCCAACCTGCAGGCTCATTGAGAGTTAGCTGGATCATGAGTCACCACTTACAGTGAACCTCATTCGTAATAACTGAAGGGGGTTCTGGTCTCAAATTTGAGGATGTATTTGTTAATCCTGAATGATGTTATATTACACTCTTATTTTTAAATAATGACAACAAGAGTAGATATATGAAACTTTGATCAGCATCCATATTCTTGGTTGAATGCTGATCATGTGATTGCAGTTACAGGAGGAGGTGTGCTGGGAACCCTCCCAGCATGTGACGGGATCCACACACACACATCATTGTGACGGGATCCACACACACACATCATTGTATCATCTTGTCATCAAAAAGAGAGCAGAGGGCTGTTCGATCCCCAATCCTGGACGGAGTTTTCATGTTCTCCCATGGCAGCATGGGTTCCATCTACGTTCTCCTCATGACAGCGTGGGTTCCCTCCACGTTCTCCTCATGGCAGCATGAGTTCCCTCCGCGTTCTCCCAGTGGCAGCGTGGGTTTCGCCATGTTCTCCCTTTGGCAGCGTGGGTTCCCTTCGGCAGTGTGGGTTCCCCCCAAGTTCTCTCTTTGACAGCATGGGTTTCCTCCACGTTCTCCTCATGGCAGCGTGGGTTGCCTTCATGTTCTCCCTTTGGCAGCGTGGGGTTCCTTCACGTTCTCCCTTCGGCAGCGTGGGTTCCCTCCATGTTCTTTTTGGCAGCATGGGTTCCCTCCACGTTCTCCCTGTGGCAGCGTAGGTTCCGTCCACATTTTCCCTTTGGCAGCATGGGTTCCCTCAACGTTCTCCCTTTGGCAGCATGGGTTCCCTCCATGTTCTCCTAATGGCAACGTGGGTTCCCTCCATGTTCTCCCTGTGACAGAGATAAACCTGTCCAGGTGAACAGCCTTCCCCCAATACCAGCTGGGATCGCTCCAGCACCCACGACCCAGAACCGGATGAGCAGTTTGGGTAATGGAATGGAATGATGACCATACATCATACAAAATAAAATAAATAAATAGATCTATAATCGGAAATGTGTGTATGGGGTGCATCATCCTCAAAATGTGGCTTAACTCTTTGGAGTTCCTCATGGTCACTATGAGGAACTCCTAGTCCATCAACCAGTCTCAGTGTAGTCCTGGTCTCTCAGTGTCATCCTGGTCCTCTATAGACCTCCATCAGTAACAAACCATCACGGAGAAGATGGTCTGTTTCTATAGAGTTATATGTCATTCTTGTCATCGGTGCCACTGGGTTGCATTCTGGTGAATCAGACAAAATCATGCAGATCAACCAGAACCTTCAGCTCAGACTCCAGGGGGGCCTCCAGCAAAGACCAGCCCACCACGGACAGACCCAGATTAGCTTCCCTGCAGTCTGCAGTTGAAGCTCTGGCTGGGGAGGAGAGCTCAGCGCATGTCAGCAGCGTCTCTTCCAGCCAGAACTAGAGCTTTGCCTCAGAGGGGACAGGAGAACTAGAACCAGGACTGCGAGGGGCAAACTGTTGGACACTGCTGCAGTACAATTAATGCTTTTCCTCAGGGCATCTGATTCTCAGAACATTACCGCTTACTGCCAAAATCTACACAAAATATGAGTTCCTTCAGTAATTATAAAGCTATAAAAGAATCCAATAATGCTGAATATTCTCAAGCAGCTTAGATTCTTTTGTTGTATTATTTCTGGATAAATTTATTTTTAATAATATTGTTATACAATATTATGTGTTTGTGTAATTATCACAAATAAAACTTATTTGTGAATAGTTACTTATGATTAAACATACAACAAATAATAATAATAATAATAATAATACTTTGAGATACTGAGCAAAAGCTCAATGCAATTTGTCTGGGTCCTGAAGCTCTCCTGCGAGGATCTTCTGTTTGAAAGACATACCTGCACTGTAAAACATTTCAGGCCAGTTCAACTTACAAACGAAAGTTCACCTGCTGCCTTGAAAAAGCGATTTCACTCAACTTAAAAATTTCCTTTGATTCAACTAGGAAATGTAAGTTCATAAGGTTGATGTAACTACAACGAGCTAGTTGTCTCAACATGATGAGTCAAGTTGTCAGAGTTGAGTGAACTTTTAGTCCCTTGTTGTTTAAACTTGATCCACCAAGTTAAAATAACTTGTACAACTTGCCATTTTAAGTTAAGATGATTTACATCACACATTTGTTTCAACTTGCATATAAATGTTATTTTGACTGATAATTGAAAGTGTGCTTGCTTTATAAAAACGAAATGACCAATAATTCTTGATTCTGTTAAAAATATATAACATTTATTGGAAGAAAATATACACAGACTGAAACATTGGCTACAAGTACATCTCAACACACCCAAATGACAGTGACAGTATGTGTGGTTGTACAATGACAAATGAGAGATAATTACAACAAGTTTATACGTTTTCAATATAAACATAAGAACATTGTAAACACCCCAAAAAATGGATACACACAACTTAATTGCATACTTTCAAAAAAGGGAAACATATAATTAGAGACAGCTGGAGATAAGGTAGTGTGGCTGTGAAGAGGCGATATGTGGGATACTGAGAACTTTACAAAAATCCATATAATACATTTTTATAAAAATGTATTATATGTTTAATTTCTTAAACACAATTCTAACAGCCCCACAAAAGGTGTCACGTGTCAAAACAACCAATCTACAGTTTAGAAGAGTTTTAGTCTAAAGCTTGACTTTGATATGTGCTCTAATTGTTTTACTGGCTATATTTATAATTATTATTATAATCTGGGGCAACTGTGGTTCAGTGGTAGAACAAGGACGTCCTTCAATCAGAGGATCGGTGGTTCGAACCCCGGCTCCGCTAGTCCATGTTGATGTGTCCTTGGGCAAGACTCTTGACCTCTCTTGTGTGAATGTTAGTTAGTGATGGGCAGGTGGTACCTTGCATGGTAGCTCCTCCCATCAGTGTGTGAGTGGGTGTGAATGGGTGAATGATGACATGTAGCGTTAAAGCTTTGAGTGGTAGGAAGACTTGAAGAGAGATATAAAATATACAGTCCATTTACCATTTATCTGAGCAGTTTGCTTCTGAGCCCATGGAATCTTGCTGAGCACTGGTCCGGTTTAATGTTCATGAAGGAACTCAAAGGTGTCGTTCATATTACGGGGGCACTCCAGGTTAAGGCAGTAGATTGTGGCCATCAACATGGCAAAGCCTGTGGTACGTCTCTGAGCTCGTGTTGGATGATCTTCTCTGCTACTTCGGCCACATCGAAGACTGTCAAAGGACCTGGAGACATATAAAGACATTCACATCTTAACAGACATCTCTGGAGAATCCTTATTAAAAATCTCTAAAACAAAAAAAGGTGAAGGAGACTATTGAAAAGACAGTTTGTAATTATACAAAATCTCTGTAAAAAAATAGTGTGGCTAGGGGTAATAAAACTAATGAACACAAAACATGTTACCATTGTCACATTACAACCATTGAGTGTAGTAAATGTGTAAATACAGTGTCTTACATCACACATCCGGATATTGTCAGAGGGATCCTTTGAAAGATAGCATGGAAGACCAGGCAGGGCAGCTGTTCTTCGGTTTTGATTTGCATCCTAGGAAAAACAGATAAGGGTAGATGAATGCAATACCAAAGGTATAATCCTAACTTGAGTCCTAAACACCACCGATGATGATATTTATAATACTGGATTATTCTTCTTTGGGGAATTCACAAAACTTACATTTCCACGTCAAGTACTGGACATTCTTGATGACATCTGTAAATTAAAAAAAAAAAAAGAATTGCATATTTAGTGAAATGAGTTTCAGACAAATAAAACCCACATATATTTGTATTTATTATAAATATAACGTGCATTTACTTTATGCTTCAATTATCAATCTTTTACATTTCTAAATGCTGTCTGCTGTGTGGGTGCAAACATGCACCACGCGGCGCGCATTAATACAAGTAATTACTGGCATACAAACTAAATATCAACCCATTAATAAATACATTTTGCCCACTGACAAAGAGCAAGCAAAGCATGGGCACTGACTCAGCCTTCAATGTGAATCCCTCAGCCATGACCTTATAGTCTGCTTAATGTTCATGGATGCTGGTGTTAGGTTAGCAAGCACGCGCGAGCTAGCTAGCTAACCTAACAAGCTAGTTAACCTAACAAGCTAGTTGGCGGGTAATGAAAGAAAATTGCGGTCACTTAAGAAAATGAACCAATAGCTTCTAGTTCTACATTAATTACGTTTTATCAACTGCAGGACAAATAAAATAGGTCAACCATTTGTCTTAGAAGTTCATGGGAAAAACTATTAAGGGAAATTGTTAAGCTAGCTGAATATTGAAGCCACACAGTTAGCTAGCCTTTCCAGACCATTGAAAAGCACATTACATTTACAGTTACATTACTAACGTTACCCATGCTATTAATTAAGAAAAATACTTAAAGTCATAATTTAAACTCACCTTCATGTGCCGAAGCAAAGCGAGAGGAATCCTCAGCTCTGTTCAGTCCGCTCTACTTGATGCAGGTGGAAAGTAACGGTGAATTGCTCCGCCTCGATTCACTGGAGATTGTCAGGTTAATAGACTCCCTCCGCCGGTGGAAGTAGTCCTTTCTTGTTTACCACAAAATGCCAATATTTTCATTGGAATTTAAGTATTTGACTTATCTGCAGTGTTTATCCAGTAGATTATGGCTAGGCTTCAACCTGGCCATGGTTTAAAAAAAGACAGTTTCCCTAAAACTCAAACATGACAACATTTGTTCTTTTATCCCCCACTCCCGCCTTTTTCCAGTCTTTTATTTTTTTACCGACAACTTAAAGAGCCAAGTTGAATTAACTTGAACAAATTTCAAAGAAGTCAACACAACGCATTACTGTAAGTTTAACTACGTTTAACTTGAACAGTTAAGTTCAAAAGCTAAAACTTATCAGAGCTCTTTGAGTTACAGTTTTTCTTGATTGCTTTGACCTGCTTAAAGAAACTGGGATCCACTCGGTTTTCATCGTCACTGTCTCAGCAGAGCACAAGACACCTCTTGCAAATGTGTTAACCCTTTCTCATTGGATTGACACATTTTCTCCACCCTTTTGCAGAACAGTTAACACGGATGTCATTCAAGCAGTCCAAACTGCATTGTTTTAGCTATGGTAACCAAAAATAAACCATCTTGTTACGGGTTGTGATCCGACCCCAAGAGCACGACACTAGACAGTGTACTTCTTTAGCTAGAGAACTAGCGTTGTTTATTTACCAACAGAAAATGCAAAGTCCAAAACCACAAACAAAAAACAACTGTCTTAAAACTGACAGCGACAGCTAATCCAATCCCTCCTCTTCCGCACCTCTGCTCACGTAATTGCAGCGTGACTCACTCCAAAGCTTAGCTCCGCATCTCTCTCTCCTGACAGCTCCGCATCTCTCTCTCCTGACAGCTCCGTCTGTAGCGTGAACTCAAGGCACGAACCCACGTCGGACGCTATCTGCTCTCCTGCTCTTATCCTCTGCGATCCGCTGATCTGCTTCAGCTGCGAGACACTCCGATTGGCTTCAGGTGTGCGCCGGCACGCGCCTTGCTCGTTCCCTTCGCCTGGCGCGCAGCTCCCTGGCCGCGCGCGCTGATGTCTCGGGTGCCTCCGTGTACCCGGACTGTGGACGGGCTGTTGAATCCACAACAGTACCCCCCCGTCTACGGGAGACCCCTGGCGACTTGCCCGGTTTCTCAGGGTGGGCCCGGTAGAATGCCTCTAGCAGACCAGGGTCCATGATCTGCCGACGTGGCAACCAGCTCCGGTCCTCCGGACCATACCCCTTCCAATCCACCAAGAACTGGTACCCCCGCCCACGTCGTCGAACGTCCAGCACTCGACGAACCTCCCATTGGGGGTGACCCTCCACAAACGTGGGAGGCGGTGGATCCGGGTCCGACGGCATCAGTGGACTGCGGATGACAGGCTTGACCTTGGACACATGGAACACAGGGTGAACTGGCATAGAGGCCGGCAGTCTCAACCTTACCGCCGCTGGATTCAGCACCCTCGTCACTTCGTAGGGCCCCACGAACCGTGGACCCAACTTCTTGGCGTCTGGCAGCGCGGGGAGGTCCTTGGTGGATAGCCAGACCTTCTGCCCCGGGTGGTACACTGGGGCTGGAACGCGTCGACGGTTGGCCCCCCGGCTGCTCCGATCCGTCGCCCGGAGTAGGGCGGCCCTGGTGGTTGCCCAAACGCGGCGACACCTCTCCAGGTGGGACTGCACGGACGGGACCGCCACTTCCGGATGGTGTGCTGGAAACAGAGGCGGCTGGTACCCCAAGGCCGCCTCGAACGGAGAGACGCCCGTAGCCGAGCTCACCAGGGAGTTGATGGAGTACTCCACCCAGGGAAGGAACCGGCTCCAGGCGGACGGATTCCTCGCGGTCACGCAACGGAGCGCTGCCTCCACGCTCTGATTGGTCCGCTCCGTCTGCCCGTTCGTCTGAGGGTGATAACCAGAAGAGAGACTGACCGAAAACCCCAACCCCTTGCCGAACGCCCGCCATACCTGTGATGTAAACTGGGGCCCACGGTCCGAGACGATGTCCTGTGGGAGGCCATGGAGCCGGAACACCTGGGCCATCAGCAGCTCCGCCGTCACCGCCGCCGAAGGAAGCTTGGGAAGAGCCACCAGGTGGACCCCCTTACTGAACCGGTCCACCACCGTCAGCAACACGCTCATCCCCTGGGAGGCCGGCAGCCCGGTCACAAAGTCAACGGCGATGTGGGACCACGGACGGCTCGGAACGGGAAGAGGCTGCAGCAATCCCGCAGGCGCCTGATGACCCGACTTGCTGCGGGCACACACAGAACATGCCTGGACGTACTCCCTCACGTCGCCTCTCATGCCCGGCCACCAGAAGTGCCGGGCCAGGAAAGAGAAGGACCGGTGGACCCCAGGATGGCAGGTCAACCGACTGGCATGACCCCACTTGAGGACCCGACTCCGGACCACCTCCGGGACGAACAGACGACCAGTGGGCACGCCGCTCGGGGCTGGATGATCACGCAGGGCCCTCCGCACCGCCGTCTCTACCCCCCAGGCGACCCGACCAATCACCAGGCCCTCCGGAACGATGGGCGCCGGCACCTCCTCCGTCGGTCCCTCCTCCTGGTACCGTCGGGATAACGCGTCCGCCTTCCACAAACAAAAAACAACTGTCTTAAAACTGACAGCGACAGCTAATCCAATCCCTCCTCTTCCGCACCTCTGCTCACGTAATTGCAGCGTGACTCACTCCAAAGCTTAGCTCCGCATCTCTCTCTCCTGACAGCTCCGCATCTCTCTCTCCTGACAGCTCCGTCTGTAGCGTGAACTCAAGGCACGAACCCACGTCGGACGCTATCTGCTCTCCTGCTCTTATCCTCTGCGATCCGCTGATCTGCTTCAGCTGCGAGACACTCCGATTGGCTTCAGGTGTGCGCCGGCACGCGCCTTGCTCGTTCCCTTCGCCTGGCGCGCAGCTCCCTGGCCGCGCGCGCTGATGTCTCGGGTGCCTCCGTGTACCCGGACTGTGGACGGGCTGTTGAATCCACAACACATCTGTTCCTAACTATTAGAAACTACCTACATCAGTATGAAATCACTGAAGCACCTGTTTGACACTCCTTCACACAAATCTTCAATTAGCAATCAGTCTGCAGGCCTTAAAAGGTGCAGCGTCTGGGTTGCAAGAGAGGATATTGAATGTGATGTGGATGAGGCCATGTGGCCCCATCGTCAAGACAGAAGAGTATCAATAGTGGCTATTTCTTATACTTTACTGTAATAGATTTATTTTGGTTTACATGTATTTTGTGTAATATTTAAAGTATTTCAGTTTTCAGCCACAGTTTGAAAAAATGAATCAATGGAATCAATAAAATTTGCATCAAAGCATTTCTGATTCTGGATCCAATTCTTTGCAAGAAGGCAAATTTGACAACACATTTGACTGGCATGAAAGCTACGTACAGTAATTGGCTACAATGACAAGCAATGGTGCACTGATTCTCACTGAGTGCTGTATTTTGTATTTTGTTGTCCACTGTGTAATGGTTGATTGGAAGAGCTCATACACTTGTTTGCAAGTTGTGTTGTTTGAAGGCAAAATTTGCTTTTGTTGCATATTTTAAATGTTTTGGCGCGGTTAGAGCCTTTTGCAAACAAAATGTGTCATTTCGACCATGAGTGCCACTGTTTCGGCCTGTGTGTTAACTGTTTTGAAAATGTGGAGTTTGAGTTGACTGCTGCATCAAAGCAATCAAGAAAAACTGTAAAGAGAAGTAGTAAGTGGAAGTAACTAAACAGGGTTGTGATGTTTTACAGTGTGCTAACCACTGAGCCACAGCCCCCTCTTGAGTCTTGCTGTAATGTTTAAGTGTGTTTATTTAGCTTTGTGTGTCTGTATCATATGATGTGTAACATAAGCACTGAGAAGTGCCGTCCAGCCATGCTTGGCCATTTACTGTAAATTACAGTTTTTCTTGATTGCTTTGATGCAGCAGTCAACTCAAACTCCACATTTTCAAAACAGTTAACACACAGGCCGAAACAGTGGCACTCATGGTCGAAATGACACATTTTGTTTGCAAAAGGCTCTAACCGCGCCAAAACATTTAAAATATGCAACAAAAGCAAATTTTGCCTTCAAACAACACAACTTGCAAACAAGTGTATGAGCTCTTCCAATCAACCATTACACAGTGGACAACAAAATACAAAATACAGCACTCAGTGAGAATCAGTGCACCATTGCTTGTCATTGTAGCCAATTACTGTACGTAGCTTTCATGCCAGTCAAATTTGTTGTCAAATTTGCCTTCTTGCAAAGAATTGGATCCAGAATCAGAAATGCTTTGATGCAAATTTTATTGATTCCATTGATTCTTTTTTTCAAACTGTGGCTGAAAACTGAAATACTTTAAATATTACACAAAATACATGTAAACCAAAATAAAATCTATTACAGTAAAGTATAAGAAATAGCCACTATTGATACTCAGTCTCTTCTGTCATGACAATGGGGCCACATGGCCTCATCCACATCACATTCAATATCCTCTCTTGCAACCCAGACGCTGCACCTTTTAAGGCCTGCAGACTGATTGCTAATTGAAGATTTGTGTGAAGGAGTGTCAAACAGGTGCTTCAGTGGTTTCATACTGATGTAGGTAGTTTCTAATAGTTAGGAACAGATGGTTTCTTTTTGGTTACCATAGCTAAAACAATGGAGTTTGGACTGCTTGAATGACATCCGTGTTAACTGTTCTGCAAAAGGGTGGAGAAAATGTGTCAATCCAATGAGAAAGGGTTAACACATTTGCAAGAGGTGTCTTGTGCTCTGCTGAGACAGTGACGATGAAAACCGAGTGGATCCCAGTTTCCTCAAGCAGGTCAAAGCAATCAAGAAAAACTGTAATTCTGATACTGTGCGCGAGGAGGCTATTTTTTTCACACGAGTTACTCTCATCGGCCACCAGATGTCACTGTGGTGTTATTTTCTCTCCCTGTGTGCCCACTACAGTATTTGTGCAACGAGCAGGAAACGAGCTTGAGTTGAATCCCAGAAGAAGAAGCATCTACAGCAGGGGTGTCAAACTCATTTTCACCGCGGGCCACATCAGCATCATGGTCGCCCTCAAAGGGCCGGTTGTAACTGTAACACTATAAATTTAACTACTACCGAACATATTGTTAAATAACTGTCTTTGTATTGTTTATTCAAGTGTAACAATATTGTACATGCATTTATATATATATAAACCCACATTACTCGATCTATTAAAACAACAGAAAATAACAAAGACAAAGATCAAACAATCGTTGTTATATTAACTTTGTTCAAAGCTTTTTTTGTCACAGTTGAGAAGGAAATAACTAGCCAATAATAACATGCATGTGGTCTGGGGCAGTGGCTCTAGCCCTTTGGTTGCCCTAGGCGAGATTGAGTTTTGCGCCCCCCCCCCCTCACACAATACTTTACATCACTGAAGAGACATACAGGTATATTAACTTAACTGCTTTACTTTGCATAGCAGTTTTTCACCCACTTATAATTCTACTATTCTACATTGCAGTGCAACAATAAATGGTGCATGGACAACAAACACCAGAATAGTTTCAGAACATTTTCTTTTTTATTATTTTAAATAATGTATTACATACTCAAAGATTAAATTAACTCCATAAACTGTGCAAAACACTCTTAAGCACCTGTAAGGACATTTAAGCAAATTATGACCCTCTATACCCTAACTATACCCTCTACAACAAGGGTGGGCAAACTACGGCCCGCGGGCCGGATCCGGCCCGTTGGGCGTTTTGATCCGGCCCGCCGAGTATTATGAATTATACATTATAGTAAAGACCGCTGTAACGCTTCTCCGTTCCCGACTTGAGTTTCCCGAAGCACGATGACGGCAAAAGACCAGCATCGATGTTTCTTAACTCAAGTCGGGAACGGAGAAGCGTTACAGCGGTCTTTACGTGCCGTGCGGCAGAGGACAGCTGTGCCGTGCTTTCTGCAGCGCATCAGGCTGTGAGTCCAGCTGCTGCTGTCTGCGCTGCTCACCTCCACCCTCCCCCACAGGCCAGCGCGCCACGGAGACATGGTCCGTTTTATACGGCATAACGAACGCACATCAGACCCACGGGACTCATGTGACATATAGGGTTCTGCCTGCCAGCCTCCTGCCAGCTTCCTGCATTGAGCCCCTCTGCAACAGGGGGGCTTTTTTTAGACAAACTGCTAGTCAAGAATCAAGCACCAAGGCAAGTTATTTGCTAGCATTTAAATTAGCAAAAGCCAGCAAGCCTTTCTCTGAAGGGGAGTTTTTGAAAGAATGCATGGCAGAGACAGCAGGTCTCTTGTGTCCAGAAAGCAAAAACAAATTCGAAAAATGTAGTTTATCACGCAGGACAGTGACTCGGCGTGTAGAACTAATTGACGAAGACTTAGCCAGCAAGTTAAACAAAAAAGCTGAGTCATTTAAGTTATATTCGTTAGTAAGTAATGTAAGTTATCTTTACTTTTTAGTTATTGGCTTTTACTTATAATTTATATTGGTTCACACAAACACTCTCTATCCATCTGATACTGGCCCGGCCCGTCTGTCAAATTTTAAAAGTCAATGTGGCCCCTGAGCCAAAAAGTTTGCCCACCCCTGCTCTACAAACATGCTTTTATAGATACTGTACGTACCAATACAACATTAAAAGATTGAAGTTCTTAGTAGTTATATCCCCATCTCAAATAATAGAAGATGAACAGTTGTTTCTGGCATTTCTATTCACCTTCTAAATTGACACAGCATTAAAATTTTACTCGTCTGGACTTCCTAATGACAAATTCGTTGATGGTATCATCAAATGATATTTTACTTGAGACCTCTTGGTTGATGCTCATCAGCGCAAGCCCATTGAGGCGTTCCTGACTCATCGTTGACCTCAGGTACACTGTAAAAAAAAATCCTAATTTTACAGGAAATAACTCTAAATTTTTACAGTAGTTTTTCTGTTTTTTAAAATTATATACAAAACTCTATAAAATTACAGACATTATCTGTAAATCAACAACCCAACTTTTAATTTACGTACTATGCTAATAATAACAAATTACATTTTTTTCTAATTTTTTTATAGAAAAATGTCTGTATTATTTATACAGTATTTTTACTGTTTTCTTAGATTACTTACAAATTTATGTAAAATAACAATAATTACCTGTAATTAAATATCTAGCTCGTTATATAAAGGTTTATGTCCATACTAACAATTTAACGATTTTCTTTGTAATTGTAAGGTAAATCATATTAGTTTTATATTAACATGTACTTTTACATTCAAACTCTGTAAATCCGGATTTTAATTTAGCAAACTTTTTCCATTACATCAAACATAATGCAGTCTTTTTTTTTTTAAAGAGTACAAAGTAGTACCAAGAATGATACATTTTTAGTCCTTTATGAGGAGCAACATAGGTTAATTGTGGCCCAGTGAGTAGAGGTCCTCTGGTAACCGCAGGGTTGGTGGTTTAATTCCCAGCTTTTATGTGTCTGGTCGGACTTTTCAAACCCTCCACCCAGCAGACACAGCTCCTCTCTGGGCAACACGTTGTGTTGGTGCATCTCTGCTCTCTCTTGTTCCGCCTGCATCGCTCTTTTCCGTTTTTTAATGTAGCTACGAAGTTTCTTATAGTTGTTATGGTGGGCGGGCTGTACCCAGCATGCAGTTCGGAGGTGTAAATGTCATAAACGTACAATTATTAGCCTTATGTATTATTGTATTATAATTGTTTATGTGACATAAACTGTTGTCTTGTGGTGTTTTACCCTGTTAGGGCGTTAGAGAGTTGTGGGTTATTAATTGTTGTCATAAAGTTAAAACCATGACTCAAACTCAATGCACGTAACATAAGTAGCTCCGACTGCTGCACCCTCAGCATTCACTGGTGAACAGTAAAATGCGTTGCCTGTTGGGGAGGGACAATGTCTGGGCACCAGTGTGACAGTATGTGAAACATTCATACAGTATGTCAATTTGACGTTGATATTCCGCCCAGCCTTACTTCTTTGAAAGTTTTGATATTAATGATTTAGGAAAATTCTGTAAAATAACAGTATTTCTCTGCATAACATTGAGTGATATCACTTTGTTGAAGGTGATTCATTGTAATAATACGGGAAGAATCTGTTAAATAACAGTATTTCTCTGCAGAACTTTGAGTGATATCACTTTGTTGAAGGTATTTGATCGTAATAATACAGGAAGAATCTGTAAAATAATAGTTTTTCTCTGCAGAATTTTAGTGATATCTCTTTATTGAAGGTGTTTGATTGTAATAATACAGGGAAACTCTGTAAAATAACAGTGTTTCACTGCAAAACCTTTAATGAAAATGTTCGTTAATTTATGGTTTTCAGCCTTTATTTGAATTAAGATATTTGACCTTCATTTTAAGGTTTTTGTTTGGCAGCCGCAGCTGCCAGTCATTTGACCTTCATTTTACGTTTTTTTTTTTTACAGTGTAGGTCTTAAGTAATTTTAATTTAGAGAAGCTTCTTTCAGCAGAAGCTACTGTCACAGGTAGTGTGACAGCAATTCTTAGGGCCACCCACATATTTGGAAAAACTTCTTCAAGTTTCTTCTCCTTCAAGTAATCTATAGGTTCTCCCTGGATATCAGGAATTGCGGAGGGTGAGGTGTCTGCAGGCGGCAGTGTAGTTTCACTGGTGCCCTGAGTGCTTGATGTGGTCCTGGATGTCCCTTCACCTTCACCTGTATTCAAACAAATTGTATAGCCAGACAAGCGGCGTTTAATATAATAAGTGAAATGATCATGAATGTGGTTGAACTTCCTTAAGAAAACAAGCTATTGTATTTAATACATGCTAACATGTTTCTATTGTACTTTAAAGTATGGATGTGGCTTGAATAAATACTATTAAATAGACTCACCTGATGCAGGCTGTGTGTTCCTGGCCTGTGTGTTACTGGCCCCTTGAGTATTACTGGATGTCCCTTCTCCTGCAGCTGTATTTAAACACAGAGTTCATCCATGCTGTTCGTTTTTGCATTTGGTCATTTCTATCATCCTACCACATAGTTGCATTGTACAAATACATTTTATCTGACCATGTAACTTGTAGTAGATAAATTACAATTACTGCCACCACTGCTACAAGGCTAAATAATGCTACTGATTACAATTAGTAGTATTAATGTGATGTGATTATGAAAGTAATAATTGATAATAATAATAATAATAACAATAACAATAACAAAAACAGAAACGATAGTACTAGTTGTGTAGGCTACTTACAAAGTTCAGAGGGAGGCGAATCAGGCGTCCTTTCTCCAGCAGGTGCCGGCCTCTGCAAAAATTGCCTGAGTGCATCTGGCCAATTTAAAACAAAAATAAAAAATAAAAACAAAACAAAAAACACATATACATAATCGAATAACGAATATATATAATCGTTGTTATATTAACTTTGTTCAAAGCTTTTTTTGTCACAGTTGAGAAGGACATAACTAGCCAATAATAACATGCATGTGGTCTGGGGCAGTGGTTCTACTGGTCTGGCTGCACCATCACCCCTGAATGAACCGAGATCCAAAGCAAGGAACATGTTCAACTTCTCAAATGGATTTAATGAAAAGATGGAGCAGTTTGAGCCTGAAATGGTACAGAATCTCACATGCCAACACAAAAAAACTAGTTAGAAGTATTCCCTTTTACACTCAATTAAAAACCCCAAAGTGCATCTTAAGGACACAAAGTAATACAACACACATAATCATTTTATAACTTCAGCCTTTTTTTAACAGACTCAGCAGTGCTTTCATGCACAAACATAAAAAAAAGGTTGGGAATGAAGTGAACTATCACAAATAGTGCGTGTGTAAACTCATGCAATCAAAGTGTGTTGTGAACGCAGCACTGTGTGAATAGACGCACTCTGCTGCATTCAAAATTCCCTTCAAAATAAAAGCACAAGATTTTTATATTGCCCATGCAAAGGTCCGCAACCCACTGAAAACGGGTACGCGACGAACCGAAAACGGGTCCACGACCGACTGAAAACGGGTCCGCGACGAACCGGAAACGGATCCGCGACCGACTGAAAACGGGTCCGCTGTGATCATGCCTTTCAAGCCGTCGCGGGCCACATAAAATGACGTGGCGGGCCGGATGTGGCCCGCGGGCCTTGAGTTTGACATATGTGATGTAGGTTATCAGTGAAGTTACGTTTGCTAGTAATAGCCTACGTAGCAAATTAGAAAAGTAACAGTCGCTAGCTAGCTATAGCTAGCCTAAGTGACAGCAATGAAACGTCCATTAGGTGATGCACAATACTACATTTATTTCGTTTGACACCTTAATGGCTGAGATGAGAAGACTTACCTCTATACTTGACTTTCTTTTCCTCTTCTTCCTTTTTTCGTTTTCGTCCCTGTGCTCCAGATGGTTTAGACCGCTTCATTTTTGCAAATGTCACGTAGCTGACATGCTCACCCCACGCTGGGAGTGTGCAGGAGCCCTCACGTAACTAACGTAACGTAATTTAACGCAACCGCCCCAAATTAGGAGGGCGCCCTATGATCATGATTAATAAACATATTTGAATGTGCTTGTTATTCTAACTATGATTAATGGGAAGTAGGTCTAAGGGCGACACTAGAGGGCGCCCCCAACCCATTTGTCGCCCTAGGCAGTTGCCTAGTTCGCCTATAGCAATCGCCGGCCCTGGCTGCACCATCACCCCTGAATGAACCGAGATCCAAAGCAAGGAACATGTTCAACTTCTCAAATGGATTTAATGAAAAGATGGTGCAGTTTGAGCCTGAAATGGTACAGAATCTCACATGCCAACACAAAAAAACTAGTTTGAAATATTCACTTTTACACTCAATTAAAAACCCCAAAGTGCATCTTAAGGACACAAAGTAATACAACACACATAATCATTTTATAACTTCAGCCTTTTTTAACAGACTCAGCAGTGCTTTCATGCACAAACATAAAAAAAAGGTTGGGAATGAAGTGAACTATCACAAATAGTGCGTGTGTAAACTCACGCAAGCAAAGTGTGTTGTGAACGCAGCACTGAGGAGTGTGAATAGACGCACTCTGCTGCATTCAAAATTCCCTTCAAAATAAAAGCACAATATTTTTATATTGCCCATGCAAAGGTCCGCAACCCACTGAAAACGGGTACGCGACGAACCGAAAACGGGTCCGCGACGAACCGGAAACGGATCCGCGACCGACTGAAAACGGGTCCGCGGTGGTGATCATGCCTTTCAAGCCGTCGCGGGCCACATAAAATGACGTCGCGGGCCGGATCTGGCCCGCGGGCCTTGAGTTTGACATATGTGATCTAGAGGGTTCATTGCTGTCCCTGGTCCTGGTCCTGCTGGAGTCACAACTACTTTGTTCCCTTGCCCCCAGCTCATCGTCGAACATTTAACAGCTTTAATGTAAATTATATTGTATGTAATTGTTGTGTCTATTTGTAATTGTGACTCTGGAATGTTCCAGAAAGATACCTTATATTATTTGTATTTGTGCTGTAGCTCTGTTACGTTGTGAATTATGTACACGTGACATTTATTGCTTATGTCCATCTGGGGAGAGAGATCCTCCTCTGTTGCTCTCCTGAAGGTTTCTTCCCTTTTTTCCCTGAAAGGGTTTTTACATCTGTACACATACGACATCCCTGTCCCTCACATGGGATCAGGGAAAAACTCCCCCCAAAATAGTAAAAACCCTTTCACAGGGAAAAAGTGAAAGAAACCTTCTGGAGAGCAACAGAGGAGGATCCCTCTCCCCGGATGGACAGAAGCAATAGATGTCATGTGTACAGAATCAACGTAACAGAGTTACAGCACATTCAATGAATATTACTTATTATTCATATAATGAGTAGGATGATACAAAAGTTACAATACCAAAACTAACGTTTATGCTTTCTTTCAAATTAAAAATAGTTTTTTTTTTACAGCTCTAACATTTATTTCAGCGTGTAAATTGTGATTATTTTCATTCTTTTTTTTCTTTTGTAATAATGTCCCAAGATCTGTCTCTAATAAAGGTATAGAAGACGTAACGTATACGTTTAGGGTATTATACATATATGATTGTTTTTACATTTTGATCCACTGATCCGTGTCCTCCAGGTGCATCCGAAGATAATCTTAGATTGAATCTTAATCTTCAGTAAAAAGAGAAAACAGTCTAAACCTCAGCCCTGCTTCCATTTGGGGGCTGACAGCGTCCTCATTCAGCTCTTATCAACCGTGTGCGTGTTGGGCGCGCGTGTGTGTGTGTGTGTGTGTGTGTGTGTGTGTGCAGCAGCACTTTATAGAAAAAAGTAGAAGTGAAGGAAAAGAGACGTCCTTTTCCTGCCGTTGAACATCACAGACTCTGAATAACTGTCGGAATATTATATAATTGTCATTAATTTTATCGTGACACAAAAGGTAATTAAGACGTACGCAGAATATGCCAACATAACCAGTGAATGCCAGATATGAATTGATTATTATGTTTACAATGATGATGATATTTCCCATACAGACAACAGAGGTGTGTGCCCGTTCTTCGTGAGAGGCGCACTAAGGCCTCGAATGAAGTTGTCCCTTCATCAGTCTTCCCTGTAATCAGGCTGCAGCGCGCCTGTCGGTTCCGTTGTATGTATTATTCTATCGGCCTCTATGATGAAGGGTTTGGCGGGCTGATGCTGACCGGCTTTCAGTCGCTTTCCTCCGGCAGCCAGCTAGTGAAGGTCCGCTGATCCGTTCAATTTAGTTTGGATAGTTTGTGTGAATAGGGAGAGGCCTTATGCTGTGGCCTGCTCTTCATTACGGCACCTTGTGTTTGGACTGCGTGCTTGTAGGGATCAGCTAAACATGTCCTGTACATTTTGCATATAACGCCATAAAAGCAGCATTCTGTACGATGTGTACAAGCAGCGAGCTACATGCGCCATTTCACAAAAAATGCCAAATTAATCAACGTGCAGCATGAACCCGTCTGTCCCACCGTGTCCGTCCCACCGTGTATGTGCGCGCGCGCGCGTGTGTGTGTGTGTGTGTTTGTGTTTGTGTAGCTCAGCTGTATAAGATGTAACAGATATCCCATAACAAGGCTGAAGGCTCGGAGCTGTTATGCTCTCTTGTGGGAGACCGTGAGCTCTGGTCTCTGCTCCTCTTGGATCAGAGACGCCTAACATCATTGGACTTCGTCATCCCCTGTCCTAAAGTGTCCCGGTCGGTGATTGGCCCGCTGCGCTATGGCTAGCGTATTCACCCTCGGTCTGTGTGTGTGTGAGCATGTGAGCGTGTGAATGTGTGTCTCTGCGCACAGTGCTGTGATGGACGGACTTGCTAAAGACCCGACTGTCATACAGCGGTGAGCGTACCGGGTGTGTGTGAGTACGCAGCAGCATCCGGAGCCACTTGTATAGTCAGTACCCGACATGACGCACCGGAGCGCTTTTACGCAGCAGGATGTGCACAGTTTGCGAATAATTACACCAGCCAGCAATAATACGGAGATAAAGTGACTATGTTTTAGGGGTTCCCTTTGCCATATTTTGGATACAAACAGGCCGATCAGGTGGGAGTGGATTGAGAGAACGGAAGACGAAGCGATGGAGGAGCAGCGGGATCTGAACAACTCAGATAGCAGCGAGGGGGAGAGCGTCTCCCCGTCTCCCAGCCTGCCTTCGCCGCCCTTACTGCCTCTGCAGGCCGCCCAGCAGGCCCACAGAACCACTAACTTTTTCATCGACAACATTTTGCGGCCCGACTTTGGCTGCAAGAAGGAGCACGGCCTGGGCCCTCGGGAGAGGGCGCAGACCTCAGGACGGGACCGCGTCCACCCGGCGGTCAGCAGGCCAGGCCTCCCCGGCACGCCGTGCCAGGACTCAAACTGTAGCAGTGACAGCACTTCGTCTTCCTCCTCCGCCTCTTTAGCGAGTCCCAAACAGAGTAACGGCAGCTGTGGAGGAAGCGCAGCAGAGGGCAGCGGCGTGAAAGCCGAAGAGAGAACTGTCGGTGGGGCCGCGAAGAACACGTCCTCCTCGCTGGTGGTACTGAACGGGACCGGAGCGTCCACACCAGAGAGCCAGCCCTTGCTCTGGCCCGCCTGGGTCTACTGCACCCGGTACTCGGACAGGCCCTCATCTGGTAAGGCAATAGCTTCACGGAGAAGAACCAAGGAGTGTGCAGTTGTTTGTTTAGTTGAATATCTTTATCACATCATTAGTTTAATTTTATATCTTTATCACATCATTAGATTAGTTGTATATCTGTATTACATAATTAGTTTAGTTTTATATATGTATCATATTATTAGTTTAGTTATATATATTTATCACATCGTTAGTTTAGTTGTATATCTTTATTACATAATTAGTTTAGTTTTATATCTTTATCACATCATTGTGATCCTTCTTTTTCTGACACAAACACAAAGATTAATTTATCTCATGTAGCAATCTTCATTCAGACAATCAATACCCTTTTAAAGAAAGTAAAACTCCAAAGAATATTTTAGAGAATTGAAAGATTGAAAACTCTCAGATCAGCTGATCGTTCTTAGTTTTACTATAATATATCTTTGTAACTTAATTTAAAATGTAGATATATCTCCGCCCACACAATACTAAATAATATAACGTTCGTGTTGTCAGGTCAAAGTTAACCTTCCGTGATTTTTACAATCCCAAATGAGGTCGATGGCAAAATATTAGATCTGTACATTAAATATAACCATTCAACGAGGATTTAAACTAAAAAAAAATACTATTGTTGGAGCAGACCAGGACTAACGAAGTTGTTCATTGTAATTATTAACGACGACAGTACTGTGGACATTTACACAATTAAAATGTTTTTTAATTTCATTCTATTCTAAATTTAATTGCAGTAGTATTCTACTGCATTTTATTTTATAATATTCTATTCTACTCTATTTTATATTATTATAGTATCTTATACTCTATTCTATTGTTATTCTACTCTATTTTATTTTATTCAAATTCTACTCTACTCCATTTTATTTTATTCTTTCCTACTTTATTTTATTGTACTCTATTTTATTCTACTATTCTCTACGCTATTCTATCATTTTAACGTGTCTCTTTAACCTCCTCATAATCAAATTAAAGTAAAACCAGACCAAGAATGAGAGCAGCGCTCAGTTGGACGTGAGCTAGTTCAAATAGAGGGAGAGCACGTGCAGGTGATATTTTGAACGTGAACATGCAGTGGAGTCAAATTATGAGCTATAATGTCTGATTTGTTGAATAATTCTACACAGTCTTTGAGTCCCAACCGGCCTGCTTCATGTCCACATGCAGCTGTCGGATCCTGCAGAATAGGGTTAGGGTGCACGGCGACGGCTCCAACCCGCCGCGTGTGGCGGAGTGTGACGCGTGTTTGGACCGCTGTGTGATCCCGGTGTTTGACCTGTTGTCCTACATGGACTACGAGGTATTGTGAGTCAAAACAATGGAGGCAGCGTTAAGCTCTCAGTTCCCTGCCGACAAGACGTTTCATTTAGCTGACGCTTTTATCCAAAGCGACTTACATGATATACAGTAGACTGTAGACACAGCAACGGTGAGCAATTAGGGTTAAGTGTCTTGCTCAAGGACACAACGACATGGACTACTGGAGCCTGGGATCGAACCACCGACCTTCTGATTGAAAGACAGACTTGTTAACCACTGAGCCACAATTGCCACATTTAGAATACGTAATCCTGTTTGATTGGGTCTGACTTCACCAAACACAACGCACTTTGGGAGGTGACGGGCCGGATGGAGCTTCCTAACGTCGGCTGGAGCTTCCTAAGGACGACAGGAGCTTCCTAACGCCGGATGGAGCTTCCTAAGGCCGTCTGGAGCTTCCTAAGGCCGGCTGGAGCTTCCTAACAATTTATTTCATTTCATGAAAAAAATAATAAGAGATTCCTTGGTTGTAATATGCATGATAATAAAACGCAATCAAGCCTATACATTAATATGTGTGTGTGTAATAATAACCCACACACTTAAGTATAAACGAATAGCTATACATATTTTATATGTGTTTGGTTAAAATTAGAAGGATTATTGTTTGCATGGTGTTTATAGGCACAACTAAGGCGCATTATTTGATTAAAGCAGGTGTGATATTAGCGTGCTTATGGATTTATATGTGTTCAATCTGGCCGTTTTCATCCTGCATATTTATAATTATTGTTTTATTTTACTTAAAAATGTGTACAACACTTCCCATCCAGCAGCTCCTCTGTGAGTTTAATATTTTATAAACAGTATAACGTCTCTACACTTCAAAGATGAGATGTGTGTGTGTGTGTGTGTGTGTGCGTGTGTGTGTGTGTGTTGTGTATCAGACAAACACGGATTTACTGTATCATCCCATCAAGTCTTCAATAGAGACGTATCATGGGATTATTAAACTTCTTCTTCTTCTTATTGGATTATAACATATTGACAATATGACAAATAACACAAATAACAATATTAATAATACATAATAAACATATGTATGATCATTATTCACATTAATATTACACCGTACCCCTCACGTGAGAGCGATCCTCACATTCATAATTTTTAGGTGATTTTTCGATCTGTGTTTCTCGTGAGTTCTGGCTCATCCCGCGCTGCATATTTATTTTCCCGCTCTGCGGTCCTTTCGCCCTACTGCAGGCCCAAGGACACGGAAACTGAAAAAGTCCAAAAGCGGCAAAGAGGACAAGCGGCCGCGCACGGCCTTCACGGCCGAGCAGCTGCAGAGGCTGAAGACGGAGTTCCAGGTGAACCGCTACATAACGGAGCAGCGGAGGCAGGCTCTGGCTCAAGAGCTCGGCCTCAACGAGTCCCAGATCAAGATCTGGTTCCAGAACAAGCGGGCCAAGATCAAGAAGGCCAGCGGCTTCAAGAATGGGCTCGCACTGCAGCTGATGGCGCAGGGACTGTACAACCACTCCACCACCACCATCCAGGAGGACAAGGAGGAGGACAGCGACTGAGGCCGGGCCGCGCGCCTCACTGTACAATGTAAATATATTCTACACATCTAATTTAATGGAGAGGACGGGACGGAGAGCTGGTCGGATCTCAAGCGTTTTGACAGAAGGTATCCTCTTCCTCATCTCCGTCTCCTCCTCTTCAAACGTGACTATCCAGCAGAGCAGCTGCGGACTCTTCAAAACGGACCTGCCGCCCCAAACCAAAGAGATGCTCTCGGGAACCGAGCCTGCACCCTTCAGAAACAATGTGAACGCGTGTTGCTATGTTTGGCCTCCCACAGCCGCACCGAGGCAACACGGCCCTCATCATTCTTTCGTTGTGTTGTTTTTCTGGACCAGCTGGACCAAGACCACGTCCACTTCACAGAGATGCCACACTATGAAGAGCCGGAGAGAAATAATCAGGGCCGGGGTTAGACCTAAAACCAGCAGTAAATCAACAATAAACAGGTCATATTAAAGGGACCTTATAGAAATGATATAAAGTTGGGGTCTTGGAATTGTGAGGTTATTGGGCCTTTTTTTATTGTGAATTTTAATAATTTAATTGGAGTTTATGCTGTAAAATAAAAAATATGCAATGATAATTTTGATCCGAATTCATTTTAAATGCAAAACATTTTCATAAAAAATATTATTATTATTAAAATGATTACACGAATAATATGGGACAATACTGACAATATGGGAATCAGTATTGTCCTACCAAAATCTTGAAAAACTACAGAATATAAATAAATAATCACCGGTAAAATAATATTAGAAAAATCGTATTGCTGTAAAACAAAAAAAATACACAAAGGATTTTTTGAATACATAAAACAATAGTAACATTGAATTAATTCATACTAATAACAGTCTATCATATCCTATTCCCCAAATTCCTGTGTGATTTTACAGTGAGTCTTTATCTAACCCCATGGCATAGTCATCGTTTTCCTCTGATGCTTTGTTATAGCCTCATGGTGTGTGTGCCTCTGAAAGTGATGACATATTGTTCATACAGAGAAAATGAGATATTGAGAAGACGTATAACATCAAATCACAAATGGACCATTTCAACTCTCTGTGTAAATTGTCTGGTGTTGCCTTTATTTGGACAGCTGCTGAAATACATAATAGACATCTGAAATACACAGTATGTTAGAAGAGCAGGAGGATATATGTATATTCAAACCATGTTTCCAAATAAACACTTTTATATTGGAAAAAGACACACAAAGAATCCTCAGGAAACACAGTGACCCTTTTCTTCTGGTGGGTGACAAAGGATATTCAATTAAGAAATTGAGGTGTGTGTGTGTGTGGGGGGGGGGGGGGGGGGGGAGGGGGGGGGCTCATTGGTTCAAGTGAGTGGGACAACTGAATCCATATTCATAAGTCTTTGGGAAGGAGGTAAGTGTACACCTGGAGATGCGACACTATCAGCGCTGTTCAAAGCCTTGCAGAGCATGAAATTTTCTCTCTGTCTCTGTTCCCTCTGTTCAACCTGAGAGGAGAGGAGGAGAGGAGGAGAGGAGGAGAGGATAGGAGAGGATAGGAGAGGAGAGAGAGATTTTTCAAAGTCAGTTTATTGCTCCTTTACAGGGAGACACATCCAAACACTGTCACTTCATCAGTTCAGCCCTGAGCATAAATAAATAAAATAACCAAGAGGAGAGGAGAGAGGAGGAGAGGAGAGGACAGGCCTGCTTGTGTGGAGGAGTCCGCAAGGCCGATAAGCCGCTCACCACAAGGACAAAGCAGCCTCAGTGGAGGCATGTATTTTGAAAACAATTTTATATTTGAAAGTTTACGCCACAAATAATATTATCCCACACATCTCTCATCCCTTTTCTTGTTCTAAACATATATTTTTTTATTTTTTATTTCCACATTCCCTACATTTTTTGCACAACGTATAATTTTGACTTGCCTTGTCACATGATTCTAAATAAAACTCAATAAGCCACCACAAATCATCATGTTTACATATACTTGTTACTGACAGTATGACTATATGACTTATTGTGCATTCAAAACCATTTAAAACATATTAAGTTACATGATAATAACCCATTAATTCATTAATGTTTGAGTGATGGCAAGACCAGATGTTTTAGTACAAAATATACAGAAAAAGCTATCCAGTTAAAATGTTATTTTCAGTGGTATATTAAACATTTCTTTAAAAAGTACAGATTGCTGTGAGCTTCTGTCAATGACATGATTTATGCTAAAACTGACCTGAGTGCATGTTTATAAAAATAATAATTCTCAAAAATGAATGATCCCTTTTTTTGGCTGGTGGATGTTGCTTTTCATTCAAAATCCATTGCCTTCTTCTTTCTTATTTATCTTCTATTCAATCAAAATTGACCTCTACCTACCTATGTATATATATATATATATATATATATATATATATATATATATATAATCCGCTATTCAATCAAAATTAATGTATTGCTCTCGCCCTCTTGCGTGGTGAGATTACAGGAGGAGTTTCTTTCCTGAGAGAGAGATCACTCCAACTTCCACAACTATTCAACTCCCCACGTTGAAAGATAGATAGATAGATAGATAGATAGATAGATAGATAGATAGATAGATAGATAGATAGATAGATAGATAGATAGATAGATAGATAGATAGATAGATAGATAGATAGATAGATAGATAGATAGATAGATAGATAGATAGATAGATAGATTAGCCTGGAGGTCATCTATTAGCCTGGAGGTCGTCCTTCATCCAGCTTCATACTTCCCTCAGAGGAAGAGAGTCTCTTCTGTAATCTCTGGAGACAGGCCAAAGAAAGGAAGCCCCTCTTTAAGATGGAGAGGAAACAGAGGGCAGCAGTAGGCTGAGATCAATTTGTCAAATTCAAAGGTAAATGTTGTGACAGGCTGACTGGATTTTGCCTCTACCTGTTCTCCTCCACTCTGAAGGTCTCAGATCTGTTGGGAAGAGAGGAAGAGCAGGCTCTCAAATGCAGGGCCTCTGTATTTACCCAATAGGAACAGATAATATAATTTATTCACACGCTTCAGTCCTGATTTTTTATCCCATGTATGCATAATAAAAAATTTGAGTGTGATGCAAATTTAGAAGTAATTAGACAAATTAACATTTCCCTACAACTACACTCCACTGTGTGAGTGTGTGTAGTTCTAGAGGCTGTTTGCATGTGAAGCAGAGTGGAGACAAACACGCATGGCCCTGAGGCTAGAAGCAGCTTTAATATACATGCAAATGAATAAGGTAATAACCAGACTCACTGCTGCTGTCCTCCCTATATTATTTGCATGTATATATATATATATATATATATATCAAAACCAACACTGACTCATTCACCAGAAAGAAAACAAAAAGCTCTGGTGTGTCTTTGCTCCTCCTATGTGGGTCAATGAAGCTGACCCAGAATTAGAACGGGACCAGTGAGTTTATGCTGCATTCATCACTTTTCTATTACATTGCATTTCATTTAGCTGACGCTTTTATCCAAAGTGACTTACATGATATACAGTAGACCGTAGACACAGCAACAGTGAGCAATGAGGGTTAAGTGTCTTGCTCAAGGACACAACGACATGGACTGGCTGAGCCGGGGTTTGAACCACCGACCCTCTGATTGAAAGACTGACTTGCTAACCACTGAGCCTCAGTCGCCCAAAATTCTATCAAAATCAATTATTTAAGTACACCTGTTAATTTTTAAATATTAATATTTCAAAACAACACATACACATATAGCTTACATCAGCTCAATACCATCTCTGATCACTGGAAGGGTTTCGTCACATTTTTGGTAAGAGATTAAATCATAGTTATGGTTTATTGTTCATTGGTTTGCTGAAATCACTAGTTTAAGTATCTAATTTTAAAGAAATGGGTCATTTTTTCTCACGCACACACACACGCACGCACGCGCGCACACACACACACACGCAACACACACACACACACACACACACGCACACACACACACACACACACACACACACACACACACACACACACACACACACACACACACACACACACACAGTGGTGGACGGGGCATGCTGTGTATGAAGGTAGATTTGTGTCTTTATTACGCAAACAAAAAATGTTTTTGAGAGCAAATGTATTGTTTGTAAGTAAATTACTTTTTAGTTTTGCTCATGAAACTAGAATGTTTGGGTGCAAATAAAAAATCGTGCAAATAAAAAACCTGTGCTCTCAAAAGAAAAACGTTCTCTCTCAAAACGAAAAGCTTTGGACCTAGTGGGCGGCGCATATGCTGTGGAATGAGCCAGGAGTTTCTATTGGTGGGTTTGACTGGGCTCTTGGCAGGGAGGTTACTGTGAGGAGGCTGTGAGGAGGATTTGGAGGTAAGTTCACACTATGTTGCTCTGTTTTGTCCAAATTATGTTAAATGTAGCAGCACTGTGGGCTAATGTTACATGCACGCAGAAAGTGGGGCTGCATGTCAACACAGCAGAAACACAGAGACATTTGCTCTGGAAACATTTGTTTTGTTTGCATAATAAAGACACAAATCTACCCTCAATAGCTCTGAGGGCCAGCAGAGCATTTGTGGCACAAATGGCTGCCGTTGTTTTATTATGGGTGAGTAACACATGTGGCATTAAGATGTACAGGCCTCCCACACTGCGGTGTTTGTGTGTGTGTGTGTGTGTGTGTGTGTGTGAGTATGTCTGTGTAAATCATACATGGTTAGATGGTATTTCATGTGTGTCAGACAGTGTGCATTCAAGGTGGATTGCATTAATTTACTAAATATCAGATGTTTAGACCAGTCCTCCTCTGATATGATAAGTCTTCTTCAATAAACTGGGCATAAAAAGCCGATGTGATCTGTTCATATGTATTCATTTAAATGCTCAGCAGTCTCCAGTTTCACTAAGGCTGAGTGATAGGTCAGTCAGCCTCATAACAGTGAGATCATTTGAATGAGTCTGGTTTTAGTAGCATGGTGTAGCGGCCCATGATAGTGTCAAAGCTCCCTCAGAAGGTTCAACTCAGGAGGAAGCCCTGAACAGTTAAAGAGACACCACGTGGATCTGAAGCTGCTTCAGGCTGCATGTTGCTCACGTGTCCGTCTCCATGTCTCTGGAGCTGGTTGGAGCTCCAGCAGAGACACGCTGGTGTTTCGGGGTCGTAACGCTCCCTGTCTCCCTTCCTCCCAGATGAACCATGCAAACAGGATTAGCTCATCCTCAGATGGGAGCGTTACGTTATTCGATTCCACCGCTTCTCAACCTGACCGCCATTCAAAGGGTTGAGCTGCACCTCCCACTGAGCCGACGCCATTTTGATTCAAGCCAGCAGGGAGGCGAGCATCGATCCAAGCCTCGTCTGCCTGCCGTGTTTCTGATTCAGTTTTGGAGTGCCACGTGTAAGTTGTTTCAGAATTTGTGGTGGTCGGTAAGTGTCACAACAATGTTCACTTTTCCTTTAAATTTCTCTAAATAAGTCAAAACAAATAACTGTCTTTTGAAAACATTCCTCAGATTTGTAATACGTTTTTGAATGCCACAAACTAAAGCATTTTGTAGAAGTGTCCGTGAGCTCAAAACATATTACTCTATCTCTAGTGTCACTGATATTTTTACATATATTTTACCTTTAATTACTAGAGGCACCAAATTCAGCACATCACCCAAAACACACTCCCACTTAAATCCATCAGACACGAAGAATACCAAAACACAGCAGCATTATATTTGTTTTCTGAGCAGCCGTAAAACTGTCTCCTCTGCTCTTCTGGGCGTCCATGTGAAAGGTTGAAGAAGCAATAAAAGTAACAGGGTTGGCATTTACCAAAGTTATCTGCTTGCAATCACCTTCTCCAAAGATTGTTGAAACCAATTGCAGGAAGGTTAACTGTGTGTGTGCATGCAGTCAAATCATCTTTGCATCAGTGTAATACACTTTGCTGGAATCTATCTGGTACTATGTCTAAATAGGATTTCTTTTAAAGATGGAAAATACAATGAACTGTTATACAAATCTGCTATTACAACAGTGTTTAAGTTTTTTTCACTTTGTCATCCTCTGGTGTCTCACATGCTAACATGTCTAAAAGTGGAAGGCACTTGAAACGTATACAATTGTAATACAGTTGTATAATGTTATACACTTTCATGGTTTATTTCTATTTTCTATTTTTGCCTGAAAAAAGTTGTATTGTATGGTACATTTTAAAGGAAAATGTGCATCCACAGTTCTAAATACAGGCAATTAGAGTAATAAAGGAAATGTAATTCATTTTCAGAAGTAAGCTTGATTGTGAGTTAAAAAAAATATCCACTACTTTGCTCATTATTTGTCTGACCATAAGGTTGTATTTGCTTTCACATGCATCATTTGTTGTTTGTGTGAACGTACTGCTTTGCTGTATTTTACGCTCCATAAATATGTATGAGTGACGCCGCAGCAGAGCCCACATTCATAGAGGTGTCAGAGATAGATCATAGATAGATCAAACAGGAGCCCGTCCCATGTGCACCTCCTCTTGCCAATAATAGACTTGCGCTGTGTTGTGATATTGAATCTTATCATATTCTTGCCTGATAAAAGGTTTCATAGTGTTTCCAGTGGAGGGGAGATGGACAGTAGCAGTTATTACTGAGCAACAGACAATGTAAATTACATGTTTTACAGAGAAAGACTGTTAAATAAATACATTTTATTGAAGCCAAGGAAGAGGACATACTGTATTATTACACAGTTTGGACTATAGAATATATTACAACTAATATTAAATGTCTGCTAATGGGTTTGATATAAGAGTGTATTTAAATATCAAACATGTTTTACTTGTACATTTAAAAATGAGAAATACTGTAAAATTAGTAAAATGTCACTACTCTCCAATCTGGTAAACATAATCCACATTTGAATTGAGCTCAGCGCTTTGTTTTTTGACCAACACACATGGGTATTAAAGGTAAGTCCTTATAATGTCAATAATGTGTAGTGTAAAGCAGTATCACATCTCAGTCAGGGCTGTCTCAATATCAGTTTATTACATGATTAACATCGCAAAAATAATTCACAATCACAATATTATCGTGGTATCTATTGAAAAAACGGTTGAAAATGGGTCAAATGACAATAAAAAGTAAAAGGGGTCACTCGTGGGGATGAAACGAGAATGATCACCAATCCTGCCATACGATGGAGCCTTTCTTCCTTCTGCTCCCTTTTGGTTCCAACTTGGTTCAGTCATCAGCCTCATCAGCCTATTCTGCCTCATTAGCCTCCTCAGCCTCTTCAGCTGTGTGGAGAATGTGTTACAAATGACCATTCAGATGATTTGTGTGATTGTATTATGATCTGTCACTATGGTAAGCTTCAGGCACAAACACAAAACCTCATAAGCACCAACAATTTTTCAGCCAAAATTGCGAATGTTTTTTTCTCATACTAAATCCTGTTTATCTCCTCATTCACAAGATCTATTTGAAAAATGAAAAAATCTATAATATACAGAAAACCCTTGTGAATATAGATAATAAGGCCATATATGTGTTAGTGGTATATTGGTTTATGATAGTACACAGAAAAGTTAATTTTAAAGTTAATTATTTTTATCTTAACATTTCACCAAAGCCTGTAATATAATATAACATAGTTCAGTATCTTAGGAGTATCTGTGCGAAGTTTGGAGTTGATTGAGGGAAGTTAAGTATTTTTAATAATTACTTTAGTTCGGACATGTCGGGAAGTGTGGAAATTCAGAAAGTTTTGAAAGCACCACAGCTTGTCCTACAGTTCTAGGTTTGCCTTTTTGAGGATACAGTTATATCAATAGCATCAGTTCATAAAAACAATATTAATCCAATATGGATTTTGAATGCAGAGCCGGTTTATCTCCCAAATATGTTAATACGTTTACCTGTTTTAGAGCTGATGGGCTGGTAGATGTTGCGGGTGAGAGAGAAGCCTGGGTCAGCCTGCTTGACCTGCTGCCACCACGACCCGACTCCGGATAAGTGGATGAAAATGGATGGATTGATGGATGTTTTAGGGTGATGTTTAGAGCTCTACGTGGAGCATGATACATAATCAAAAGATCAGCTATGGTTTATTGAGTGTGGTTGTATATACAGTGCAGAGAGACACTCAGACCATGTGCTCCTCCAAGAGGTCAAGTTACACTGGGGAGGCATTTAGGGAATGGAGCTCAACACAGACCGTGCCTAAGCGCTTTACCAGCAGCAAGCGGCATGTGTGGTCCCTTTGGAATTCTGTGTGTGTGTGTCTGTGTGTAGCTGTGTATTTAATTGAGGGAGGTTCAGGTAAATAGTATGTGTGTACGGTGAGTGCTTGTATACAGAATTAAACTCAACACCAATACAGACCAATGCAGCCATAGTAGCATCGGGGCTAACAGCTGTTTCTGTAACAAGATGAAATGCAGTGAAACCAAAGCAACACAGTTGCTGAGTTTTATTTCATACAGTCGTGTTGTTAAAGGGTCTGAGCCGACAGTAGCTGTGTAGATCATACGTTTTATTGCTGTTCAGATGAATGTCAATGGCAATATTTGTGGACGCCAATGCATAGGCAGGCATGAAAATAGAGAGTGTGTGTGTGTGTGTGTGTGTTTGTGTGTGTGTGTGTGTGCATATGTGTGCCTGTGTATGCCTGTGTGTATAGATAAGGTAGGTGTGTGCGTGTGTGTCGTAGAAATAAGAGGACAAGTAAAGGGTTTTTTTGTTAATTAAAATTAAGGTATCTTTATTTTATTAATGATATCATATTTCATCAACTGAATATTGTACTTTTATGTGAAATAAAAATAAAATAGTTTCAGTCTAAGATGCATATTTGCTGTAGACATGAAAGAACATTGTGGTCACTGCTTACAGGCCTAAAGCACAAAAGGTTGCCACTGACGTTCATGTGTACTCACATGTGTGACAGACATGTCCGGTGATGGTTGTCCCTGAACACCACGCTGCATGCATCCCATCTATCACATGGAGCCTGGGCCAGTACTTTGAATCCAGCTCCACATTGGAAAGGGAACTCTGTGGACCTCATGGCACCTCAGTGAGCTGTTGGGTAGCTGTGCTGGCAGAGCCACAGAGAGTCAATCAGAGTCAACCCTTTTCTAACCTGATAGTTTAACGTGCAACCTTCCTTTACCACATATACATCTTACTGGTTCTATCAACATGTCTTGTGAAGTGCATGTGCTATGAACCATACATTAAGATTACTCTTTTAACAAACGAGGACCTCATTTGTTGAAAGAGTAATCTTAATGACATTACATAATCCAGATATAATGAAGATTATATCTGGATTAGAAAAATCTTTGCAAAATCAAATCAAAAATTAATATTTTTTTAAACCCCTATTTGCATATCAGGAAACACATTCCCTAAACCATGTTAACTACAGTTTGGACCTGAGGAAGAAAACACATATTTAAAATTGTCCAAATCAAACCAGTAAAGGCAGAGTTATCCAGAATTTTAGGCTCTGCTATTCAAAACAACTGGATAATACAATTCCAATAATGCAACTAAAAGTATTTGGTTAAGCCCTCCATCCTTGTAAATGCCCACTTCATACAAAGCCCATGCTCCTAACTCAGACTCTCTTCTATACATTGTAGTCTGAAACAACACCAGGGTTAATTTCAACAACTTGACAAAGGTTGTTTAGAACCACTGAAGACAATACACAACTCAGAGGTACTCTCCATCTGTAGACATTTAGCTAAATGTGTAACATTGGTAGAGTACTTATAAAGGTGCCACGTGTGAGATCCAGCTGCTCCAAAGAAAATACTGGGTCTATATGTCTGTGTTTACTGTCACTGACCAGGACATACAGTCTGTGTACATTTTGATAGTTTATTTATTGGATCAATTGGCAGATCGGCAATAACAGATTCAGCCAGGTTTGATTTTTTAATGTTTTTTTAATGAACATTCTGGCCAAATTTTACACATTGCACCTTCAACAGATAAGAGTCACATGTTTCAAATGTTTGTGAAACATCTTCTGATTTGGCTACTCCTCACACTCACACAGCTAAGATTCTTTAAGAGAAGGTAGATTATCACTTGTTGTGATGTAATCAGGTCAGTATTCCGTTAATTAATTGGGCAGTGTGTGTAATCAGCCGATAATAATAACAGCAGCTAATGAAAAAACCGATAGCTGCTTTTGCAACATGTCACATTACCTACATGACAAGTCGGGATTATAAGAGAAGAATTGAGGAAAATAGTTCCTGTATGAGCAATCTGCTAAAACACCTATTTATAAAATCCAGGTTTCCGTAAGCTTAAAGCCTTAAAGTCAGGTCAGTTTCATTTCTAGCAGAGCAACAGCAACTCTGGCGTCTATGCGGGAACCGAATTCGGTTGTGGGCAGAGAATGAGGAATACATAACATTTTGGGGCATAATTCTCGCTCATCGCTCATCCATTGGTTATATGCTTTTTAGCAAGGCTGAATGGCCGCCTTTGTTGGATCCCAATTTATCATCTGCCCGACTCCAGCATGAGGGCTGTTCCAGGGGACCTCCAGAGTGCAGAACTGCACAGCTGGTCTGTATAAGCTGCCCGAGACACTGACTGATTAACTCACTGCAGGTGCATTTGCCAGCTCCGACTCAGCAGCAGTTCCTCTTCATCACAAAGCGTGTTTGAGAGTCTCTTATGAGTTTAAGTTGATATATGCGGGAGCACATTGCCTGTAATACATGTGGAATGTGATAAGTAGGAATGTCCATGCTGTTTGGTACAGACTTGTATAATCATCATGTTGTTTGTATGTTTGTTGTATGTAAGCTTCTCTGCTCCATAGTTGTGTGTGCTGCGTTCAAGTTAATATTTTAAAGCATTTCCTACTTCCAGCCCCCCATGTCATAATCATAATCTTCCAAGAAGCTACATAGAACCAGCCCATACAAGCTATATCATTGCCCCACTTGTTCCTAGAGTTGAACTTTGGAAGCCACTGCATGTGCACCTCAAAGGTTTAGAGACTCTCTTAGTGGTAGACTTGGAGCCGAGGACTTGCATATGGAAACCATTACACAGTTGCAAGAAACAGATTTGCTTTCAGCTCCCTTTTTGGTGCGGAGGCGAGAGAGAATGGAACGAGAGGTCAATCACATGTTTTCGTGTAAACAGAGAAACCGCATGGCGCGAGGTTTGTGGAGTACACCAATTCCTGAGGCTTGAGGGTGCTGTCTGCAAAGAGGGAGGTGTGTGGCGTTGGTAAATGAAGCAGTGGCCCTCGAGGTCAAGATGAGCCTGCCTCTGATGGGTCTCTTTCCAACACCTTACATCTGGATCATATGAGACTCTTCTCACACAAGAATACGAACTAAAGATACCACCCATGCTCCTTCTGAGAACACCCACCTATAGAACATATCTGACTTTACTTCATTACTACTTCACATCTGGATTAGAAGTCAAAGTTCACTTTGCTGTTATATATCACATAAAGATGAAACTAGAATTTCAGTTATCTTTGTTGGTTGTATATTATATTACTTTGTGGCACATTACAGTAACATAGGTACTGTAGGCTACCCGTATCTGTTTAGGGTAATCACATGTAGTATAGCTGCATATGTACACACCTCTCAAATTTACTGTATCCTCCCATCTCTCAGATAAAAGTTATTTGTTTGAAAAGAACTGGCCACATCTGAAGAGAAAACTAATTATAGTTGTTCATATTGACCACACTTGAAGGTGGGAGAAGAGGACTGCTGGAGGAGCCAGAGTCTGGCTCATTGGAATGAAGTGGGTGTGATTGTCAAACGGCTACCTAAAGTTACTGAAATCGTCTGATGCAGCCCCCCAACCCCTGCAATTGCATACTTGATTACAAAGCAAGTGCTTGCCTCGTGAGACTAGTAACATCACAGTGTGGGGCTGCATGAGAGTCCATATGAGAGGATACGCCTGTTGGTCTGTGTGGCCCTCGAGCCACCTCGATCCCCATCCCCTCCTCCTTCACAAACATGGCAACCGGAGAGCCCGAGCATGTTTGAAGAATTCCAAAATTCGTGACAATTGAGCTCCACAGTCCAAGTGCCTTCATTTAAAGGTTTAGGATTTAGAGATAGCTTTAAATGCATATTGATGAGATGATAGCAGCTTGAAAAATACAAAAATAGCTTACAATAAACCTGGTTAGAGTCAATTAAATTTAGCTTGATTAAATTTTGCCTCTAGAGCGCAAAAGAGTAAAAAACCACAACAAGAACATTCTCTCAAGATGGATGTGTGTTACCCTGCCAGGTTCTGTAGGTGTATTAGCCACATGGTATCTGCCAAAGATGCAGAGGGCCATATGGGCTGCCATGCTGTTACGGCAGAGCTGCTGCTACAACTTGGTGAAACAATTCCCAGAGGTAAACCTATGCTGCTTTGTCTCTGTTGAGTAGGACTCTTGTGTGGTTCTTGTTCTTTTCACATAAATGAAAGGGATGTTGGAGATGATGCCCCTCATCTCTAACTCCTTCTGCTGACATGGATAGTGGTTGTCTGGGTCGTGGTCCATGCCTACTACTCATTACATAAATAATTTCTGTCATATTCATTGAATGTGCTGTAACTCTGTTACGTTGTTGATTCTATACACATGACATCTATTGCTTCTGTCCATCCGGGGAGAGGGATCCTCCTCTGTTGCTCTCCTGAAAGTGTCTTTCCTTTTTTTCCCTGTGAAATGGTTTTTACTATTTTCTTTGGGGGAGTTTTTCCTGATTCGATGTGAGGTCCCGGGACAGGGATGTTGTATGTGTACAGATTGTAAAGCCCTCAGAGGCAAATTTGTATTTGTGATTTTGGGCTATACAAAATAAACTGAATTGAAACTGAATTGAATAGTGCAGATGCAGAGAAAAGGAAAGCAAGGCTTCACAGTGCTTTACACCGCAACCTTAACAATCAACCTTAACCTTCTGCTGCACTGTGATAGTGGCAAAGGTCACACAGAGATGGAATGAGTTTTAGGCTTTAGAAGCAGGGCACGTCGGACCATGTCTAATACCGCTCCAGCCAGAGGTAATGGCCTTTACCTGTCTGCCCAGCCGGCAGTGCAGCCAGACACAAGATGAGATGCCGTCCTCCTGTTCTCTTCCTCACCTTGAACACCAGCAGACACACACACACACGCACACACGCACGCACGCACGCACGCACGCACGCACGCACGCACACACACTCACACACACTCTACAGTATGGTCTTATATTATCTGGAAAAGCAAACACAGTGTTATTCACACACACACACCTGCCACTCATTGTGTGTACACACAAATATATGTACATACACATTTATGAACAGTATGTATTAAAAGTAAAACATGTATTTACGCACACACAAATTCTAAAGATTACACACATATATGCTCATTATTACCACACATTCAAATTAAGTATAAATACACATTGACTCACTGAATATACCATGTAAACACACACACATATTCAAAATGTTCACACATACACGTGTGTTTGTAGATTTAAAGCTGCTAGCTCAACAAAACCAGACACTGTTTGTAGAAGGAAAAGATATATCAGAATAAAAAATATAGACCAAGATATTGTTCTCAGGAGTGTGTGGACATGAGACAAAATCAGTGAATAAACTGTTCTGTTTGAGTCACTGTGTTTTTTGTGTGTGTAAATCAAAAGTTACTCATCACCTATAATGTACTTGGGGCTCATTTTTTCATGCAAATGGTTTTCCATACATTTGGTTGACTAAACAAACTCTGTGCTGAAGAAGGCCATAACTTGTAGCTAAAAGCTCCAGAAAGTTTCCATCAAGTAACCTCGTACTAAGAATTTAGTTTGGTCATCATGAACCTTAAAGCTCAAGATCTTTGTTTTTCTGCATTTTCTCTGCATTTTTGAGGACCATTAAATTCAGGTGAGAATTGATTTAAACCAATCATCCTTTTAAAAACATTATGAAACCACACACCAACACATATATTCTCAGATATGATTATTGCTGTCCTCATGCACATTCGCAACATGGCTCAACATGCAAACAACACAAAAATGCATACAAATTAGGCCAACTGTGGGTTGAACAACTTCCCCACACACATCCACACACAGCAAGCACCGACATGCTAGCTAACAGTGCTGTAGCCGCTGATCTACAGCTGGCAAAAAGGATCCTGCCCTGGTGCAGCCCAGAGTGCACCCGAAGGGATGGAACATTCCTGTTCCACAAGTCAGGCCCTCAGTTTCCTGTATGTCTCAATGCAGCCGCTCCGATCGAACGCATCACAAACTGCATCGTCAGTAACAGATGAGTAAGAATTGTTTACAGAGATAACATTTGATGACATATCTCTCTTTGTATCTGTTCACATCAGATGTGTAGTGAATCAAATGTCCATAAACAATAACCTTTCAATATATTGTTAAAACCTTTAGCCTGGGCCGTTTTTCAGGGAAAATTGCATATCATAGTAAAATGAGTTTATCTCTGCAACCACAAGGACTATTTGAATAATCTTCAAAGTTATAATAAAGGCAGCACTTGTGAGATTTGGCCAGGTGTGTAGATCAGTATATATTAAGAGTAAATTAAAAAAATGAAGAATATTCAGGATGATTATCTCTTTGCAATGATGCATCTGCAGGTTGAATCCTCTACCAGATTATAGCTAAATATGTGAACAGTCTCTCTGCAAATGTTTGACTTTGATAAAGTGAAGCAGAAAAAAATTTGAGAAGTTTTAGTAAAGACCTTTCAGACGAATCTCCAAATCATGCGTTTTGGATCTGCGTGTGCTATTTCATTTTTTTCATGTAGCCCAGGCTTTGCTGTTTAGGCTGGTAGGCAACATCACTATATTGTTTTGTGATTATTGAACACATAATAACTGTTTAATTAACAGTTAATCAAAAATAACCAATATCTGCATATGATTACAGAAGCTGTACAGGAAAAGCCTTCTGGTGTCCGTTCAAGTTTTGGTTGCATTCAGGTATAAAAAAAGTGTGCAAAGCGAAAGAGACGGGATGCATTGGTTAAAATGTAATTTGGGAACCCAGCGACTGTCGTCTGATGATATTACAGCTTTTTATTAGCTGTAATTTGTTCCGATTCAATTTTCGCATCTCAAGTTGAAAATTGAAACAAGAAGAAGAAGTGGCCCAGATATCCGCTGGCTACACCAGATGCCCTAAAACACTCGCCTTTGCCCCAGACGCTACATTGTCGTCAGACCGATAGCCGACACTTCAGCTACGCTATGCTGACATTTATATCAGCACAGTTTATTTAGCCAGTCTGTTTAATAAAAGTACAGTCTAACAATTGAGAATAAACTCCCAAATGTTGATGGACAGCTTCCTCTATGCAACACTTTAGCATACCGTATGTGGACAAGAAGTACTGCTCCACTTTGAACCTCCTTTTGGTAGTCCAAGATTGCTACATGCTAGTACCTAACAACACTGGCTCTCTGAATTTCTGACAGTATATTTCAAGCTCATTGGATATACTATTTTATTATTCTTATAGCTGTTTTAAACTCTGCCAACAAAACGTATACAATTGACCAGTGGCAGGCCGTGCATTTTCTACCTGGGCCTTCACTGCCGTCTGATATCGTTTACATAAATATGCGCAAGACGGGATACTGTGTCATAAACGGACAATGCATGTAGTCCACATCAACAAGAACCAGTCACATTTAGTTATAACAAAACATGACAAAACAATCCAACAAAACTGCAGCACTAAAACAAACCACACTCAAGAGCATGAGCCACGATCAGAAGGAATGATATTACTGTAAGTACCGTAAAATTCGGCACCACGCTCACCCGAGGAGTCGCGATGGAAAACAGGTCTGACGGGGAACCCCTGCCTCTCCCCAGCGTCTAGACCAGGGGTATTCAACTAAAGTTCTGCGAGGTCCAGTTCGAGAGAATTTCCTCATGCAAAGGTCCGGAACATCACAATAATGTCAAATTTGTGCCATATGTATTGAAGTAGCCAACAGTTGTATTAACGTCTATATGTAGTCAACAACTGACTGTAAAATAAATATAACAAAAAAAAATAAATATAACATCTAAACAATATTTAATATTACAGATTTCCTTGAATAATTATAAATAATACATACATTATCATCTCTTATTTCAAGGCAAATAAAGGCTGGATTTAAAACAGAAAGCTTTTGAAAAACGTGACTATATAAATTAAATGAATAAATTAAATAAATCATGTTAGAAAGATTAATTTAACTGAATTGTCTTGCAGCTTCAAATTCAGTTTATTCGGGCATCTAGTGATGTCAATCCAAAGAGCCAAGATATTATATCCTTGTTTTCTAAAAAGAGAAATGTGTGTGCATGGACTTCATCTGTGGTTATTAACCCACTTGTTTCAGCTCATTTCTCCTCTCTGTTAACATAATTCATGTGTCAGTGTTCTGATCATATTGGCCTTTTAGGTTTATTTTTCTGGGCCTTAATCTCTGATGTGAGTCGTTCGGTTTGCTCTAAAGATCTGAGCTTTGTCTCGTGATGTCTTCACATCGCTGCTTTTAATGTCACTGAACATGAGACATACCGCTCTTGAACTGGTTGTGGGAATAACAAACATATAAGTCTGTCCATTGTTCAAGGCTCTGGTTTAGATGTCCACATTTCTCTTTTGGAGCGCCAAGTGAAACAACTTCTCTGACTCACGTACTTCAAACTATCAGGTCTCTCCCGTCGCTCCCGTGTGTGCGAACGTCTTACTCGAGTCGAGGGCGGGGCTTAACGCAATACACACATGTGATTGGTCGAGTAGGATCAAGTGACAGGATTTTCAAGGCGTGTGATTGGTCGGAGTGTTTCCTGGACCGCTGAATGAGAGCCGTAGAGGCAGGAAAAGCTGCACCGGTGAAATAGAAGCGATCCACCAACAGTTAATAATTCGGTAATAATAATTGGTTTTCGGTCCAGGGTCCAGAGACAACGGCGTCTGGGTCCGGACCCGGACCGCGGTCCGCCAGTTAGTGACCCATGGTCTAGACTATGACGCTGCTAGACTACGGCGCTGCTGGACTACGGCACATAACCTAGACTATGGCCTAGCACCTAGACTACGACGCAGCAGCTAGACTACGCCGCAGCTAGACTCGCTATTATATATGGTTAAATACGACTGCAGATGTAAAAACACAAAAAGCAGTTCACTCACCAGATGCTGTCTACCAGATGTTGTCCATCCGCCTCTCTTTATTAACAAACGCGGTTGTACAGTTTATAAGTACGTCAGTTCCAGTACCAGGTCCTTCTCGATGGCCATGTGAGGACAGCCCAAGTTTCCATGCGTTTAGGGGCTGAAAATGTCCACGTTGTCAGTAAATCCGCCACCAAGTCTGTTTCCTCTCCTTCATCCATTGAGTGTTAAATTAAAATACACCAAGTAAAATACTAAAAATGTCATAACTTCTCTTATGTTTCAGCCTGAACTGTTCTGACTCCTCCTTAGTTCTCCTAGCCTCTAGGTAGCTTTCTGCTGACTTAACCTTATGCTCCCCACCAATTTTTCAGCCAAAATTGCAGATGCTTTTTATCTCATATTAAATCCTGATTATCTCCTCATTCACAAGGTCTATTTGAAATTTAAAAAGCTATAATATACAGAAAACCCTTGTGAAGATAGATAATAAGGCCATATATATATATTTGCACTGTTAAAAGCCACATTAGAAGCTAATATAAAAATGTATAAAAACTTCTTGGTTGCGTTTTTTTGTTAAGTATGACGGAAATATGTTATTGTAAAAGTAAATAAATAAGTAAACTTTCAAAAATATTGCGCTTTCTGTGTGGCCCTCCTATGAGATACCAGCAGTGGCCCCAAGCCAAATTGAGTTTTAAACCCCAGCTTTCACTCAAGGATCATTTTAACTGTAATAGATATTATAAAAAGAGGATATACAAGATATGGTTAAAGCTCACGTTCCATCTGTAATGTCTACTCCCCTGGGGCAGCTAAATCAAGTATTATCACATCAAAATGAGATTCAAATATAATAAATAGATTGATAATGTATCTTACACAAATTTAGGCGGCCACATCTGGTTCTGAAAAGGGAAGTCAATGTAAGATTTACTTAAGATTTACCAGATAATATTGGATGATGCGTCATATTAAATATTGATTTATATAAAGTCATGACTATTCGTGTCCTGGGTCCTCAATGGTGGAATGACCTCCCCATTTATATCAGGACAGCAGAAAGTCTATACATCTTCCACTGCAAACTAAAAACTGATCTTTTTTAACTATACATTGAATAAGGAAAGTAGCACTTTAGTGGCACTTTAGTAGCACTTAAACTGGCACTTTGTAGTTTAACTTTATTGAAGAATTTGTACTTTTGTTATTCTAGTTCTTTATTTGTACTCATGGTTGAATGCACTTATTGTAAGTTGCTTTGGATAAAAGCGTCAGCTAAATTAAATGTAATTGAGTAACAGATCAATATTTCATTGCTGCAGCTTCACTACAGCCATGTAGTGATACAAATCCACATTTGTGCATTGGAATGTATTTGTAATTCGTTCTTTGTGCATTTGTGAGTCAAATGTATTTGTCAAATGTATTTGTAAATCCTGTGTGCATTTGTAAATCAAATATATTTGTGAATTGTTCTGTGTGTATTTGTGAATTGTTCTGTGTGCATTTGTGAAATATGAGACCGATCTGACCCCATATTCTACCATGTGACAAAGTGTATTATTTGTGTATTTAGTTAACTTCAATTCAGTTTATTTTGTATAGTCCAAAATCACAAATACAAATTTGCCTCTGAAGGCTTTACAATATGTACACATACGACACCCCTGTCCTGGGACCGCACATCGGATCAGCAAAAACTAACTAAAAAATAGTAAAATGCTTTCACAGGGGAAAACAAAGGAAGAAACCTTTGGTAGAGCAACAGAGGAGGATCCCTCTCCTCGGATGGACAGAAGCAATAGATGTCATGTGTACAGAATCAATGTAGGTGACTGTGTCTGCCCCCCGGTCTGAAAGTGGAAGCTGTTCAGACAGAAACGGAGCTTCACAACTGACGGCTCTGGCCTCCATCCTACTTTTTAAGACTCTAGGAACCACAAGTAGCCCCACATTCAGTGAGTGCAGCTCTCTGGTTGGACAATATGGTACTATATGCTCCCTAAGATATGATGGTACATCACCAGTTAAGGCTTTGTAGGTAAGAAGAAGGACCTTAAATGAGATTCTTGATCTTGCAGGACCAAGATCGGATACAAGCGGCCGAAATGAGTTTCCTCCGCAGAGTGTCCGGGCTCAGCCTTAGGGATAAGGTAAGGAGCTCAGACATCAGAAGGGAGCTTGGAGTTGAGCCGCTACTTCGTGTCGAAAGGAGACAGCTGAGGTGGTTCGGGCATCTAATTAGGATTTCTCCAGGACGCCTCCCTTTAGAGGTTTTCCAGGCACGTCCAACTGGTAGGAGGCCCCGGGGAAGACCCAGGACACGCTGGAGGGATTATATCTCCCAGCTGGCCTGGAAACGCCTCAGGATCCTCCAGTATGAGTTGGTAAATGTTGCGGGTGAGAGAGAAGCCTGGGTCAGCCTGCTGGACCTGCTGCCACCGTGACCGAACCCCAGATAAGCGGATGAAAATAGATGGATAGATGGATCTTACAGGAAGCCAGTGGAGAGCAGCTACTATGGGAATAATGTGATCTCTCCTCCTAGTACTAGTTAGTACATGAGCTGCAGCATCCTGGATCAACTGGAGAGACCTAAGGGACTTAGCAGAGCAGCCTGATAATAAGTAGTTACAGTAATCCAGACATTGCAATATCAGCTCTATGGAATTAGTGAAATTTGAAAAAAATATTGTATGTTTCCCTCCACAGGCAATGCAGGGGTCTGAATTCCACAGCCTGGCTGGTTACATAGAGTCTGTTCTGAGTTATTTGGCACCGTTATGGCTTTTCATGTACTACACAGAGGCTAAGGCAGCAACATGTGGCATTTTTCTTAATGCTGTGTCAAAGTTGCACAGCCTTTTTTATTCTCAGACCTCAACAACAAACTAATCCATCGCTAGAGTTGAGTGTTTTGCCCCGTCAGAGATGAATGTGATAAGTGTGACTGGATATTATTGAGACTGTGAGACTTGTCCAAAGGTTTTCATATGTGCCGAACAGATTTCATATAAATCCTAAACTCTGAGACAACAGAATTTACTGGCACAGGACTGAATCCAGCTCAGGTTGTCTCTGCTCCCTATCCAACGCCTTATTGCATCTTTATCCACTGCTTTGATGAAGACTGAAAGAGCTGTGAGAATAGACGGCTCCCACTGGGAACTCCTATATTCTGATTTCTGCTATAAAGCTGAAACAACATACATTAATGCTTAGATTTCTAATTAACTTTGCTATACGGTTGTAAGGAAGACTTAAACACAAGCTGTGAAAGTTGTGAAATAACCAAAAATCATACATTTTGCGACTGTGGATCAGTGGTTAGCAGGTTCGTCTTTCCATCAGAGTATCGGTGGTTCGATGCCCGGCTCTGTAATAAATATCTCTCCATTTTGGTTTAGACAGGACCATCTTGTGATCTGGGGGTGCCAGTGGTTTGAGGGCAATACACTTTTTAAACCTGACTCATACTCACAAATCTGAATAGGAACGATAACCTGGTAGCCACAAATCAATTGTATGCTGACAAATATATAGGAAAAGCAGACCAAGAAAACATTAATGTAAAACATAATGTTCCACAGGGTGTGGATGTGATGACAAATCCATGTGTGCACAAATGCAAAGTATATTGTGGTGTTATCTTCCATCTGTGGAGGGTATGTCAGCTATTTCATTTGTGCTTTACATTCTGTGAGTTCTTCAGAAATGCTTTCAGAGTATGATTGTCAGGCCCTTTCTTCAGCCCCAGAATCAGAGCAGGATTTCTCAATCACATCTAGATTTCACTTAATGAAAAACTGCAGCTCCTGTGTTAGTTCATATGTACTCAATGCTCACAGAGGCAGGGGCTCTGGAGGACCGTGCTCAGGATCAATAAACGCTCTGGCATAGGATTCCCTTGCCCTTGGCTCATGCAGAGAGAAAATATATGAAAAACAAAAAAAGGCTTGCCAGCGAGCCTTTGGGGTTCTGTGTGTGTATTTAGTCTAGCTCCCAATGTCTTTCAGCGGTTTCAGTTCAAAGCACGTGGAGTGTGAGCCAAAAGCAACTGTGAAACCAACCCCTTGATCACAGTGGCGTTGCCTTTGATTGAATTTAGCATTCAGTGGTGGGTCGAAATCCCAGCAAGAAGGCGTGAGAGGTAGAACATGCAGAGGTCAAAGTAGTCATGGCCAATTTCCCACGTATGTGAGGCGCAGATTGGAGAGATAGGATATTAGTAAGACTTTTGCCCTGAGATTTTCAGGCGACATACATGCTTCAATTATCAAGGTTTTTAAGGAGTTCATACAAGGTCCCCAGGAAAAGTGCCAGCCTTTAAAGCAAATGTAACATAATCCCCAAACTGTGGAATTACAACTTCTGGGTCCATCCCTTGATGTCTTTTAGCCCAAAAAGACATTGTCTGTAAATCAATGGATATATTCTTTTAAATATCTAAACTTCCCACCTTCCCAGCATGAACACTTGAATCACCCTCTGATGATTTTTATCAGATCCTTAAAGTTAGAGTTATTTTCCTTCATTTGTTCATGTGGGTCTGGTCCGAGGTCTGGGAGGCGGGATTAAAGGAAACACTTGTGCGCTTGTTCTGTGGGCTCATGGAAGTGGAAGAGCGCCAGAAGATCTGGGTAATTCTATCCATAAAGTTGAGGGATGCATGAAAAAAGTGTAAACTACAATTGGTGACGATTGGAGGTGAGTATTTTCTGTTATACCATTATCAAGATAAGTCTAAAAAACAATTGTATTCCAATTTGTACCTAAACTGTGCCGTGGATTACAGAGTGCAACATAAGAAGTAAACTGTAGTAAACATCGAATAGCCAAGCTGCAGCTTAAATCTATTGGCCTTTAGACTGAGGGTCAGTTTTGGAAGAATTCAGCAACTATGAACTATGTTGCACCTAACTGAAACAAGAAAACCTTTTGAATTCACAAGCTCTCTGATTGACGTCACTGAATGGCTCCTTCATCAGTTTTGTTGTGTTCAAAGGCACCCGCTAAGCTCTTCAAAAGAACTTGATTTACTCTGAAAAGTATTGAAATAATTCTAACTGATGGCTATAACATAAGCCTATAGCACGATTAAACAAGCGTTCGGCTGTTGAGTCTTTCAGTTTGAGCGCCTTAGAGACACTGGTTCTGTCTCAGAAGCTTGGGTGTCTGCATGTTAGCGTCGACAACTTCCTGAGAACTGCTGCAGTCTTCACCATCACCAAGTTCAGCTTGTGATTCAGTGACATCTTTATCAGGTTCAGCAATGGCACAAGCTTGCAGCTGGTCTCCATGACGTCTGTGTACTGTGTCACAGTCCCGCTCTCTGACTTCATACGAAACAGGGCCCGTCTGTCTCACAATCAACCCTGGAATCCACTTGTGACTCCCCATCACAGTGCTGCGCAGATAAACGGCGTCGTCCGTATCAAAGAACCGGTCTGCAGCAGTGCGGTCATGGTGTTCTTTTTGCTGGTACTGTTTCTTACGTACCGTCTCCTTGGTACAAGGCTTTAGGAAATCCAACCTTGTCCAGATATGTCTGTGAAGAAACAGGTCAGCCGGGGACTGTCCAGTTGTACAGTTAGGCATAGTCTGATATTGCAGCAGGAACAGTGAGATCTTGTCATCAATGTTCAGTGAAGTATGAGCAAGCTTCATACCTCTCTGCCAGACCATTTGTTGCTGGATGTCCTAGTGCACTCGTGGTGTGCAGAATTATGTTCTGCTAGGCAAAACTCTGGAACTCGTCCACATCTTTCGTCCACATGCTTCCACATATTTTGTGTGTTTCTTTCCTCTGCCCTGTTAATGCCTCTCACTCTCGTGTGTGCTTTAGACCGACATGCCTTTTTAATATGCCCAGTCTAGCCACAGTTATGGCATTTAGTCTCTTTATAACAGCATTCATTTGGCTCCTGATTCTTCCCATTCCACCGGTAACAGTTTCTTGTCCGCTGTCGCTGTGGCTTCACCTGGTAGACGTTTGCCACCACCACACTTTCAATTTCCAAGAATAGATCCATCCGTTCAATGTACGCTGACCATTGTTCATTTTCCGGCATGAACTCGTCAATTCTCCCGAACAGGGCCATCTTACTCACTAGTACTGACACCGTGTGTCTCTCTTTACCTGCGAGAACGTACAGCTTTTATCCTCGTCGCCAGTTACTTTGGTGTATTAACCATGCGGATGCACGTGAAGCATTAGTTACTTTATTTGGCCATGCAAGAACTCCGTAATGTGCATGTGCCTACAGTTACTAAGAAGGACAGTGTTCACTGAGGTCCAAAAAACATTTGTACTTACAGTATAATGACCATATAACTAAATGTGATCAATATACCACAATATAGACATAAACAACCTCATAGTATTAACCTTCGGTGTGGGGATCCAGGGTTGCCACCACAAGGTGGAGCTGTGGGAATCTGGATAACGAACATGTTTTCTGTTTTTTGTGCAGGCAGAGGCTGGACAGCCGGAGAGGAGCGCTTCCGCCTGACCCGCCTGGAGCTCGTTGTTTAATCAGGCGGTGGATAAAGGCCGACCTCCTCCGTGGCTCCAGCGTGAGGAAATTGTTTGTGCATGAGCACGTACTTGTGGTGAATGACGACCTGTCTATATCCTGTGATTACTGGAATAAATACCCGTGTGAAACCTACCTCTTCGTGTCGTGTTCTCGCATTTGGGTCCAACACGAGTCCGGTCCTGACAGAATTTCCTCACCAAAATTGAACATGGACCCAGCGAGCCCGGAGGCTCTCCACAACGCGCTCAGCGCCCAGGGAGCAGTGATCGGGAGGCACGACCGGGATTTAAGCGAAGTGACGGACACAGTGCAGAGTTTGGCCCGAAGTGTGCAGCAGCTGGCGGCGCAAGTAGCGCAGTTGTCGGTCCCTGTTCCGTGACCCGCCGTGAGTACCCTTCCCCCGGTTCCTGCAAACCCTGTTTCCATCAGGGAACCTATGGTTCCCCTCCCGGAGCCCTATGCGGGGGAACCTGGTTCATGCGGACGATTTTTGTTAAATTGTACGCTAGTCTTTGATCTTCAATCCCAGAGCTACGCTAGCGATCGAGCTAAAATAGCGTTTTGTATCAATTTGCTCCGGGGAAAGGCGGCTCAGTGGGCTACAGCTTTATGGTCTGGCCAGGCGACCGTGTTGCGCTCTTTTGCTGAGTTTTCCGCGGAACTGCAGAAGGTTTTTGACCACCCCGTTCGGGGGCAGGATGCTCTAAATCGTCTGTTGTCCCTAAAGCAGGGATCCGGCTCCGTGGCCGATTACGCAGTCGAGTTCCGCATACTGGCGGCGGAGTGCGGCACGGACGAACAGACTTTAAGGACATTGTTCGTCAGGAATCTGTCGGGGAGCCTCAAGGACGAGCTAGTCTCCCGCGACGAGCCCACCTCCTTGGAGCAGTGTATCTCGCTAGCCCTCCAGATCGACAACCGGATCCGAGAGCACCGGAGGGAGCGAGCCCACCAGATCCCAAACCCGGCCGGGGTGGCGGGTTCGAGCTCCGGTTCCCCGGAGACCTCGACGTGGGAGGAGCCGATGCAGCTGGGGCGAGCCCGGTTGTCCTCGACGGAACGTCAGCGACGCCTGCGGCTCCGGCTCTGTTTTTCCTGCGGACTCGCAGGACATCAGGCGGCTTCCTGCGGGGAGTCTCCAAAAGGACGAGCTCATCGGTAGAGGAGAGCATACCGGTGAGTAACTTTTCGTCCCCCCGCTCTCCTAATCGATTTTCCCTTGCTGCGACCCTGAGAACTAATTCCCGGTCCCATTCCCTGCCCGTATTAATCGACTCAGGGTCGGACGATAACTTTCTGGACACTACAGTTGCAACCCAGTTGGAGGTGCCTCTCGAGCCTCTACCACGTCCTCGGGCGGTTCACGCACTGGACGGGCGGCTAATTGCTGAGATCACGCACCGCACTGCTCCACTGACACTCACTGTCTCTGGAAATCATAGGGAAACCATACAGCTATTCATTATCCCCTCTCCCGAGTCCCCGATAGTTCTAGGCATACCCTGGTTACGATTACACAACCCCCAGCTGGATTGGACGACTCTGTCCATTTCCAGTTGGAGCGTGTCCTGTCACTCCCGTTGTCTCCGGGGAGCTGCTCCGGAGCCACCGCAGGCTGCGGCGGGGGTTTTTTCCCCAGACTTGACCTCCGTGCCAGAAGAATATCACAACCTCGCTCAGGTTTTTAGTAAGGACTTGGCGCGCATGCTACCCCCTCACCGTCCTTATGATTGCATGATAAATCTCCTACCTGGTGCCCCCCTTCCTACCAGTAAGTTGTTTAACATCTCACGCCCGGAGAGGACCGCTATGGAGACGTACATCCACGAGTGTTTAGGGGCTGGGTTAATCCGTCCGTCTTCCGCCCCGTTGGGAGCAGGGTTCTTTTTTGTGGGGAAGAAGGACGGGTCTCTGCGTCCCTGTATTGATTACCGGGGCTTGAACCTCATAACAGTGAAGGATAAGACCCCGCTGCCCCTTATTGACCCTTCTTTTGAGCCACTGTGTCATGCCCAGATATTCTCCAAGCTGGACCTCAGGAACGCTTACCACCTCGTCAGGATTAAGGACGGAGACGAATGGAAGACCGCCTTCAATACTCCGCTCGGACAGTTTGAGTACCTGGTCATGCCTTTCGGACTCACCAACGCCCCCGCCACCTTCCAGGCCTTGATGACCGACCTGTTCCGGGACATGCTGAACCGGTTCGTATTCATTTACTTGGACGACATACTAATTTTCTCTCGTTCTCTCACAGAACATCGGCAGCATGTGCGACTGGTGTTACAGCGTTTGCTAGAGAACAAGCTGTACGTAAAGCCGGAGAAGTGCGAGTTCCACACCACCTCCGTCAGTTTTCTCGGATACATCATTGCCCAGGGACAGTTGGCGCCGGACCCCGCGAAGATCAAGGCCGTCGCGGACTGGCCGGTCCCCGAGAACCGCAAGGAGCTCCAACGCTTCCTGGGATTCGCCAACTTCTACCGCCGTTTCATCCGGGATTACAGCAGCGTGGCCGCCCCGTTGACCCGGCTTACCTCATCCAAGGTCCCTTTTGCTTGGGGTTCCGAGGCAGCCAGCGCATTCCACGAACTAAGGTCCAGGTTCACCAGTGCCCCCATCTTGAAACATCCTGACCCGGACCTCCAGTTTGTGGTGGAGGTCGACGCCTCGGACACTGGGGCGGGCGCGGTGTTGTCCCAGCGAGATCCCTCTTCCCAAAAGCTACACCCGTGTGCTTTCTTCTCCCGACGGCTCAGCCCGGCGGAGAGGAATTACGATGTCGGCAACCGCGAACTACTGGCGGTAGTACTGGCCCTGCAGGAATGGCGGCATTGGCTGGAGGGCAGCAAGCTCCCATTCCTGATCTGGACTGATCATAAGAATCTCGCCTACCTCCGTGCGGCTCGACGGCTCAACCCTCGTCAGGCCAGATGGTCGCTGTACCTCGGACGTTTTGACTATGTGATGTCGTATCGTCCCGGGAGCCGGAACGGGAAGCCGGATGCACTCTCCCGGGTATACCCACAGACCTGCATTCCGGATCCGGGTACCATCGTTCCTTCTACCTGTGTGGTGGGGGCCGCGAGGTGGAAGATTGAGTCGACGGTCCAGAAGGCCCTCCGCGGTTGTCCGGACCCGGGCGGGACTCCTCCAGGGTGCCTATTTGTTCCGCTGGCCGTCCGGTCACAGGTGCTGCAGTGGGGGCATTCCTCGACTCTGACCTGCCATCCGGGAGTCCGCCGGACCGGCATTTTCATTCAGCAGCGGTTCTGGTGGCCAGGACTGAGACGGGACGTCCAGGAGTTTGTGGCGGCTTGCTCGGTCTGCGCCCGGAGCAAGGCATCGCACCAGCCGCCTGCAGGTCTCCTGCGGCCGTTGCCCATCCCTAGCCGGCCTTGGTCACACGTCGCCATGGATTTCGTCACCGGGCTGCCGCCATCGGAAGGTAACACCGTCATTCTGACTATCATTGATCGGTTTTCCAAGGCCATGCACTATGTCCCCCTTCCCAAACTACCCTCCGCCTTGGAAACCGCAAAGCTTCTCACTAATCATGTCGTCAAGCTCCACGGGATCCCTCAGGATATCGTGTCCGACCGCGGGCCACAGTTCACGTCCGGAGTGTGGAGTGCTTTTTGCAGGTCCATAGGCGCCACTCCCAGTCTCTCCTCCGGGTATCACCCCGAGACCAACGGACAGACCGAGAGGGCCAACCAGAACCTGGGAACGGCGCTCCGCTGCATAACCGCACAGCGGCCCTCATCCTGGAGTACAAATCTGCCATGGGTCGAATACGCTCACAATTCCCTCTCATGTTCCGCCACAGGTATGTCCCCGTTCATGGCCTGTTATGGTTTTCAGCCTCCATTATTTCCAGCTCAGGAGGAGGCGGTGGCGGTGAAGTCAGTGGATGAACATCTACGGAGGGTCCGGGCAGTTTGGAGGGAGGCGAGGGCAGCCCTCACAAGATCCTCGGCGAACAACAAGCGACTGGCAGACCTGCACCGTTCTCCGGCTCCGGCGTACAAGGTGGGGCAGAAGGTGTGGTTGTCGTCCCGGGACCTCCCTTGGCCAACGGAGCCACGTAAGTTGACCCCTCGTTATGTGGGACCCTTCCCCATTTCCAAGATCATCAACCCCTCCTCGGTCCGGTTAACCCTCCCGGAGGCGATGAAGATTCATCCTACTTTTCATGTTTCACTCATCAAGCCGTTCGCAGAGAGTGATCTCAGCCCTCCGGCCGTTCCCCCTCCACCCCCCCGACTCATCGATGGCCATCCGGCGCATACGGTGTCCAGAATATTGGACGTCCGACCCCAAGGAAGGGGTTTTCAATACCTCGTGGACTGGGTGGGATATGGCCCGGAGGAGCGGTCCTGGCTCTCACGCCGCCTGATCCTGGACCCAGCACTGTTCCGGGACTTCTATAGGGCAAACCCGGGCAAGCCAGGGAGGACGCCTGGAGGCGTCCGTTGAGGGGGGGGGTACTGTGGGGATCCAGGGTTGCCACCACAAGGTGGAGCTGTGGGAATCTGGATAACGAACATGTTTTCTGTTTTTTGTGCAGGCAGAGGCTGGACAGCTGGAGAGGAGCGCTTCCGCCTGACCCGCCTGGAGCTCGTTGTTTAATCAGGCGGTGGATAAAGGCCGACCTCCTCCGTGGCTCCAGCGTGAGGAAATTGTTTGTGCATGAGCACGTACTTGTGGTGAATGACGACCTGTCTATATCCTGTGATTACTGGAATAAATACCCGTGTGGAACCTACCTCTTCGTGTCGTGTCCTCACATTTGGGTCCAACACGAGTCCGGTCCTGACATTCTGCTGTATTGAAGAAGACTTGAAACTAGAGATTGAGACCATAAACTCATATTTACAATGTTTACTGAGGGAATAAATCAAGGGAGAAGAGTCATTTTCTATAGACGTCCATACAATCCGATCCCTACTGGCTAGTAGAGAGAATGCAAGTTTGAAGACACGTCTGCATTGGTTTCACTCGGCTGAACCGGAGGATGCTGCCTGTATTTAACAGTGCATTGGGAATTCTGATGACAGATTTGTGTTGATCTCCCATATCACAGTTGTGTTAAATAAAAGTAGATAACAAGTGTGGGGCAGGGGCGTGGTTAAGCGCAGCTGCAGAGGGGGAGAGAGAAGGGCGGCTCAGGGAACAGGTGCGGGCAATGAGGGCAACGAGCCGCACCTGGGCTGAGGGGTGTGTGTGTGTGTGTGTGTGTGTGTGTGGGCGTGTCTGGGTGTATGCAGGCAGCCTGGGGAGAAGGACCTTAAAAGGACCCCAGAGGAGACGGAGCGGTCTCGGACGGCGGAAGCGGAAGTGGAGAGCTAGCGGCCACGCCAAAGTATTCTGTTGTTGCACGGGAGGGTGAGGGACGTGAATAAAAGTCCTGACAGCATACGCTCTGAGTCTGTGATCCTTGGGGATACGGGGCACGAGATAGAACCACGCTACAGTGGCGCCCAACGTGACTCGTGCCGGAACTACGCAGACGGGATGGAGGGGGCTGGCCAGCCGGTCGTGGCCCTGGGCCAGCTCGTAACGAGCCTCGCGGAGATGCAGCGGGCGCAGGCGGACGCGACGCATCGGCTGCTGGGGGCCCTCCATGACCAGGTGGAGCGGCAGACGGAGGCCCTGGACCGCATCGCCCTCAGGACGTCCGGGTCGCCGGGGGGGTCCGCGATGCCGATTGGGTCCCTTCCCCGGATGGGGGAGGGGGACGACGTCCGGGCGTTCCTCGAGGCCTTCGAGGACACTGCGCGCGCCTGTGAGTGGCCGAGGGCCGAGTGGAGCGTGCGGATGCTGCCGGTCGTGGCAGGGGACGCGCTGACGGCAGCCATGGGGCTTCCGGCGGCGGCGCGGCGGGATTACGCGGCGGTGCGCCAGGCCATCGTCGACCAGTTGGGGCTGACGGCGGAGGACTACCGGCGGCGATTCCGGGCGGCAAAGCTGGGGGCCGCCGACCGCCCATTCGCCTTCGCCCAGACACTCCGGGACGCCGCGGGCCGGTGGCTCCAACCCGGGGACGAGGCGACGGCGTTGGCGGTGACAGAGCAGGTGATTCTGGAGCAGTTTGTGGACGGGCTGCCTACGCGGACCGCCTCCTGGGTCCGGTGCCACCGGCCCAAGGACGTCGCCGCCGCGGTGATCCTGGCGGAGGACCACCTGTCGGTGTACCCGCCGGACAAAGGGAAGCCAGGGGGAGCCGAGGGGCCCGCCCGTCCGACCGCGGGGCCAAGGAAGAGGTGGACGGGGCCGACATCACGGGACCCGGAGCCGAGTCTGCCACCAGGGGAGGGCCCACCGGGGACCAGGGAGCAGGTGCCAGTCCGCAGCCTTCCCAGCCTGCAGAGGGTCCCTCCACCGTCCGGGCAGGGGTGCTGGAGATGCGGCCAGCCCGGACATATCCGGCAGGACTGCCCCTTAATGGAGGTGGGTCAGGTGGTCCGGGTGGCCGGGTCTCCAGCCCTCTCCCCAGATCCAGGAGCGGCGTACCGCGTTCCGGTAAGTCTCCAGGGGGGTACATATCAGGCGATGGTGGACTCGGGTTGTGCACAGACCATGATCCACCAGACCCTGGTTCGACCCGGGGCATTGGTGGAGGCTGCACGGGTACGGATAAGGTGTGTACATGGGGATATTCACGAGTATCCCATGGTCCCGGTGGAGATTCGGTATAGGGGGAAAAAGCATAGGGTTAAGGCCGCGGTTAGCTCCCGCCTTACGCACCCTCTAATTCTGGGGACTGATTGGCCGGGGTTTGGTAAACTGATGGGACGAGTGACAGAGGGGCGTTCACGGCTGCCAGGGCAGTGGGATATGTGCGCGGTGCTCAGCGGCGACGCAGGGCCCTCCGACACTGCCGAGGGGGGGGGGGAGCCGGCGGAGTCGCCGGCGGCGGCGCCGTCGGCTCCCGAGATTTCCCCCCTGGAAGATTTTCCACTCGAGCAGACTCGGGATGAGACCCTGCGGGCAGCTTTTGACCAAGTGATAAGCATTGATGGTCAGCGGGTAGGCCCGGACGCAGCGCGGACGTATCCCCATTTTTGTGTGATCAGGAACCGGCTATATCGGGTGTGCCGTGACATCCAGACCGGGCTAGAAACCACCCAATTGCTGGTGCCGAAGAGCCGCCGGGAAATGATTTTCCAGGCGGCTCATTGTACCCCGATGGCTGGGCACATGGGATGTGATAAAACATTGCACCGGATCATGGCCCGATATTATTGGCCGGGGATCTGGGCGGATGTGCGCCGCTGGTGCGCATCCTGCCCAGAGTGCCAGTTGGTGAATCCCCCGGCCATTCCAAGGGCGCCATTGCGTCCGCTCCCGTTGATGGAGGTGCCATTCGAGAGAATGGGCATGGACCTTATCGGGCCATTTCACCGGAGCACACGCGGATATCGCTTTGTGTTGGTCCTAGTGGATTACGCAACGCGATATCCGGAGGCGGTGCCGTTGCGCAACATCTCAGCAAAAAGTGTTGCGCAGGCACTGTTCCAGGTCATCTCCCGAGTCGGGGTCCCCAAAGAGATCCTGACTGACCAGGGCACGTCGTTCATGTCGCGCACACTGAGAGGGCTTTACGAGTTACTGGGGATCAAGTCTGTGCGAACCAGTGTCTACCATCCCCAGACCGATGGGCTGGTGGAACGGTTCAACAAGACGTTGAAAACCATGATCCGTAAATTCATTAGCGATGATGAACGTAATTGGGATAAATGTCTTGACTCTCTTTTGTTCGCAGTGCGGGAGGTTCCCCAGGCCTCCCTGGGATTTTCTCCCTTTGAACTGCTGTACGGCAGGACGCCGCGGGGGGTGCTCGACCTGATTAAGGAAAACTGGGAGGAGGGGCCGAGCACCAGTCGGAATGAGATTCAGCACGTCCTGGACCTGCGCGCAAAGCTGCACGCCTCGGGTCGGCTGTCACGGGAGAATTTGCGCCAGGCCCAGGAGCGGCAGAAACGCCTGTACGACAGAGGGTCTAAGCTGAGACAATTCGCACCGGGAGACAAGGTACTTGTGTTGCTTCCTTCCTCCAGCTCCAAACTCCTCGCCAAGTGGCAAGGGCCCTTTGTGGTCACACGGCGGGTCGGGGAGGTCGACTATGAGGTGGCGCGGTCAGACCGGGGCGGGAGCCCGCAGATATACCACCTCAACCTCCTAAAGGCGTGGAGGGAGGCGGAGTCTGTCTCGCTGGTGTGCGCAGTGTCGGAGAGGGAGGAGCTGGGGCCTGAGGTGCCAAAAGCGGGAGTCCCCGCCTCACTCCGTTGCGAAGCCCACCTCTCCGCGGCCCAGCAAGCAGACGTAGCCAGGTTGCAGGAGCGTTTTGCCGGCGTGTTCTCGCTCCGGCCGGGCCGCACCGACCTCATAGTGCATCCAATCGAGACCAACCCAGGGGTGACGGTACGTTTGCGGCCCTATCGGCTCCCGGAACACAAAAAAAAGGTGGTTCGGCGGGAGTTGGAGGCGATGCTGGAGATGGGGGTGATAGAAGATTCCCACAGCGCTTGGTGTAGTCCCATAGTTCTTGTTGTCAAGAAGGACGGGTCTATACGGTTCTGCGTGGATTACCGTAGGGTGAATGCGGTGTCACGGTTCGACGCTTACCCGATGCCCCGGGTCGACGAGCTCCTGGATCGGCTTGGCACTGCGCGCTTCTTTACCACACTGGATTTGACCAAGGGCTACTGGCAGATTCCCCTGTCGCCAGAGGCCAAGGAAAAAACGGCCTTCTCCACTCCGTACGGTTTGTTCCAGTTCACCATGCTTCCCTTCGGGTTGTTCGGGGCGCCGGCGACGTTCCAGCGGCTCATGGACAAGGTCCTGCGCCCGCATGCCGCATACGCTGCCGCCTACTTGGACGATGTGATTATCCACAGTGCCACGTGGGCGGAGCACGTGCGGCAGGTGGGCGCGGTGCTGGAGTCGCTGGGGGCGGCCGGCCTCACGGCCAACCCGGGGAAGTGTGCGATTGGACGGAGGGAGGTACGGTATCTGGGGTACCACTTGGGGGGGGGGGGCAGGTGCGTCCCCAGGTAGACAAGACGGCGGCGATTGCGGCTTGCCCGCCACCCAAGTCCAAAAAGGCGGTGAGACAGTTCTTGGGGCTGGCGGGCTACTACAGGCGGTTTATTCCCGGGTTTGCGGAGCTGACCAGCCCCTTGACCGATCTCACCCGTAAAGGTGCTTCAGATCCGGTCCAGTGGACGGAGCAGTGCCGGCGGGCGTTCGAGGCGGTCAAGCACGCCCTCTGCGGGGAGCCGCTGCTCCACACTCCTAACTTCTCTCTCCCTTTTGTTTTGCAGACTGACGCGTCGGACAGAGGGGTGGGGGCCGTTTTGTCCCAGGAGGTGGAGGGGGTCGACCGGCCCGTCGTGTTCATCAGCCGCAAGCTGTCAGAGCGGGAAGCACGGTACAGCACCGTGGAAAAAGAGTGCCTGGCGATCCGGTGGGCGGTCGACGCCCTGCGATACTACCTCCTGGGGCGCCAGTTCACCCTCTGTTCGGACCATGCTCCGCTCCAGTGGCTCCACCGCATGAAGGATACCAACGCCCGGATCACCCGGTGGTATCTGGCTATGCAGCCCTTTCATTTCACGGTGGTCCATAGGCCGGGGTCGCAGATGGTTGTGGCTGACTTCCTCTCCCGCTCCGGGGGGGCGGGGGGGGAGTTGGCTAGGCCGGGGGCTCCCCGGCCTAAGTCGGGCGGTGGGGGTATGTGGGGCAGGGGCGTGGTTAAGCGCAGCTGCAGAGGGGTAGAGAGAAGGGCGGCTCAGGGAACAGGTGCGGGCAATGAGGGCAACGAGCCGCACCTGGGCTGAGGGGTGTGTGTGTGTGTGTGTGTGTGTGTGTGGGCGTGTCTGGGTGTATGCAGGCAGCCTGGGGAGAAGGACCTTAAAAGGACCCCAGAGGAGACGGAGCGGTCTCGGACGGCGGAAGCGGAAGTGGAGAGCTAGCGGCCACGCCAAAGTATTCTGTTGTTGCACGGGAGGGTGAGGGACGTGAATAAAAGTCCTGACAGCATACGCTCTGAGTCTGTGATCCTTGGGGATACGGGGCACGAGATAGAACCACGCTACAACAAGATAACAAGATTACAAGATTACAAGGTAATTTATTGTCATACAGGGTGCTATGTAGACCGGGCGGTGGGCCGGGCAGGGGGCCTGGGCGAGCCGATCGCCGGCGACATAGACTAGCTCTAGGGACGTGGAACGTCACCTCGCTAGCGGGGAAGGAGCCGGAGCTGGTGAGGGAGGTGGAGCGGTACCAGCTAGATATAGTTGGGCTTACCTCCACGCACAGCGCTGGCTCTGGAACCAAACTCCTGGAGAAGGGTTGAACTTTGTTCTTTTCTGGAGTCGCCCAGGGTGAGAGGCGCCGGGCGGGAGGGGGGATACTCACGAGTCCCCGGCTGAGCGCCGCCGTGTTGGAGTTTTCCCCGGAGAACGAGAGGGTCGCCTCCCTGCGCCTACGGGTTGCGGGGAGTAAGGCTCTGACTGTTGTTTGTGCTTATGCACCAAACAGCATTTCGGAGTATCCGGCCTTCTTGGAGTTGGTGGGAGGGGTCCTGGAAAGGGCGCTGCCTGCCGACTCCATAGTTCTCCTGGGAGACTTCAACGCTCACGTGGGCGACGACAGAGAAACCTGGCGGGGAGTGATTGGGAGGAACGGCTTGCCTGATCTGAACCCGAGTGGTGTTTCGTTGTTGGACTTCTGTGCTAGCCACAGTTTGTCCATAACAAACACCATGTTTGAACATAAGGTGGCTCATAAGTGTACCTGGTACCAGAGCACCTTAGGCCGGAGATCAATGATCGACTTCGTAATCGTATCATCTGATCTGCGGCCGTATGTTTTGGACACTCGGGTGAAGAGAGGAGCAGAGCTGTCAACTGATCACCACCTGGTGGTGAGTTGGATCAGATGGCGGGGGAGTCGGCCAGAAAGACCTGGCAAGCCCAAACGTGTAGTGAGGGTGAACTGGGAACGTCTGGCGGAGGATCCTGTCCGGGAGGTCTTCAACTCCCACCTCCGGAAGGACTTCTCACACATCCCGAGGGAGGTTGGGGACATGGAATCCGAGTGGATCATGTTCAAAGCCTCTATTGTGGACGCGGCCGCTAGGAGCTGTGGTCGGAAGGTCATCGGTGCCTGTCGTGGCGGCAACCCGAGAACCCGGTGGTGGACACCGGGGGTGAGGGAAGCCGTCAAGCTGAAGAAGGAGGCCTTTCGGGCTTGGTTGGCCCAGGGGTCTCCTGAAGCAGCTGACAGGTACAGGCAGGCCAGAAGGACTGCAGCTGCGGTGGTCACGGATGCTAAAACTCGGGCATGGGAGGAGTTCGGGGAGGCCATGGAGAAGGACTTTCGGTTGGCCTCAAGGAGGTTCTGGCAAACCATCCGACGACTCAGGAAGGGAAAGCAGGGCCTTCCCCAGGCTGTTATCAGCGGGGGAGGGTTGCTGCTGACCCAGACAGAGGATATCGTCGGGCGGTGGAAGGAGCACTTTGAGGAACTCCTAAACCCGGTCAACATGTCCCCTGAACAGGGGGCAGCGCCTGAAGACTTGGGGTTGGATGAACCCATATCCCTGGCAGAGGCCACTAAGGTAGTCAAAAAGCTCCTTGGTGGCAAGGCGCCGGGGGTGGATGAAATCCGCCCTGAGATGCTGAAGGCGCTGGACTTTGTTGGGCTGTCTTGGCTGACACGCCTCTTCAATGTTGCATGGGGGTCGGGCACAGTGCCCATGGACTGGCAGACCGGGGTGGTGGTTCCCATCTTCAAGAAGGGGGACCGGAGAGTGTGCTCGAATTATCGGGGTATCACACTACTCAGCCTCCCGGGAAAAGCTTATGCCAGGGTGCTGGAACGGAGGCTCCGACCGTTTGTCGAACCTCGGATTCAAGAAGAACAGTGCGGGTTTCGTCCTGGTCGTGGAACAGTGGACCAGCTCTTTACCCTTGCAAGGATACTGGAGGGGTCCTGGGAGTTTGCCCAACCAGTCTACATGTGCTTTGTGGACTTGGAGAAGGCTTTCGACCGGGTCCCTCGGGGCTTTTTGTGGGGGGTGCTGCGGGAGTATGGTGTGCCGGACCCGTTGCAACGGGCCATCCGGTCTCTGTACGCCTGCAGTAGGAGCTGTGTTCGTATCCTCGGCAGTAAGTCAGATACGTTCCCGGTGGGTGTTGGCCTCCGCCAGGGCTGCCCTTTATCACCGGTCCTGTTCGTGACTTTCATGGACAGGATATCTAGGCGCAGCCGTGGGGCGGAGAATGTCAGGTTCGGGGATCTCAGGATAGCCTCTCTGCTGTTTGCAGATGATGTGGTCCTGTTTGCCTCCTCGGACCATGACCTCCAGCATTCACTGGGGCGTTTTGCAGCCGAGTGTGAAGCGGCGGGGATGAGAGTCAGCACCACGAAATCTGAGGCCATGGTGCTCTGCCGGAAACCGGTGGATTGCTCCCTCCGGGTGGGGACAGAGTGCCTACCACAAGCGAAGGAGTTCAAGTATCTCGGGGTCTTGTTCACGAGTGAGGGTAAAATGGAGCGGGAGATCGACAGGCGTATCGGTGCGGCTGCAGCAGTAAAGCAGGCGTTGCACCGGGCCGTCTTGGTGAAGAAGGAGCTGAGCCGGAAGGCGAAGCTCTCAATTTACTGGTCGGTCTACGTCCCAACCCTCACCTATGGTCACGAGCTTTGGATCGTGTCCGAAAGAACGAGGTCGCGGATACAAGCGGCCGAAATGAGTTTCCTCCGTAGAGTGGCCGGGCTCAGCCTTAGAGATAGGGTGAGGAGCTCGGACATCAGGAGGGAGCTTGAAGTTGAGCCGCTACTCCTTCGCTGGAGGGATTATATCTCCCAGCTGGCCTGGGAACGCCTCGGGATCCCCCAGAATGAGCTGGTAGATATTGCGGGTGAGAGAGAAGTCTGGGTCAGCCTGCTTGACCTGCTGCCTCCGCGACCCGACCCCGGATAAGCGGTGGAAAATGGATGGATGGATGGATGGTTGCACAACAAAACATCCCATTTTTCTACATTAGAAAACCAGACAAAAAAAACCCCTGAACTTTAGTATATGTTGAGGATGGGTCTCACAGCCTGAGGAAAGAAGATAACAACTCCTGAAACCTACTCGGCATCAAAAGCAGTGAACAACATTAAGATGAGGTGACACTGTAATACAACCTCCTCAGGTACAAGAGACCCACTTATGTCTCTCCCTCCCTCTCTCCCTCTCACCTGACTGATGACTAATTATCCTCAGGAAGCCTCATCAGGATCGAGGTGGGGTGAGCACAGGCGACAGAGCATTCAGACATAGAGGAGAGGCAGACGGTGGGTGTCTGTCACCTCCCTTGGCGTGAATGAGGCACTGATGCAAGGCTCCAGCTTTCTCCCCTAGTTGAGAAACAGTGCACTGGCAAAAATACCCCACAAATATAACTTAAGTGTATCTATTAATGGTACTCTTTTTTTACTGTTCAATTCTTCCTGAAAACAAATTCCAAATAAGCCCCATCAGTGCCAATTTTGGGACTCTTGGGGTTTCGTGGGCGACTGTGGCTCAGTGGTTAGCAAGTCAGTCTTTCAATCAGAAGGTCGGTGGTTCAAACCCCGGCTCAGCCAGTCCATGTCGTTGTGTCCCTGAGCAAGACACTTAACCCTCATTGCTCACCGTTGCTGTGTCTACTGTATACTGTATATCATGTAAGTCGCTTTGGATAAAAGCGTCAGTTAAATGTAATGTAATGTTCCGCCTCTGGGACTGAGCATATAAAAAAAAGAATCACAGAAAAAAACAAATAATGTCAAATCCTGGCCTCATAAGTTAATTGTGTAATATTTATTACACAATAAACATAAACCATAAGAATGACTCAAAATGACCCCCAAATTGACTCAAAATGCACCTTGAGTTTTGAAAAAATGCTGATTAAAAAGTTATTTTAAAAGGAACTAGCTAGCCTCAACAGTTTTGGAATCCTTAGAGCCTACATAGTTTGCCAATATCAACCATTCCACTCTCACACAAAGCATCGCAAAGATACGCATAATAATGTAATATGAACATTTACTTACTTATGGCTGAAATATGAATATTCCAGGCCTTCCTGCTACCTCCATACAGCTTAGGCCATGGAGCACCCAGCTGCAGTGAAACGAGGCCCGTTCAGTGACCACCTGAGTTGACAATAAAATAATTATTAAAAATACTTAACTTCACTTAATCAAAGCCAAACTTCACACAGATACTCCTACAATATTGAGCTATTTTAAATTTAAATACAAGTGTTAGTTGATATAGTTAAGATAATACAAATTAACTTTTAATTTATTTTCAAAAAATAGATTTTGTTTTCTTTCTGTGTACTATCATAAACCAATATACCATTAACACATATATGGCCTTATTATCTATCTTCACAAGTTTTTTTTTATATTATTGCTTTTTAAATTTTTCAAATAGACCTTGTGAATGAGGAGATAATCAGGATTTAATATGAGATAAAAACCATTCGAAAAGTTGGGGTGCAAAAGATGATTTTCCAGTGATTTAGAATTGCACTTAAAGTTGAGGGACTGACAGAGACAATAGAAAAAATAAGCTGTGTTAAGATGGGGCTGCATGCTTGGCCTGTGGGACTAACTGTGCAAACAAGTTTACATTCTACACTGCACTACGTGGGTCCTCAGCAACAAACCTGACATGGCATAAGTCACAGCTGCTCCCGTTCAGCAACAATGGTAAAATACATCAGCAAAGGAAGTGCAGTGAATGTATGTCAGGCCTGCTGGAGATTTTCTGTAGAGCCCTATGGGCATAGAGCCCTGTGGGGGACTGTGCCTCAGTGGTTAGCGGGTCCGTCTTACAATCAGAGGATCGGGGGTTCAATCTCCGGCTCCGCTAGTCCATGTCGTTGTGTAATTGAGCAAGACACTTAACCCTTAATTTTTCATCGATGCTGTGTCTACGGGCTACTGTATAGCATGTAAGTCATTTTGGATAAAAGCGTCAGCTAAATGAAATGTAATGTAAAGCCCTGAAGCCCCGCTGCTAAGAGCGCAGGTTACTGATAGTGACTGTTTCACTGGTCCAAATTGCACCAGATTCTACAAAGAATTCCTTTGGGTCCACGCTAATACATCAAGCAAGTGTGAAGTAGATTGGATCAACGGGTGTCGAGATATGCAACCAATAGTGTCCTTTTGTTTAATCCTCCAAATATTTATTTTCTCCATAAGAACAGTTTATACTATAATAAGTAAGTAATAAGTAAGTATAAGTAATTTTAACACAAAGCTATAAACTTTATAGCTTTGTGTTAAAATTACTTATTTCCTAGCTCAAATTGACATCATCAGGATAATACGTTTATGCTCACTATCCCCATTTACATGTATGTATTTTCAAAAATAAATGCCTAAAATGACCAGAAAATAATAATGTGTGGATATGCATTTGTGTGTCTTTACACCTGTCCCGTTTATTTTGCCACTTTTGCCATTTTGGCTTTTTTATCAAAAATGTAAAATCTACCTAATACATCATGATTACAAAGCCTTTTCAACAAAAGTCCCACTTCCTTATTTGCAATCTCAACAACCTCTGTTAAAAATACTGCAAGTATGTTGAGACAAGACACCATAGACATATAAATAACACCTTGTGATGTTAACAACACAATATTACGTATGATATAGAGTCAATATGTAAGCCATTCAGGATATAGTAAACATATCTAAATAAAAGTCTAATTCCAGGAGAATATCCGGAACTGAGAAGAAAAAAAAAAACATCCGGCCAGAGAAGACATTCTTTTTCTTACTGAGGCTTCCAGGGACAGAGGTGATTCTTCATCCCTTATCTGAACAGTATCTCTGTAGGTCACAGAGGCGGGGTAATGTCTTCCTGGTACCTTGCTAATGACAGACCTTCCCCTCCTCCTCCTTAAAGGTCATGACTAATTCCCTCCATCAGCCACTTTGACACTGTGCAGGGATAAAGAGGCCATAAAGTAGGGAAATATGAAACTCCAAAACTTGATGAGGATGGGGTGCGGGGTGCACATTGGTTCTAAATGGGGAAGCAGCAGCCAAAGGTAATGACACAACTAAATAAAAAAAGACCTTCCTGTGCGATTGTCCAACAGCTTCCTCCAGACCGGCGTGATGCTACAGGTGGTTGCTCAGATATAATGTATCCTGAAGCAGAGAGAACTCAAGCCAGCACGTCAGCAAATATCTCCATGCTGAAATGTCACGATATTGTTTTCACACGCTCAAAGTCTGACAGTGACTATGTTTATATCCACACTAATATTCCACTATTATTTTAAATATGGCATGTTTTAGAATGTTATATCTATCATGAAGAAAGCATACATAATCCGAATAAGGCCATATTCTGCATGTAGCATTTTCCAACTTGTACGTCAGTTTGCGAAACTCTTTCTTTCTTATTTACGGCCGGCTCTGTGTGCATCACCCAGCTGACCGTTTGCAGAGATGCATGCCAAAGGAAAAGCCCACATTATCAGATGGAAAACCACACCTACTTATAAACATTATGAAAGACTTCCTTAGCAACAGGTTTTTAGATATCGCATTTTTGTCTTAATTGGTTCTCTTTTCATCGTTATTACTGAGCACGTGGCATATGACCGATGACACCCATCAACATCATGGAAAGAAGTTTGTTAACTGAATTAATTTGTGGGAAGTTGACATTGATACGATCACTACCCACGACCAACAAATGGAAATTAATCTAATGTTAAAAATAGTCCACAACGTTTTTTGTGAGCTGTTTTTAAAGAATTACATATTTAGTAGGATGTCAGGAATTATTTAGATGGACTAAAAAACCTGTTCTTACAACATGGTTTAGAAAACTGCACATTGTTAATGGTTAAACAAGTGACTTGTGATCTTTAATAAAAGCTTGGTCAAATATCAGATGAGTTCCATTACACAGTTCCATCTAAACATTCATTTACATAACTGTTCTAGGCCCAACAAGCCATCAGTGGTGGGCCGTCAGGGCCAGCTGAGCCTTCTCTGCTCTGCCAGTTTCTGTTAAGGAGAGCTCTCATCCAATCAGATTTCACCTCTATGTCTCTATGGAAGAAGACGGTATCGTTGATTGTCATAGACTTCAACAAATCAGATGTTTAGTTTGACATGCTGGGTGTATTCTTTGACGTCCAGGACCGTCATCGATGTGGCCTTTGACGTGTGATTGGTCAGTTGACCAGCGTGACTTACGTAGCTGCTAGCAAGCAGAACTCAGGACAAGTAGGCTGAAAACACAAGATAAGATATGACATTTTTAATGTTTTACTTGGTGTAGTTTTTAAATTTTTTCCCTAAAACACTGTAGCCTCCATGCCGGTTGCCATTGCCGTGCCGTGCTGCCGTGCCGTGCTGCCGTGCCGTGCTGCACTGCCGGGCCGTACTTATATATACATATACATACTTTTCCCGTTAGAGTCACTTGGAGGAACTTTTAACTGATTATGGAACAGTCTCAATTTCCAACTGGGCAGTGAATAGGAGGGAGCAGGCATACAACGGTACCAATGACCAAGAAGCGAACCAGAAAAAAGGTCTATTCCTTAACATATAAAGCATTGCTGGCTTTTCTTTCCCAATCCAATCATATTGTCAGAAGTGGGATTTGAACCTACACCTTTAGGGAAGACTGCAACCTGAACACAGCGCCTTGGACTGCTCTGCCAACCTGACTTTGAAAAGCCTAAAACCTACAGAAATCGTCGTAGATATCATAAGGTGGTACAATAATTATGTACAAGATCGTACATTCTTTGTGCCATGATATGTCTCAACTTTCCGTTTAAAAAAGCAGGTATATAAGTACCCTGAAACATTTTTCTTGGTTTTGGCATCTGATAAGCTTTTAAACATGTCAAATTTTTGCTCCAATACATACAAAGCATTGCATACTTTTCTTTCCCAATATGATATTACAGACTTGGAACCAGTGAAAAACAACTTCTGTCAGAAGTGGGATTCGAACACAACATTTCTTTAGCATGAATGGAGTTTAAAATGAGAGGAGAAGGTGCCAAAATAAAGGGCCTTTTTAAGGGTTTGTCTGTCTTCTTGGAAATGTTCTGCAAAAACCTTAAGATATTTAAAGACAACAATATTGAGGCATTAAACTGTCAATCAACACTGCCAGAAAACATTGGGCAGTGTTCCATGTCTTTAACAATCGAAGAAGATAAGCATGCGATATCACAGATCTTGAGGCGGGCTGGTTTTGGCTGAAGCAGATCTAACATACACACACCCTGCCATTAGACAACAGGTGATATTAACAGGACGGCACGGTCACAATGGGGTTCAGTGTCCTACCCTCTTTCCGTCCAGACAGCAACAGACGCCTGTTGCTGTCTGCAGGCGGGCGACGCCACATCCTCTGTTTCCAATAAATCACCCAGCAAAGACCATCTGTGTCATGACACTGATTCTATCAATGAGCCGACTTCTGTACATGTGATGGCGTGACACTAAGTACGTATGATGAACCCAGTTCATGGTAGCAGTTCACAATCAGACACACAAATTCAACACTGAGACAGGGACAGATGGAATAATAGCCATGACTGTCATCATCATTTATTGCATTATAATGCCACTGCAAATATAATACATGTATGTAACAGACGGCTGTCCAGTCAGCTGCATCAGTACGTTACCTCTCTGATCTTTTCTTATCTGCACAGTGAACTGTATTTATTTAAAGAGGCCTTTCTGCTCCTGTTGATTCATTGCAGCCTCCTGTCTTCATGTTGCAGTGTGCCACTTATCTGATTCACTGCAACAAGGCTGATTTACAATGACACTATCATCATATGTCAATACTGGCCCCGGCACTGCCAGGCAAGCTGCAAAATAGCTTCAGGCTGCTTTTATTTTCTCCATGTTGAGTTTGAACCGATGTACAGTTGTATGGTGTCAGTCATCTGAAAGAAAAAACATTGAATACAACCATTTTCTATGGCTGTCATTTGTATAAAGTATATACCTTTAACCCATTTAAACCTAAACTAAATGATCAAATTAGAAATATAGGCTACAGGAAGGTTAACTGTCAGAAAAAAGTCACAGGTTCAATCCCTTCAACAAAGGTCTCACATTCACTTAAGTAGAGCAATTCTTAGTAATGTTCAGTTCAAATAATCTGTCATATTTAAGTTCAAGCTGAGGTCAGAAACATTGGAGAAATGCTAGATTTTGAAGGAAAAAAAAACAGCCCAGTGATGCCAATTTTTCCAATGAAAGTAGCTAGCAGCACTCAATCTAGTGGGAAAGTTGACAAGTCAGCAATACTGACAGCCCGTCCCTTCAGGCCTCCCTCCAAAGCCACGACCCCAAAAGTATTAATATGAACGCAAACAATGAACATGGCTACTGTTGACAAAAAATGAGTGCAAGGGTAGAGGAGCAGGCAGGTAGAAAGACACCCAGCTAGACAGGTAGATAAACATGCAGCTAGGAAGGTAGATAGACCTGCAGCTAGACTGGTATGTAGACATGAAGATAGACAGGTAGATAGACATGCAGCTAGACTGATATGTAGACATGAAGATAGACTGGTATGTAGACATGAAGATAGACAGGTAGATAGACATGTAGCTATACAGGTAGATAGACATGCAGCTAGATAGACATGCAACTAGACAGGTAGATAAACATGCAGCTAGGCAGGTAGATAGACATGCAGCTAGACAGGTAGATAGACATGCAACTAGACAGGTAGATAAACATGCAGCTAGGCAGGTAGATAGACATGCAGCTAGACAGGTAGATAGACATGCAGCTAGACAGGTAGATAGACATGCAGCTAGGCAGGTAGAAAGACATGCAGCTAGACAGGTAAATAGACATGCAGCTAGCCAGGTATGTAGACAGGTAGGTAAACATGCAGATAGACAGGTTGATAGACATGCAGGTAGACAGGTAAATAGACACGCAGCTAGACATGTAGCTAGACAGGTATATAGACATGCAGCTAGGCAGGTAGATAGACACGCAGCTAGGCAGGTAGATAGACATGCAGCTAGACAGGTAGATAGACACGCAGCTAGACAGGTAGATAGACATGCAGCTAGACAGGTAGATAGAGATGCAGCTAGACAGGTAGATCAACATGCAGCTAGGCAGATAGAATGACATGCAGCTAGACAGGTAGACGGACATGCAGCTAGATAGGTAGATAGATAAAGATAGATAGGTAGGTAAACATGCAGCTAGACAGGTTGATAGACATGCAGGTAGACAGGTAAATAGACACGCAGCTAGACATGTAGCTAGACAGGTAGATAGACATGCAGCTAGGCAGGTAGATAGACACGCAGCTAGGCAGGTAGATAGACATGCAGCTAGACAGGTAGATAGACATGCAGCTAGGCAGGTAGATAGACACGCAGCTAGACAGGTAGATAGCCATTTAGCTAGACAGGTTTGTAGACAGGTAGGTAAACATGCAGATATACAGGTTGATAGATATGCAGGTAGACAGGTATGTAGACAGGTGGATAGACATGCAGCTAGACAGGTAAATAGACATGCAGCTAGACAGGTAGATGGACATGCAGCTAGACAGGTATGTAGACAGGTAGGTAAACATGCAGATAGACAGGTTGATAGACATGCAGGTAGACAGGTAAATAGACACGCAGCTAGACATGTAGCTAGACAGGTAGATAGACATGCAGCTAGGCAGGTAGATAGACACGCAGCTAGACAGGTAGATAGACATGCAGCTAGACAGGTAGATAGACATGCAGCTAGGCAGGTAGATAGACACGCAGCTAGACAGGTAGAAAGACATGCAGCTAGACAGGTAAATAGAGATGCAGCTAGACAGGTAGATCAACATGCAGCTAGGCAGATAGAATGACATGCAGCTAGACAGGTAGACGGACATGCAGCTAGATAGGTAGATAGATAAAGATAGATAGGTAGGTAAACATGCAGATAGACAGGTTGATAGACATGCAGGTAGACAGGTAAATAGACACGCAGCTAGACATGTAGCTAGACAGGTAGATAGACATGCAGCTAGGCAGGTAGATAGACACGCAGCTAGGCAGGTAGATAGACATGCAGCTAGACAGGTAGATAGACATGCAGCTAGACAGGTAGATAGACATGCAGCTAGGCAGGTAGATAGACACGCAGCTAGGCAGGTAGATAGACACGCAGCTAGGCAGGTAGATAGACATGCAGCTAGACAGGTAGATAGACATGCAGCTAGACAGGTAGATAGACATGCAGCTAGACAGGTAGATAGACATGCAGCTAGACAGGTAGATAGACATGCAGCTAGACTGGTATATAGAAGTGCAGATATACAGGTAGATAAGCTCAGTGATATAAACACAACTTAATAACTACATCAAATGAGTTATAAATGAGTGAATGTTTATGTATATACATCAAACTCCCTATGTATATACATAAACATATTTTGTTCTTTCCATGATGTAAATTTTCTTTATTACACATTTGATGTAGTTATACAAGTTATATTTATGTCATAACTTATATATTCAATATATTCTTATATGAATATGTAGCCATCTAATGAATTGTGCCTCCTGGACTACTATTGGGCTGAGTAGGCCTTGGCCCCTCCTACTTCCTGGTTCCCAATTTGTTTGGACCACCATATATAGGCCACATCATGACCTACCTCTTTCTCCCTCTTTGACTCCCAGGCTTCTGTAGGTGTGGACGTTCGTTTCCTGAATTGAGGCATATTTGTCGTGACCTTCATCTTTTTGTCTTTTAATTTATGGCCAGTTCCCGTGATTCACACTTCCCCCATTGAGCTTCTGGATTGGGGTTGTGCCAGGATGCTGACTGCCACTGCTGTTTTGTTTGAGTTATTAATTTAATTATATTTGTGGTTTTCTTTTGCTTGGTTTTGTATTGCTTGGTTTTGTTTTGCTAGGTTTTTTTTTTTTTTTTGTATTGCTTGGCTTTGTTTTGCTTGGCTTTGTTTTGTTAGTTCATTTAGTTACCCTTTTCTATTATTAATTTGTATATTAGATGTCTACTTGTTTTGTTTTTAACCTTTTAGGCATGCTGGACGTCCTATATTCGAATACTGTTAAAGTGTTTCTTATAATAACTATTATCTTGTGTTAATCCTTTTGTCTCATTAAGCCACCCACCATCACATGTGTCCTTATAGGCTGCGAGCTCTCTGGTTTTGATCTAGTACTAAAGGTGCAGCGGGAGTATAAATTGAAATTGAACCCGATCCGGGCTTCGTTGCCGTGTGTGTGTGGTCTTTTCTGTTGCAATCGCTGCTCATTTCCAAACCAGCAGTAATGACAAACACATACACTGTCCTGTGTTTCAGACCAATAAAGAGACAATTAGTGAAAAACAATACTGAGATAAATTAACAAAAATAGCGAGTAGCTTTGCTAAAAAGTTACAGTTGATTGCTTACACTGTTTGAAATACCTTTTGTATAAATATTATTTCACTAATCTAAATAAGAGCACACCCACTTTAACCTTGAATTTAATTCTCTATCTGGAAGCTTAATGTGTATCGTCTGCTAACACATTTAACAACCGACAGCAAGCGGCATCAGCATCCACTGGCAGTACAGTGGCTGTCTTGTGTTACAGTTAGGCTTCTGGAAAGGTTGAGGGACTCCGTTAAACCAGGAGAGTGTTTGTGTTGGTTGCATGCCATCAAAGGTAACTGTATGGAACCAGCATCTTGTAAAATACCTCAGTGGATTAATTAAACCTCACATGAGTCTTCTAACCTCCCCCACGTCAACACAGTGGTCTCCTCTCAACATGTACAGAACTCTGAGAAACAGAACCATGTCTCATAGACTCTAATAATTCTCTCTCACATTCTCACTCTGTATAATTAATAATAATCACAGAAATAATTATCGAAATCTGACTATAACTAACAATAATAGCAGCAGATATTTAATTTAGCTGACACTTTTATCCATTTAAATGTATGCACAGCAATGGGAGCAATTTGGGGTTAAGTGTCTTGCCCAAGGACAAATAAACATGGGCTAGCTCGATCGAACTGGGGACGACCCTGCTCACCACTGAGCCACAGTCGCAGTAAATAGTGTGCTCTTCTGTTTCCTTTGTGAACAGTTATTGTCTTCTTCTTTTAGTCCTGAATCTTAATCACTTCTGGTTTGTGTAAAACCTGTATGATCTGTGTGTCTGACAATTAGTTTTGTGGTCATGACATCAGTGCACTCCCCTTCAGGGTGTGAGCAGGCAGGAAGATTCTATCAGCTGGCAGGACAAGCAGACACAAGATTCATGGCCAGAGCCGGTGGCCTCGGCCCGGTGGAGACTTACAGGCTGCCTTTCCACGCAGAAGGAAGTCCGCAGAAAGAGAGCCCTGCACCTCACCTGGGCAGTCTTTGTCACTCCGTGTTCTGTGTCAACTTGTACAAATGTTTTGGTTCGGAATTGATTTCTTTCTTGCTCAGGCTGTGCACATTTTGTGTGCGAGACAGACAGAGAGAGATAGCAGCAGACACGGAGGAGAGTAAGAGGAGTACCTTTTACGAGCTACTCCATGCTCTAATGAATACAAATGGGCCCTCATCTGCTCCACTTTGCATGGCTGGTGGAGGGCAGTGTGTGACACCAGTAGGCCCGGCTCCACGGACACTAAAGAAGCTAATCATTGCCCTTTCAGTGGCTATCTATCACCAGGCTAGCCCTACTAATCTGCCTGTGTCTGCACATGATGGATGTTTTGCTACCTCTAATGCCAGCTCGCTCGTGCATGTAGACAGATAATCAGAAAGGGAAGTGAAAGCATATCTCATCATTACGATTATGATCCATACCGACAAATTACTACCCAGGGGTTTTGGCACTCTGAAACTCGTTCTCTGATTACATTCATAATCATTGATCATTGTGGAGATCCTGGTGGTGATAATAAATGAGTTGTGGCAAAGTGTTGAAAGATGGATGGAAGGTGTCTGACCGGATTTCAAAATGGAAATATATATGGTTTAAATTGTGATTGTTGTGGGAGCACATGTGAGCACATGGAGGTAGCTGAGGGCCCTGAGGTGTGTTTGGATGGCTTTTCCCCCATAAGCCTTGACCAATTGTCTTCAACTGTTTCTGCGTCGAAATCGTCTACCTGTCTCCTAGACCCCATTCAAATGACGCAGCTCAAGAAGGTTTTGCCTTTGATTGGCACCTCTCTGCTTGATATTATCAACAGTTCTCTACTAACTGGTTATGTGCCACAGTCGCTCAAAGTGGTTGTAATTAAACCTCTACTCAAGAAGCCAACTCTCGATCCAGAGGTGTTGGCCAACTACAGACCTATCTCCAACCTTCCCTTCCTGTCTAAAATTCTGGAGAAAGTAGTTGCAAATCAGTTGTTTGACTTTTTACATAGCAATAGTTTATTTGAGGACTTTCAGTCCGGATTTAGAAAGCATCATAGCGCGGAGACAGCACTGGTGACCATTACGAATGACCTTCTAATTGCATCCGATAAGGGACTTGTAACTGTTCTAGTCCTGTTAGACCTTAGTGCTGCGTTCGACACCATTGACCATGACATTTTATTAGAAAGACTAGAACAGTCGATTGGTAGTAAAGGTACAGCACTAAGCTGGTGTATGTCTTATTTTTCAGATCAATCTCAGTTTGTATATGTAAATGATGACGCTTCTATGAACGCTGGTGTTTGTCATGGAGTTCCACAAGGTTCTGTGCTTGGTCCAATTTTGTTCACCTTGTATATGCTTCCTTTAGGCAATGTAATTAGGAAACACTCAATAAAATGTCATTGTTATGCCGATGATACTCAGCTACATACAGTTAGGTCCATAAATATTTGGACATTGGAACATTTTTCATTATTTTGGCTCTGTACACCACAACAATGGAGTTGAAATGAAAAAACCAAGATGTGCTTTAAGTGCAGACTTTCAGCTTTAATTTGAGGGTATTTACATCCAAATCAGGTGAACGGTGTAGGAATTACAACAAATTAAAATGTGGCCACCCTCTTTTTAAGGGATCAAAAGTAATTGGACAATTGGCTGCTCAGCTGTTTCAAGGTCAGGTGTGTGTAATTCCCTCGTTATTTCATTTACAAGGAGTAGATAAAAGGGTCTTGGGTTCATTTCAGGTGTGGTATTTGTGTTTGGAATCTGTTGCGGTCAACTTTCAATATGAAGTCCAAAGAGCTGTCACTATCAGTGAAGCAAGCCATCATTAGGCTGAAAAATCAAAACAAAACCATCAGAGAGATAGCAGACACATTAGGCGTGGCCAAATCACCTGTTTGGTACATTCTTAAGAAGAAAGAACGCACTGGTGAGCTCAGTAACACCAAAAGACCTGGAAGACCACGGAAGACAACTGTGGTGGATGACAGAAGAATCATTTCCCTGGTGAAGAAAAACCCCTTCACAACAGTTGGCCAGATCAAGAACACTCTCCAGGAGGTAGGTGTATCTGTGTCAAAGTCGACAATCAAGAGAAGACTTCACCAGAGTAAATACAGAGGGTTCACCACAAGATGTAAACCATTGGTGAGCCTCAAAAACAGGAAGACCATATTAGAGTTTGCCAAAAAACATCTAAAAGAGCCTGTACAGTTCTGGAAGAACATCCTATGGACAGATGAGACGAAGATAAACTTGTACCAGAATGATGGGAAGAGAAGAGTATGGAGAAGGAAAGGAACTGCTCATGATCCAAAGCATACCACCTCATCAGTGAAGCATGGTGGAGGTAGTGTTATGGCGTGGGCATGTATGGCTGCCAATGGAACTGGTTCCCTCGTATTTATTGATGATGTGACTGCTGACAAAAGTAGCAGGATGAATTCGGAAGTGTTTCGGGCAATATTATCTGCTCATATTCAGCCAAATGCTTCAGAACTCATTGGACGGCGCTTCACAGTGCAGATGGACAATGACCCGAAGCATACTGCGAAAGCAACCAAGGAGTTTTTTAAGGCAAAGAAGTGGAATGTTCTGCAATGGCCAAGTCAATCACCTGACCTGAATCCAATTGAGCATTTCAAGTCGGTCTTTCAATCAGAAGGTCGGTGGTTCGATCCCCGGCTCCGGCAGTCTGCGTCGTTGTGTCCTTGAGCAAGACACTTAACCCTAATTGCTCACCGTTGCTGTGTCTACGGTCTACTGTATATCATGTAAGTCGCTTTGGATAAAAGCGTCAGCTAAATGTAATGTAATGTTGTGAACGCAGCACTGAGGAGTGTGAATAGACGCACTCTGCTGCATTCAAAATAAAATCACAGGGTTTTTATATTGCCCATGCAAAGGTCCGCAACCCACTGAAAACGAGTCCCCGACGAACCGAAAACGGGTCCGCAACCCACTGAAAACGGGTCCGCGACCGACTGAAAACGGGTCCGCGACCGACTGAAAACGGGTCCGCGACGAACCGGAAACGGATCCGCGACAGACTGAAAACGGGTCCACGGTGGTGATCATGCCTTCCAAGCCGTCGCGGGCCACATAACATGACGTGGCGGGCCACATCTGGCCCGCGGGCCTTGAGTTTGACACATGTGTCTTAGAGGACTATGGGCTGTGGGTGGCGGTGAAATATTGCCTTTTGACAGTGCATTCTCAAAGACAAAGCCAGACTTTACAAAGTGGCTGTTGAAAGTATCTGCCATTGCAGTCTTATCTGAGATGACAAGATCATTGACTTTGAGTAAAACAGGCATGGCTGAGGGCTTGTTCTGAAGTTTTCTGACTGTTTTCCAGAAAGCATTGGGATCGGAGCTACATTGTGTAAATTGAGCCTTGAAGTAACCAGATTTGGCCTGGCGTACGACTTGTGTAGCCTTATTACGGAGTTGCCGGAATTTGAGGAAATCTGTGGGAGATTTTGAAAAACGGGCTTTTCTCCATGCAGCATTCTTTTGATTAAGGAGAGATGTGAGCTCTTGTGTGAACCAGGGGCTGTGACGATTTTTTAACCGTTGTTTCTTGAGGGGGGCGTGTTTATTGACCACAGCACTGAGCACAGAGGGGACCAGGCTAACTCTGTGCCAGTTAATATTGGCCAGGTCATGGAGGTAAGCTTGGGTGTTAAAATGCTTTAGAGAGCGCTTAATGCTGATGGTAATGGCCTGTTTGGCAGAGAGGTTTTTGCGAATGCATGCTATAAAACAGTGGTCACTAAGGTCGCTGCAGAACACACCAGATTGATACATGTGGGGAGTATTAGTAAGAATTACATCTAGCAAGGTGGCTTTATCCGGACAGTTGGAGTTGAGCCTGGTTGGTTGGGTGATAATTTGCTGGAGATTAAGGGAGTCTAACTGCTGTGTGACTTTCTCTGGAGGCTTAAGCATGTCCCAATTGAGATCACCAAGCAGAACGAGCTCAGACCTAGTAAAAGGTGCCAATGCTTTACTGAGAGCCTCAAGAGAACATGCAGGGGCTGAGGGGGGGGCGATAACAGCCGTCCACTGTAATGGAGAAATTGTTTGATAGCCTTATCTGAGTGACCAAGAGATCAAACTGTTTCGGAATAGACTTGGCAAGTACCACTGAGCAGTGAAGGTGTTCTTTGGAGTAGATTGCTACTCCTCCACCTTTAGATGATCTATCTTGGCGGAATAGATTATAGCCAGTAATGTTGGTATCAGGATAGGAGACAGATTTACGGAGCCACGTCTCAGTCAGAACAAGGACATGGGGATTGGAGGATTCCACCCAGACTTTAAGTTGGTCCATTTTTGGCACCAAGCTTCTTACATTTACATGCAGAAAACCCATGTTGTTTCTAGCACAAAAATCATGGAAACAGAGATCATGTGACTGAAAACCATTGACAGGGGGAACAATATCTAAAGGACCAGGGTTGACAGAGATTATAAGTAGTAACACAATCAGAGCACGACAAAGGGATAATGAGTCATTGTGTTTATGTTTGTCAAGTGTAGGAATATTAGAAGGTAAAATAATCATATTGCTGAGAAGACTCATAACATGGCATGCAGACAGAGGAGGAATGATAATGTTTACAAGTGATGGTAACCCCAGAGACATTGTAAATAGCAGAGAAGCCAGGTCTCTATTATAGATGTTGACTGAGTCAGTTTGACGGTTAGGCAAATGTGGAGGGTCAAAGAATATCGACTTCCCCATGTGCGCAATTGATGAGGGGGGCGAGACAGTAAGAAGGAAAGCAAGGGGAAGGAGAACGTTGAGTAATTTGAGGCAGGCCATGCCAGGTCCAAAGAAAAAAAGTTGCTGCTAACAGTTAGCACAGTTAGCTGGTTGAGTTAGGTCACACTCACCCACAAGTTGTGTATCCACGGTCACAGTTTGGTTAGTCCATAGTCCACATGCGTGTTAGCAAGTAACCACCAGAAACATTTGCAGGCACCAGTAAGCGGATAGCAGGCCAAAGCTAGCTAGCTTGGCTAACGTTAGCACAGATTAGCTGGAGGAAGCTGTGGTTATCAACCAGGTTAGCCAGCTAGCTAACCAAGGGGCTAGCAGGTAGCCTCTGGAGCCTGCGGCCTGGTCAGGTGGTGGATGGCTGGAGCTTGCAGCCTGGTCTGGTGGTGGATGGCTGGAGCCTGCGGCCTGGTCAGGTGGTGGATGGCTGGAGTCCGGGGCTTGCATGGTGATGAATGGCTGGAGCCCGCGGCCTGGTCTGGTGGTGGGACTATAAAGCGAGGAATTCTCTGTCCGATGGGTAAGTTGCTGCTGCTCTTGCTGCTGCTGCTGCTGCTGTTGTGCTGCTGCTGTTGTGCTGCTGCTGCTGCTGCTGCTGCTGCTCCTGCTGCTGTTGTGCTGCTGCTGCTGCTCCTGTTGCTGCTGCTGCTGCTCCAATGCGGGGCTACTTGTGGTTCCTAGAGTCTTAAAAAGTAGGATGGGGGCCAGAGCCTTCAGTTATCAAGCTCCTTTTCTGTGGAACCAGCTTCCACTTTCAGTCTGGGGGGCGGACACAGTCACCTCATTTAAGAGTAGACTTAAGACTTTTCTCTTTGATAGTGCTTATAGTTAGGGCTGGCTCAGGTCGGCCCTGGTCCAGCCCTTAGATATGCTGCTATAGGCCTAGACTGCTAGGGGACATCTTAGGATACAATGAGCTCCCCTCTCTTCTTCTCTCTCTCTCCTCTCCTCAAGCTTCCATGGATCGTGGTTGTCTGGTGCCGGTCCTGCTCCCTGCCATGGCGGCCCTGCTGATGTCCCTCATCTCTGCCTCCGTCTGCTCGCCTGGATTGTGGTTGTCTGGGTTGTGGTCCATGCCTACTACTCATTGCATGAATCATTTCTGTGATTTTCATTGAATGTACTGTAACTCTGTTACGTTGATTCTGTACACATGACATCTATTGCTTGTGTCCATCCGGGGAGAGGGATCCTCCTCTTTTGCTCTCCCGAAGGTTTCTTCCCTTTTTATTTTTTCCCTGTAAAAGGGACAACAATTACTAACCCTCAAGAAATAAATAGTACTTTCCAAACATTTTATTCTAAATTGTACACATCAGAAAGTCCAGCTACAGCCCACACAATTCACAGCTTCTTAGATCAGATAGACATACCGTTCCTTGGTGAGAGTGCAAAACAGGAACTCAACTCGCCAATTGTAATATCTGAGTTATCAGAGGCCATAGACAGTATGAACGGAGGGAAAGCTCCAGGACCCGATGGTGTACCTATCGAAATTTATAAAAAATTCAAGGACATCCTTCTGGCTCCGTTATTGAATATGTTTCAAGAATCACTTGAAAATAATGAGCTCCCCCCATCCTTGAGGAACACTCTTATAACCTTAATATTAAAGCCAGGTAAACCCTCCACAAAGTGTGAATCCTACCGCCCTATCTCCTTAATTAATAATTATATGAAAATAATAGCAAAAGTGCTTGCCAGAAGGTTGGAGAAATATTTGCCATCTATTGTGGCATTAGATCAAAATGGATTTATTAAAGGGAGACAGGGTTCTCATAATATACGTAGAATTCCATCCATCCATCCATTTTCCACCGCTTATCCGGGGTCGGGTCGCGGAGGCAGCAGGTCAAGCAGGCTGACCCAGACTTCTCTCTCACCCGCAACATCTACCAGATCATTCTGGGGGATCCCGAGGCGTTCCCAGGCCAGCTGGGAGATATAATCCCTCCAGAGTGTCCTTGGTCTTCCCTGGGGCCTCCTACCAGTTGGACGTGCCTGGAAAACCTCTAAAGGGAGGCGTCCTGGAGGCATCCTAATTAGATGCCCGAACCACCTCAGCTGACTCCTTTCGACACGAAGGAGTAGCGGCTCGACTTCAAGCTCCCTCCTGATGTCCGAGCTCCTTACCCTATCTCTAAGGCTGAGCCCGGCCACTCTACGGAGGAAACTCATTTCGGCCGCTTGTATCCGCGACCTCGTTCTTTTGGACACGATCCAAAGCTCGTGACCATAGGTGAGGGTTGGGACGTAGACCGACCAGTAAATTGAGAGCTTTGCCTTTCGGCTCAGCTCCTTCTTCACCAAGACGGCCCGGTGCAACGCCTGCTTTACTGCTGCAGCCGCACCGATACGCCTGTCGATCTCCCGCTCCATTTTACCCTCACTCGTGAACAAGACCCCGAGATACTTGAACTCCTTCGCTTGTGGTAGGCACTCTGTCCCCACCCGGAGGGAGCAATCCACCGGTTTCCGGCAGAGCACCATGGCCTCAGATTTCGTGGTGCTGACTCTCATCCCCGCCGCTTCACACTCGGCTGCAAAACGCCCCAGTGAATGCTGGAGGTCATGGTCCGAGGAGGCAAACAGGACCACATCATCTGCAAACAGCAGAGAGGCTATCCTGAGATCCCCGAACCTGACATTCTCCGCCCCACGGCTGCGCCTAGATATCCTGTCCATGAAAGTCACGAACAGGACCGGTGATAAAGGGCAGCCCTGGCGGAGGCCAACACCCACCGGGAACGTATCTGACTTACTGCCGAGGATACGAACACAGCTCCTACTGCAGGCGTACAGAGACCGGATGGCCCGTTGCAACGGGTCCGGCACACCATACTCCCGCAGCACCCCCCACAAAACGCCCCGAGGGACCCGGTCGAAAGCCTTCTCCAAGTCCACAAAGCACATGTAGACTGGTTGGGCAAACTCCCAGGACCCCTCCAGTATCCTTGCAAGGGTAAAGAGCTGGTCCACTGTTCCACGACCAGGACGAAACCCGCACTGTTCTTCTTGAATCCGAGGTTCGACAAACGGTCGGAGCCTCCGTTCCAGCACCCTACAACACATTTTTTCAAGTATCTCCAGATAAGAAGTTTCATAACAAAGACACAGAACTCCTTAAATCCCCCTTATTTAAATTCTTTAGAAAAGATAGCTTTAAACCATCATGGATCAGTTGGAATAATTTCAAAGTTCTATCATATTATTATAGATGCAGCAAAAGAATCTTCAGAGGACAAAAGGTTAGCATGGTGTTCTGACCTAAATGAAGAAATCACTGTAGAAGAGTGGCAGGACATATGCCTACAGGGTCAGGTTCAAACAATAAACTCAAGGTTCAAAATTCTCCAGTATAAATGGGTGATGAGAACATACATTACTCCAGAGTTACTACATCGCATTTACCCCAACACACCGGATACATGTGTTAAATGTGGTATACATAAAGGTAGCTTGTTTCATTGCCTCTGGGAATGCTCCCTCATTCAGGATTTCTGGAGTGAGATTATTGCGGTTGCTTCTGTTTGTGTTAACAAAAAACTCCCATTATGTCCAAAGCTATGTCTTTTTGGATGTTTTCCATCAGGCTGCACGCTTAAAAGTAGCAAAAAGAAGTTGATTATATTCTGCCTTCTTGAAGCGAAACATAATATAGCAATTGCGTGGAAATCTGCCCACAGACCGAACAGACAAAGATGGATGGAGGGACTGTTGCAGTGCCTCGCCCTGGAGAAACTCACATATATAGTTAGGGGGAAATATAACACATTTTTAGACATTTGGGGCTCATTTATGGAGTTCCTGGAGGGTCAGGGTTTTGCAGCAACCCTGTAGTTTTTTCTTTTTTGGTCATTCTTTTTCTATTTTCGTTGGTTACATCTGAGGAACATTTTGCATTTTGCATGTGGCTATGGTATGTATTTATCTGCACACGTAAATACCTTTCCAATAAATTACAGTCAGGGGCGCATAATAGGAAGAACATGCCATTGTCATTGTCATTGTTATAGTTATATTTATTTAAAAAGTGTTTATTTTTATTTATTTTTATTTTCTTTTTTCTCTTTTATTTTTACTTATTAAATTTTGTGTTTTGTTCAGTCTTGTGTTTGTTTTGATTGTGTTTTGTTCGTGGTGAAAATTCAATAAAGATATTTGTCAAAAAAAAAAAAGGGTTTTCACTATTCTTTTGGGGGTGTTTTTCCTGATTCGATGTGAGGTCCTGGGACAGGGATTTCCTGTTTACAGATTGTGAAGCCCTTAGGGCCAAATTTGTATTTGTGATTTTGGGCTGTACAAAATAAACGGAATTTAAAATTTAATTGAACATGTTTCCCAAAGATCATCTTGATCCCTCTGTAAGCCAAGAGACACAGGCATGCCATCTCAGTGTTTTGCGTACACTGGCTCAGAAAATGCATTGCAGAGGTCAGGGCTAATACAATTTGTGCTAAACTGCGCTAAACTCAGATTTACAGAAGTTCCTCTGCTAAGTCTTCCGACTAAAAACAAAAGTAGAATAGCTCAAATGTGTTCATTGTGCACAGAGAGAAAGGTGGAAGGAGGCAGGGTAAACAAGCCAAACAAACCCCTGAGGCTAAGCCTTTGTGCCAGCTTGCTAATTTCTGCCTTCTGGTCAGACGTTGTTGATTCCAGGAGACTCTCTCTCTTCCTCACTCCCTCTCTAAGTGTCTGGAGGGGTGGTAAAGAGGTTGGTGGGAGCGTAATCCTTGGCCGTTTCATTGGCCTGTAATGATTCTGGGGCTCGGCGGCTAATAGGGCATTATCGTGGCCCCTTCCTGGCCGGACAGCTGATTAATGTCGTAGGAGAAGACACAGGGTCTTGCTGGGGCCTGATAAAAGGGCGCTGGGATTGGAGGGAGCAGGATGATGAACGAGCTACAGAGCCCACGCCCGTGTCTCATTAGCGCGCCCCTGCTCTTTGGTGTTGAGCTAATGTAGCGCGTCGGCATTGCAGCCAGGGAAGAACACTGTTGGGTCTGAAAAGCCAGGCCATAGCAAGGAGGATGGGACGGGGGATGGGCTGTCTGGTAGCAGGAGCTAATTGAGGATAGCTTTCCATAAACATACACATTCCATACCGCACAATCACCATGCCAACCAACAATAATACAATTTCTTATGTAACAGTGTACACACTAATTCAAATTGATTTAACAATGCATCTTTTTTTACTTGTGTTGTAGACCACAGTGGACCACAACAACACTTAGCAACACTTCAATCACTTTGGTCATTTCAATCACTTTAACTGGTGCAATATAAATACATAAATAAAAATATATTTAAAATTTTTTTTAAGTTTAAAGTTTTATTCTTTATATTGCTATTGTGGATTATTGTTTCTTTTTTACTGTTTATTTATATTACTCTATTTCTTTTGTCAAAAGCGACTAGCGACTTTGTCTGGTGTTATTAGAGACTTTTGAGACTTTTGTGGTCATTTGTCGTTCTGCAGTTTCTGTCCTCAGCGAGCAGCAGGTGCTGCCGTGAGCCACTCCGCCATCCCGAAGCTCTCACAGGCGGTCCACTCCCCGCTGCAGTCAGAGAGAGGAGACTCTCGCTCCGCGTCCAGACTTAAAAAAATTAATCGCGCATGTGCAAAGCCGCCGCTGATCCTGCCCTGCTGGCTGATACACTACAGGCAGAGCACTTTAAGTCAGTAGCACTCCTGGATGTTCACTCTTCTCTCTTTGGGTCTACCTACACATGTGAACAAACATTCTCAGTGATTAAGTTCAATAAATCCAGATCCTCTATCATTGATGATCACCTGTCAGCTGTCCTTCACATGTCCACCTCAGACATTCAACCAGACTTCAGTGCACGTGTTTAAGCCCAACACAGACTGGACTTTCTCACTGAGTAAGAACAACTGAACCGAACTGAAAAACATCAAAAGCACTTATTGCTTTTCTACAAAGTTAATAAATTGCTGGTCTTTAACATACATCTTTAAGGTAAGGTTTAAAGGTATCTTATAAAATTAAAATTACATTTTATTTTCATAGCCTTATTGTAACATGTGTTATTACAAGTAGCAGCTCAAAGCCATATAATTAAACAATATTATTATAATATTGAACAGAATTAAGTTCAACCTATTGGTTCGGCCCTACGCAACGGTCCCAATTTCTCATGTGGCCCCTTTGGAAAATGAATTCTCCACCCCTAGTGTAGATAGTTTACAAGTCATTGTATATATTTGTATTGTGAAGGTCAATATTCTTCATGTTAATGTGGTCAAAAAACTTTGATTTGGCCTAAAACTGCTGGTTGGACTACATCCACAACAAGAAATAGTCTGTATGCGCTGTTGTTTTCAAGTGTGTATTTAAGTCATGAGTGTCTCTGCGGCACATGCTAAACATTTATGAGGATGTATCCTGTCTCATTTAGTGCCACCATCTGTATGCCCACCACCCCCCAACATGGCCATAAAAAGCCAATTCCATTCAGGGCTACGGAGCTCATTGATACCTAATTAGATCATTGTTTAGGGTGCTGTTGCCCTTGTGGCTGAGAGGGCAATGTGACAGCATCTGAGTGATAAAGGGTGTTGTCACAGAGTTGAACTCTGACCCCAGCTCTCATTGGGGAGGGGGAGGGGGGTCATCCAAATGAGGAGAACCCCATTTGCTTCTGTTGCAACACTTGGAATCTCCAAGCCATTCTGATTAGGCATCCGCTAATTACACAACCAGCAACAGGGACTACTGTCTAGCCACACTTGGAAAGTCAAGGAGAGCTTTAAAGGTACAGAGTCACTGTTTCTTTGTTAGAACAGGAAGTATTATACAGGATATGTTGCAGCAGATGGTTAGTCCTATACAGAGAACTAACTGGATGTTAACCAAAAGCTAGACTCCCTGGTTGACTGAACACAAAGAAAATAAAAATAATAAAAATGGAAGAAGACACACAATGCTTGACTGACAAGGATATTAGCAAATAAGGAACTGTCCAGAATTTTAAATACATTTAATATGATGCCCTTTTCTGTGGAGAATCACATTTATTTGGTCTGTGCCACCTTGGCTCAGGCTGTGGCGGTGTGTCAAAATGCACATTATTGCTATACTATTAGTCAACATGTCACAAACCAACTTCCGACTGACTTGAACAGTCAGTGTGGGATCACTATAGATGAGACACGCATATTCAGTGAAGGTCAGTTAGAACAGTATAATAAACAGCACTAGCAAAAACTCTTAAAAAGATATAAAAAAAACGAGTAATTGATAATAATTACATTACATTACATTTAGCTGACGCTTTTATCCAAAGCGTCAGCTAAATGCTATACAGTAGACCGTAGACACAGCAACAGTGAGCAATTTGGGTTAAGTGTCTTGCTCACACATCGACATGGACTAGCGGAGCCAGGGATTGAACCACCGAATAATAATAATAAGCCAAGGACTGAGCCCTGTGGGGCTACACAAAGGATTTAATGTTCTAAAAAAATTATAAATTGATTAGTCAGTGAATAAAGGATGCATTGAAAAATGAGAAACAAGAAAAGAAAAGCTACTCCTTTTAAAACATCGTATTGAGATGAGTTTGATGGGTAGATGAACAGAGGACTGTCTTTTGTGATAAAATAAATCAGCCGTCACTGTGGGTGGCAGAGAGGCACAGTTGTTTAGGGATATAAGACCCCTTGGAGGGGTCAAAGGTTTATTAAAGAACCAGTAAGTACTTGTTCAAAATAGAGTGTTGACCCATTACCCTCTCTCCCCACCCCCCACCTGCTCTGTACACGCACACACAGACACAGACACACACACACACACACACACACACACACACACACACACACACACCTGACACATTAATATACACAGCAAAAGCACCAAATGCAGTTTCATAAGCCTTTACAACTTTGAAAAAATAAAATTCTGGTTGAAAGTATTCCGCTCAAAGTAAGCACCCAAAATATCATCTAATAACATAACAGCAATCCAGTAATGTTGCCAACAGAAGTGAGTGGGTGCTGTGATATGTAACCCTGGTACAAACCTGTCATCAGATGAGACATCAGGTTGTATCAGGTCAAGCTCTAGTTCTGTGAGTCTGACCTCCACACCTCCTGAAACACAAACCAACCTTCCTTTCCCATCCTGAGGGGGGAACAAGAGTTTCTCAAAGTCACAATAAAAGAGGCTCAATCTCTCCTGTGATGCATTGATGTCTAGACGGTTCTCCCATGAAAGGCTTGGAGGCCTTGTCCCTCACGCTCATCCTCTCCTCCCTTTGTCTTGCCCCTGTGTCCCCCCATCTTACCCGCTGGCACAGGACAATTACCAGTCAGCGCTACTTCCTAAACGTGTCGTCGGGGGCAAAGGATTCTCTGTCGGGGCCCGGCAGCCAGAGTCCGAGGGCGGGACCCCCATGATCGTCCATGCAGAGCCGCAACACAAGAAAATGGCTGGCTGCTCTCCAAGGCCTGGCGGATGCAGGTGTCAATCATTGCATGAGAGGAGGACAGTGGGACCTGATGATGACAATGGGCTGAATATTTATCTGGCACAATAATGGACAGCAATAATGATATAACTGGGGTCCCAGTGCTACATTAAAAGGTGAAGTAATATATATATATATATATATATATATATATATATATATATATATATATATATAGATGTATCTTGATTTGAAGTCTTTCTTCATGTAAGAGCAATGTATATGCAATAGGTTCACAGCTCACACTGTCCTCATACCACATATTTCTCCTCCCAAATTGAATCCTGCACCGCCTCCCTAGGCTTATCACTAGCTAATGACTACATCGGCACACCAGCAAGGGGGAGGTCCAACGGTGTGTCTACGTCTTTTCATGCCAGAGGGGGCCTCCGTCACAAAAGGGCGTCTACAAAAGACCCCTCTTATTCTCTCATTATTGACACCCTTAATTGTTTGTGCTGTCTGATAATGGCCCTTAAAGCCTCACCGTATCAGCAATAACCTTCTGTCTCGGTTGTATGGGGGCAGGGGTCTCTGATTCTTAGCCATTCGCCACTGCTAAAATAAATGTGGGATTTTCTTCAAGGGTTTTGAGGTGTTCTCGCCCCCTCTTTCAAAATGTTGACGCACTCAGGATTCATCAGTATTGCACGAGTGTGTTTGAAATCTCATTTTCATATTGTTTATTAGTAGTTTTGTGCGTTGCAATTCAGATTGGGAACCACAGGCACTTTGCGATATTGTTGTCTTATTAATTACATGTGGGGGTGTTAGTACAAATCTCTTGATACGTCAGGCATGGTCTTCAAACATGCTGCTTCATTATGAGAGGAAACAGTGGCCTTAATTAAACGACACCCTTTTATTAGCACAGTGTGTAACGGTAGCTTCCATTCCTGTCAGCAGTGAATGGCTGACACTGGTGGTTATGCCAGTCAGTGGTCTTTAAGAAATAAGAACTGTCTTATCCCATTGCAACTTGTGTAATTAGATGGAATGCTCTTGTCATTAGTGAGGCACAAATTGCCCACTTACCCTGGCTCATAAATATTTCAGAGACACTTCTTATAAATTGTTAGGGTATTGAAAGGAATTTGTTATTTATGAGGAATGTTGATCAGTTATCTTTTTGCATTCACAGCTGCAGTGCATTTATTTGGAAAGGTCTAGCCATTGAAACAAGCAACATTAGCAGGCATCTGTCGTAAACTTCAGTTGTGCTAAAACATTTAACCACACATTATTTTGTTACACTAAATATTAACACATACAGTACTAATGTGTTGGATAAAAATACAACACTTAAACCTTGAGTGAACCTGCTGGATATTTGCTAGCTAACTGCTAGCTAAGTGCTAGCTAACTGGCCAAGCTATTCAGAGGTCTGGAACCAGAGCAGACCTGAGCTGCAGTAACTTCAAAACACATGTTGCAATAGGAACAAAACATTGCTCATTGTCTGCAGATTTAAACTTCTGAAGTTTTTTAATCTTAAATAAAAGCTACTCTCAGCAAGATCCAGCTCACCATTAGCAACGCACACTTTAACATTCTAACCTCATGAGTGAAGTTGTCTTTGTAGGGATTGCTTCTCGGGAGACATACTGTAACTGATTTAAATGGGAAAACTTCAAGGTCCCTAGATACTAGAAATAACCTCTGTTGGGGGGGGCGACTGTGGCTCAGTGGTTAGCAGGTCTGACTTTCAATCAGAAGATTGGTGGTTCAAACCTCTGCTCAGCCAGTCTGTGTTGTTGTGTCCTTGAGCAAGACACTTAACCCTAATTGCTCACTGTTGCTGTGTCTACGGTCTACTGTATATCATGTAAGTCACTTTGGATAAAAGTGTCAGCTAAATGTAATGTAATGTTGTCACTCTAAATATTGTGGGTCACACTACAGTAGCAGGAGTGATGATAGGAGAGAGGTTGCTGAGGTGACAGCGAGAAAGCTGAACAGGTCTAGCAGAGAGGTTTTCAATACACTCAATGAGTACAAATCATGTAATAGCAATAAGGGTTTCCACCTCTGTCCAGACAAGATTTGGCTGACTGAAGGGACAGTACTGCTGGAGTAATTGATTGATTCACTTTATTATCCTGGAGACAATTTGGTTTACAGTGGGCACAAAATGTAACATACACAATGAAACATACACGGTGAAAAAACAATCACGTAGACATGCTGTTTGAGTCAGAGGAGTGCCATAATGAAGAAGAAATCTATAAAAGAAAATAAATCAGGATACATAAACAGGCATAACAAAATATAAGAGAACAATTATCAGTATTTGTTCATTTATTTCAGTATATCCTTTTTTTATATTTTGTAATATATATTACATTTTTCACATTTACATTTGTATTTTTTTGTATTTTTTTTTAAATGTATTTTTCCCCAAAAGAAGTGTTGTAGTATAACCAGGAGGAGACCATTTATGTAATTTTGGTGACGCTACACTGCTTAAGGATGCTTTTGTAGTATCTCTGACATTGTAGACAGTTCCTGTCCAGTCGTCTCACAACCGGCTATGTGTTTTAATAACGAGTCACTTAATTAAATGTATTTATTTTACAGGGACAGTGCACATTAATGAACAGTTTAGGTTTAAATGTGCCAGAGTTAGCTAGAGAGCTCATTTCCGTCTGTATGATCCCTGGGCAGGTTATTACAATTTAGTGCTAATATTTCAGTACAATTAAACAGCAAACACTATAGTAGATTTGCCTTCGAAGATTTTTTATTAACAGCATCAGATAACAATAGTTTTAAAACCATGACAGTGGGCAGTGGCGAAAATTATCTGTCAAGCAGTAATACATGAGAATCAGGTTAAATGTTTTTCTATAGTTTTCTATAGTTTATTTGTCAGGGACAATGCAGCGCACATTATTACATACATAATTTATCATAGACAAAGCCATAACAATATGTGTAGATGTGTTGCATAAAAGGTTTCTAGCCAATAGGCTAATTTGCAACCCCAGTCCCTGGTCAGACCTTTCTAAAAACATAATCCACAAAAAAAAACAAAAAAAAAACTACATAATATAAATTACTCAATCATATAACAAATACATAAGTACAGACATTAACATTTTACATAATCACGACCACATTACACAAAAGAACACATCACTTAAGAGCCCAGCATAGATGCATTACAACCAGAATTTCTCAGTGGCTACATATTTGATTGTCTTTCAGCCAATGTTGCAATGAATGATCCACAAAACAATCTAAAAAAAAACAAAGAGGCTAAAAAAATGCATGCTTGTGTTGAAAGCACATAAGTGGACACAGTGGCCAGTACCTGTTCTTCCTTTCTCCTCTTGTCTCCTCATCTTGTCCATATCTCTTCCATTCCCAAAATGAAGCTTCAAATGACAGTTAATCTCAAGTCAACCTCAAATAAAAGTCAACCTCACATACGCATATTGTTCAGAATCTATCTATCAAATTACCTGAATCATGCTGGCATGGAACCAGATCTGGTTTTATTGACTTAACCACAGCACCACCGTGTCGAGTAAAGATGTAGTAACGGCAAGATCCTCCTCTTTAGCACATCACCACACAAACATGTACTCAAGCAATGACGACGATCAGATGAGCAAGAAAAGGAAAGTTATGTTCTGAAAATACAGAGGTCCCAACGTAAATGGTGGTCATGGCTATGGTACAGGGACTTGAACCTTGAAGTGGGTCCTGTCTATCACCCTCCACACTTTGGGAAGCCGGCAACATTAAAGAAGTACCCCGCTACCAGATTGTCCTCTTGTTCTGAACTTCACCAGTGTTCAGTAGATGGTTGAGAGCGCTTGAAACCCGGTAAATGACTGAACTGAGGACATAAACCACCTCGCCTATTATTGCAATTGCAATTATCTGCAATTTCCACTAATTATTTTAGGATTATCTTATTGACTGGAAAGATCCGTAACATATAACTGCGTGTGCGAGTGTGACATACCTCGAAATCAGGCCATCTCTTTGGGCCCCCTCCACCTAAATTAAGGTTTTTTATGTGTCAAGTAGTCCAATGTATCTGCCTTTACCTGACGTAAAGGCAGATACATTGGACTATTAAGATCCGGCCAAGGAACAGAGCGTACATTAAAATGAGTATAACCTAAAAGTTGATTATGCATGTGTATTATTCTGTTGACTGAAGAACTGAACGGGTGGAAACTGTATGTTTCCTCATACAATCGACTCAGGAAGGAGGTTGCGTGAAGAGTGAAGTAATCAAGTTCCTCTTTTTCTAAGTCAAAATGTGTGTGTGTTTTATTAAACTGTTATAAAGAATGAAGTCATTCAGCAAACTGGGTGTGTGGATCAGAGGGAGGGTGGAATGACACGACTGAGGGACATTTATATAACATAACATATAATATAACATCGTTATACAACAACTTGGTCTCTGCTCACAGATAAGGACCTCGATCGTGGGCAGGAATTGGGTGACAGAGATTCTCATCCCCCATTGCCCACAAATGATTAAGGAGGACGCAGTTGTCTGGGACTTTGTATGATATCTGACGGACTTCTTTTCCCTCGGCAGGATTCCCTTAAAAGATTAATTTGACTAATAAGGCTTTCTCCCAGCCTCAACTCAGGAAATAATTTACCTTGTGATCAATCTGTAATGTAATCAATGAAGTAGATCATTGAGCTGTTGTTATGCCCCTGCTAATAATCCTGCAATAAATATATAATCTGCATTTAGAGCAAGTAGTCCTGAGAGTTTTCATAGAGAAGTTGTGGTACTCATGGTTGTAAAAAGCCAAGTACTGCTGTGTGCTTATCAATATAGTTGTGAACATTTACTGTATTTCCTAGTCCAATAAACTAACTTATTCCTAGATATTTAACCCTATCCTTGCACCAAGAGACAGGGTCCTTTAGAGCAGTAGTTCTCAACCTTTTTCCCTTGTGAAATATTTGTTTCAGCCGAGGACCCCCTGACCAATGCAAAGCATTTTTGGTTGAAATACACAGTACTATGCCATCCGTGTCTGTTTTAATATAGAATGTATACAATTCAGTTTATTAACTATTTTATTGAATATTTATTAAACAATTTTTAATGGATGCTCATTTCAAATATATAAAAACAAATCTCACGTACCCCTTGGAGGGACTTCACCCATTTGAGTACCACTGCTTTAGAGGAAAACTCCCATTAACTGAATGATAGCTGCATGCCCTCCTGTCTGTCTCACTGCCGTCCTGGCAGTCATCATAGTAGGCATGGACCACGATCCAGATAACCACAATCCATGTCAGCAGAAAGATGTAGAAGAGGGGCATCAGCACGGCCTCCATGGCAGGAGTCATTTTAATGACTTCTCAGTAGCGAATTCGGGAGTCATTATCACCGACGTGTATTACAATCTTACTGTATTTACGCTTATTCTTAGCCAACAGTTTTAAATAGGACTCAACGTCGCCCGCCCTGGCGCCAGAAATACATTCGACTGTGGTCCCTGGCTTCGCCATCTTCACGTTTCTGACTACGGAGCTGCCGATAACCAGAGTTGGTTTCTCAGCAGGTGTGTCGCTGCACGAAGCCATGCATCAAACCCACAGAGACCTGACTCCAACCTGGCAAATAAGCGACATTTATTACATTTACCATTATCATTAAAGGAGGCAGGGGAATAGCTAAACATGTGACACACTGAGCATGAGAGAGCAGGAGAGGTAGAGAAAGAAGCCATTGCTAGCTGCAATGTTCAGGCTTGTGCATGAAATCATCCTCACTTGGCAAATTGCCACATTTGAATGTGGACAAATGATAAGAGCAAGGCTCTGCAATGCAGGAAATTGCTCTTGTCGACAGGTGTGAAGGAGAATTAATTCAGGCCTCAACAAAAAGATGTAAATTATTATAAGTATGAATACATGGATGTGGTGCAAATATGACAATTTGTTCATGCCAACTGCTTACATTCGTTTGTAGGAATCTGAAGTCACCTCTGCAAATGTTAGGGGAGCAAATATAAAGTAGCAATGCTTTCTAATGAAAAGGGATGGAGTTATCAAATAATTAAGAAGAGAAGGAGGGGGAGAGGAGAGGAGCAGGAGAAAAGAAATGTTAGTGAAGAGGGAGAGTTCATATAGAAGGGTGCCTAATTTAAGACAGGCCAGAGGCCAGGTGTTGCAATGGTGTGGCCCGGCCGCGAAGAGTAAACACACATTCCTATCATAGGAATGCATTCATGTGTCCATTTACAGTGTGTGTGTGTGTGTGTGTGTGTGTGTGAGAGTGAGTGAGTGAAAAAGATCTAACTTATCCTCCAACACCACCACAAAAACACACAAACATACATATGTCAACATCATGAATCAACAGGCCAGACATGTAAAACCCCTTCTAAACATATACTGAAAAAGACACAAAACGACTACTTGGCTATGTCATTTGTGATCATTTTGCAACTTTGTTTTGCATCTTTTAGTCAGCATTTCATTTTCTTTCCGACAAAAAATGTTTAATAGAGGGCCTGTGTCTGTGGCAGAGCCTCCATGCCTCCCCTGGTCCGCACATTGTGTTCTGTGTAGACCCATTCAGTAAACCATGCATGAATATAATTCAATTAAATTCAGTTTATTTTGTATAGCCCAAAATCACAAATACAAGTTTGCCTCTGAGGGCTTTACAATCTGTACACATACGACATCTCTGTCCCAGGACCTCACATCGAATCAGGAAAAACTCCCCCAAAAAATAGTGAAAACCCTTTTACAGGGAAAAAATAAAAAGGGAAGAAACCTGAGGGAGAGCAACAGAGGAGGATCCCTCTCCCCGGATGGACAGAAGCAATAGATGTCATGTGTACAGAATCAACGTAACAGAGTTACAGCACATTCAATGAATATGAAATTATTCATGTAATGAGTAGTAGGCATGGACCACGATCCATGTCAGCAGAAGGAGGCAGAGATGAGGGGCATCAGCAGGGCCGTCATGGCAGGGAGCAGGACCGGCTCCAGACAGCCACGATCCATGGAAGCTTGAGGAGAGGAAGCACAGAGGCTCCTGAGAAGAAGTAGAGTTAGTACTGTGCATTGAACAGACATTAATTCATCCAGAAGGATAGAAAGGAGGAGAAAAGCAGAGAGAGAGAAGAGGAGAAAGAAGAGATCATTGTATCCTAAGATGTCCTCCAACAGTCTAGGCCTGTTGCAGCATATCTAGGGGTTGGACCAGGGCCGGCCTGAGCCAGCCCTAACTATAAGCACTATCAAAGAGAAAGTCTTAAGTTTACTCTTAAATGAGGTGACTGTGTCTGCCCCCCGGACTGAAAGTGGAAGCTGGTTCCACAGAAAAGGAGCTTGATAACTGAAGGTTCTGGCCCCCATCCTACTTTTTAAGATGCTCTAGCATCCAGCACCACCATAAAGAATCTAAGAGTTGTCTTCGATCAAGACTTGTCCTTTGGCTCCCACATGAAACAGATCTCAAGTACCACCTTTTTTTCCACCTACGCAACATTTCAAAGATCAGGCACATATTGTCTCGAAGGGATGCAGAGACATTGATCCACGCATTTGTTACTTCAAGACTTGATTACTGTAACTCTGTATTATCAGGCTGCTCTGCTGGGTCTCTCAGGTCTCTCCAGTTGATCCAGAATGCTGCAGCCTGTGTACTAACGAGGACTAGGAGGAGGGATCACATTATTCCTGTAGTAGCTGATCTCCACTGGCTTCCTGTAAGACAGAAAATTGTATTAAAGGTCCTCCTTACCTACAAAGCCTTAACTGGTGATGCACCATCATATCTTAGGGAGCTTATAGTACCATATTGTCCCACCAGAGAACTGTTCTCACTGAATGCGGGGCTACTTGTGGTTCCTAGAGTCTTAAAAAGTAGGATGGGGGCCAGAGCCTTCAGTTATCAATCTCCTTTTCTGTTGAACCAGCTTCCACTTTCAGTCCGGGGGGCAGACACAGTCACCTCATCTAAGAGTAGACTTAAGACTTTTCTCTTTGATAGTGCTTATAGTTAGGGCTGGCTCCAGGCCCTAGATATGCTGCTACATGCCTAGACCGCTGGGGGACATCTTAGGATACAATGAGCTCCTCTCTCCTCTTCTCTCTCTGGTTTGTGGTAAGGCTGGCTCAGGTTTGTGGTTGGGGCTGGTTCCGTCAGGAGAGGGAGAGTCAGACAACTCCCCTCACGATTCACAAGGGCAACTCACCCAGTGATTCCCCCTCCCTCTCCTTGAACTTGTCCTAGGCTTAGACTGCTTTGGAACATCTTAGGATACACTGAGCTTCTCTCTCCTCTTCTCTCTTTCCTTTTCTCTTCCTTTCTATCCTTCTGGGTGAATTAATGTCTCTTCAATGCACATTACTACCTCTACTTCTTACCGGGAGCCTCTGTGCTTCCTCGCCTCAAGCTTCCATGAATCGTGGCTGTCTGGATTTGTGATTTTGGGCTATACCAAATCTACTGAATTGAATTCATTAGCGGTAACATGGCGAGCTGCTGGCTTTACCCCGCCTTTCTATAATATATACAACATTGACACACACACACATTACACACATAGCCTCCCACCAACCTGAAAAGTGGCCGGATAGCTGCTGACTGCTCTTCCTAAGCCAAACCTCCCACAGACAGGACAGGTGGCAGGGGAAGGAGCAGTGGGGAGCTGTGGGGAGAGCGGACAGTTTAAAACAGATTATGTACCCCCATCCACCCCTCTGCTTCAGACCCTTGACAGACTATGACCTTTGAGGCACCTGCGCAAGCTGCTCCATGATATGTGGACAACCTGTTGCCATGCACCGTGGAGTCAGGGTGTGTATACTGTACATGCAGGCACTGCAAATTAAAGTTTAGCTTATTAAAACATTGACAGGGATACTGTGCAAATTATCTCCACATGCTACGAGGTTAACCTTTGACAGTAGTACTAATATGATTCACAGATAACAGCAGTGTATTTTATCAGTTCTTGGTGGTATTCTTCTCTCATTGTCAAAGATAAATAACATAAATAAGGTGGTAGATGTATACAGCAAAATGTGCACACATGCTTATTAATACGTCTGTACACAGTGTGAAACTGGGAATCTGGGAGTTGATTGAGGTTTGTGGCATTGCACAAACATGATGTATTTACAATTAAGCTCCTTCTATTGAAATACAACTCTCATGTCTGTGTTAAGTACAAAGTGATCAGAGTAATTTTCTTCTGTGAGGGCCATGTGTGTGACGGTTCTGTTGAGCCTTACTATGTGACTTTGTGGATACTCGCTCAGTAAATTAATTTGGATCCTCAAGAATATTCTCTATAGAAGATTGTTCCATCAATTTTACTGGATATGGGTAACCAGCCCGGCCAGATGATCTGAGGAGCTGCCGGTCTATCGACACATTCAATACCAACTAAAAAAGTCTGTTTAAAGCTGCTCAGCTCTGTACTCACTCACCTTCCACATTTTTGTGTCTCTATGACTTGCTATTATTTGCCAAGCATACATTGGTGAGGTGCTATTGTGTGTAGCTTTGTAATGACACTCCATCAGAGCAGCAGTTCTATTGGTCTGAAACTAAAGCGTAAATTTGACCCTGTGTGTGTTTTCTAGGGTACTGTCCTTCCTTCCAGCAGTCTGGAAACCAGAGCTCTCTGGGAAGCAGGAGATGGGCAAAGGGCAGGTCACAGAGCCACAATATTAACTCCCTTTAAAGCGGCCAACTGCCCCTCGCTCCTCCTGCCGCTAATATGTTGGTACAACAACCGTTTTTATACTATAGAGGGGAAACTGGTAACTGTTTTTAGATGTTAGGAGAACATTATTTTTAGCTGGACCCAGGACACTGAAGAAGTTACAGCTCTTGGGCAGTACAGTAATGGTCCACTTTGGCTATTACAAACTGGGCTTTTCCAGTGACAAAACATTTGTGACTGCCTCGGGGCATGAAATCTCTTATGAAGCCACTTTACATTTAACCTTTAACTTTGCTTTCTATGTTAAATTAGTTTGGATAACAATGGCTCAGAGTTTAAAAAGAACCTAAGCAGATTGAGTTAACTCACTCAACTCCCTGGCATTGTAGTGAAATAAAACATTAGTTGCTCCAATTAGGGCAACCTACTGACAGCATCATTCAGTCTGTATCACAAACTGAACACGAACAAAGTTTCTGGCTGGTGACTCAGCTGAATGCACTGTGGTTGCTTGTGGTGATGGCAGACGTTGAAAACACAAACAGAACATGTGTCCTTGTAAAAGCCTTAAATTGTACTCAACTTGTAATCATTTTAATTACAGTGAAATGTTCTGTGTAAATTTGAGTTCCCTCTGGTACAGAGTGTACTGTATATGTCTAAGACTATTATTGTGAACGGTCTGTGTCTTGTTTCGTACAAAGGAGTCTCCATCTTGTTAACATTGCCAACCAATTCAATTCAGTTTATTTTGTATAGCCCAAAATCACAAAAACAAATTTGCCTCTGATGGCTTTACAATCTGTACACATACGACATCCCTGTCACAGGACCTCGCATTGGATCAGGAAAAACTCCCCAAAAAAATAGTAAAAATCCCATTTACAGGGAAAAAAGGAAAGAAACCTTCAGGAGAGCAACAGAGGAGGATCCCTCTCCCTGGATGGACAGAAGCAATAGATGTCATGTGTACAGAATCAACGTAACAGAGTTACAGCACATTCAATGAATATGACAGAAATTATTAATTTAGGCATGGACCACGATCCAGATAACCACGATCCAAGTCAGCAGAAGGAGGTAGAGATGGCGGTGACTGTGTCTCAGTGGTTAGCAAGTCTGTCTTTCAATCAGAAGGTCAGTAGTTCGATCCCAGGCTCCGGTAGTCCATGTCGTTGTGTCCTTGAGCAAGACACTTAACCCTAATTGCTCACCGTTGCTGTGTCTACGGTCTACTGTATAGCATGTAAGTCGCTTTGGATAAAAGCGTCAGCTAAATGAAAATGTAATGTAGATGAGGGGGATCAGCAGGACTAGCTCCAGACAGCCATGATCCATGGAAGCTTGAGGAGAGGAAGCACAGAGGCTCCCGGGAATAAGTAGAGTTAGTAATCCCAGGGCCAACGACAAATTTACCTTGATATGGAAAAAATCACTTCACTTTTTGGCCACTTACTATTTGAGTTTTGTGTGAAATGACAAATACAACACTTCAAAAAAGCATATTGACATGTGAATTAAGGCCTGAAAGGTGCAAGATAGGAGATTTGGAGCATTTCAATTCTCTTCCAACATGGCAAAAGGGAGTTAGCGGTTTACAGCTAACACTGCTAAAGGTGCTAACAGCTCAAACAGTGCAATCAACGGCAAAATGGTTACGGTAAATAGACTTCACATACCCCCATTTGAGAACAACTGGACTAGAGGAGGATTGAACCTGATTGAGGGACAACCCGCTCTATCTTCTGAGTCACAGTCATCCCCAAAAGTGCTGACTAAAACTAAGGTAATGGTCCATAAACTAACGAGGTATTCAAAATATGTCATACTGATCACAAATTAGCTTTTTGTTAAGACATTAACTCCTAGCAAGGGAAGTCAGTTTGGGTTTATTTTATTTTTGACAAGCATTAACAGGTAACTGGATTTGTTAATTTAACAGTGCAAAATGACATGAAATACAAGAGGCACATTCTTTTGACTAGGTGCTCCCTTGACTCAATAAGCTTTGACACTGCATTTCAAATATCGATCCAATTTGAATGTGTTGTGTTGTAAATGTCTTGCCTTTTATTATTTTCTGTTGGCTTTGCTGACATTTATTTGCACATTTTGGCGACACTTTTTTGTCAATGGTTTCACATTATTCCAGTGATCAACAGACAATATGCCAAAATGTGCCAATGCAGGTTTTAAACTTTGTTAATTGCTAACATGATTTTGTAAGGCCAGGCAGGTTTATTTGTATAGCACATTTCAACAACAAGGCGATTCACCATTCAGTGCTTTACAAACCAGCAGCAGGGTTTTAAAGTCAATTCTTTGTTGGACAGGAAGCCAGTGGAAAAACCTCAGAACAGGAGTGATGTGATCCAATTTACTTTCTGATATACTTTTTACAGAGGCCTGTGAACACACCGTTACAGTAGTCAAGTCAACTGAAGATAAATGCATGGACAAGTTTCTCCAAACCTTGTTGAGACATACGTTCTCTAACCCTCGATATATTCTCCAGGCAATAGTAGGTTGATCTTTTTGAATTGTCTTGATATGGCTGTTCAGGTTGTGATCTGAATCCATAACTACACCTAGATTTCTGGCTTGGTTTGAGGTTTTTAACATCAGTGATTGAAGCTGAGCGCTCACTTTCAATCGTTTGTCCTTGGGACAAAAAACAAATACTTCTGTTTTATCTTTATTTAATTGAAGAAAATTCTGCCACATCCAGTTGTTGATTTCTTCAATGCATTTAGCCAACCCTTGTATGGGATTATAGTCCCCTGGGGATATAGTTATGTAGATTGTGTGTTGTCTGCATAATTGTGATAACACACTTTGTTGTTTTTCATAATCTGAGCCAGTGGAAGCATGTAGATGTTGAACAGAAGAGGCCCCAGTATTGAGCCTTGGGGAACACCACATGTCATCCATGTCAGCTCTGATGTGTAATTAGCTACAGACACAAAGTATTGTTGGTCCTTCAAGTAGGATTCAAACCAGTTAAGTGATGCACCAGAGAATCTGTGTCGAATGCAGCACTGAAATCCAATAATACTAAGACAGAATTTCTGCCACTGTCTGTGTTTAAGTGGATGTCGTTGAAAACCTTAACAAGAGCAGCTTTAGTACTGTGGCGCTGACAAAAGTCGAACTGGAAGACATCAATACAGTTATTTTCAGCTAAGAAGATGTTCAGCTGTTGCTAAACACTTTCTCCATTATTTTACTTAAAAATGGGAGGTTCAATATTGCTTACTATAATTTCTCATTATGTAGGCGATATTACTTAATTCAATGCCTAATAATACATCTAGCAGGCAGAGAGCAACATTAGCCTGCATTTGAAGTTGTGCTACGTCATGAAGTTAAGTCCAGTAGTCATTCACTTTTCTGTTTGGGATGCCATCTGTGGGGGTTCTGGGCACCACCAGCAGGGGGTGCCGTGATAACGCTGGCTAGGACCAGAGAATGTATGTGTGGGGTCTGAATCAAGGGAGACGCAGAACAGCTGGGAGAAAGGAGGGCCGCCGCTCGCACCTGCAGCACATCGAGTCATCACGGCGCAGTTTAAAGGTGGCTTTCTTCCGGAGGTTCGGCGTCGGGAGATTACTTCTGGGATGCTCCGAGCAAGACACGAGAAGCAAGACACGAGAAGCAAGACACGAGAAGCAAGACACGAGAAGCAAGACACGAGAAGCAAGACACGAGAAGCAAGACACGAGACACGAGAGGAGAAGCACCCCGTCCCAGGAGAGACGGCTCTTTATTTTTGCTGAGTATTGCCTACAGGCCCGAGTATTTATGTTGGCGTGAAGACTTTTTTGATTACGTTTTCGTTTGGAGCATTGCCTACAGGCCTGAGTATTTACGTTCACATTAAGACTCTTTTTTGAATTACGTTTTTGTTTGAGTGTTGCCTGCGGGCCGGAGTGCTGCTGTTAATCGGCGAGAGACAATAAATACATTTTTCTGTTATCCCTACCTGCTGTCCGGGGTGTTGCTTTTGGGTCCCTTCCCACGGGTCCTGACAGAATCTCCCGACCTTCAAACATGGACCCAGCGAACCCGGCGTCCGTGCAGCAGGCCATCAGCGCGCAAGGGGCCCTCGTCGGGCGACACGAGGAGTTATTACAGCGGCTGGCGGAGGCAGTGGAGAACCTAAACCGGAGGACGGACACGCAGACCGCCACGGCGTCACCTAGACCACCAGAACCACGGGTCGTCGCGGATCCTTCCAGTCCACCGGTTGCAGCCGCAACCCAGGAACCACGAGTCCCGTTGCCGGAACCGTACGCCGGGGAATCGGGGGGGTGCGGCCGGTTCTTGTTGAACTGTACGCTGGTTTTCGAGCTACAGCCAGGTAGATACACGTCGGACAGGGCCCGGATAGCGTTCTGTGTGAATTTGCTTCGCGGGAGGGCGGCTCAGTGGGCGACGGCATTGTGGGAGGGCCAGTCACCGATGTTCCAGTCGTTCGGGGGGTTTTCCGAGGAGCTTAGGCGGGTGTTCGATCATCCGGTACGCGGGCAGGACGCGCTGAATCGATTGCTCTCTCTGCGGCAGAAGTCCGGGTCGGTGGCCGATTATGCCATCGAGTTCCGGATTCTTGCCGCGGAGAGCGGCGCGAATGAGCATACGCTCCGGACGATTTTTGCGCGTAACCTGTCCGACACAATTAAAGACGAGTTGGTCTCGCGGGATGCAACCTCCACCCTAGAGCAACTAATTTCCCTGGCCATTTTGATTGATAACCGTGTGCGGGAGCGCAGACACGAGCGGAGTGGACAGTGTTCGCTTCCGGGTCCCTCTGAGGGGGCGGGTCCGGGAGCCGTCGGAATGGGTGTAGAGGGTGCGGGGGGGGTAGACGAACCTATGCAGCTGGGGCGGGCTCGCCTGACACCGGCGGAACGCCAGCGCCGTTTTATCCGCCGGTTGTGTTTGTTTTGTGGACATCCGGGGCACTACGCGGCCAACTGCCCGGAGGCCCCAAAAGGGGGGGCTCACCAGTGAGTGTGGGCCTCCTGGTGAGTAACGCGACCTCCGCCCGCAGTATTTCCCGGATTTCTCTGCCCGCCACTCTTTCTTTCCGGTCCCATTGTCACTCCGTTTGTGTGCTCATTGATTCGGGTTCCGACGCGAGCTTTCTAGACTCGGGGCTAGCGGCCCAGTTGGGAGTAGAGTTGGAGCCTCTCGAGTGCCCACAGGACGTAAATGCGTTAGACGGGCGGTTGTTGGCGCGGGTCACCCATCACACACGTCCCCTTAAGTTATGTATTTCGGGCAATCATTCGGAGGACATTCAATTACTCATTATCCCCTCCCCCGTGTCACCGGTGGTGTTAGGTCTCCCATGGCTGCAGCTCCACAATCCTTCCTTAGATTGGGCTACACGGTCGGTAGCAGGCTGGAGTGTGGCTTGTCATGCTCGCTGCCTTCGGGCGGCGAACCCCGGACCATCATCATCGGGGCCCCCGCCCGCGTTGCCTGACCTGTCCAGCGTACCGCACGAATATCACGATTTAGCGCGGGTGTTTTGCAAGGAGCGGGCAAGCACGTTGCCTCCACATCGCCCGTACGACTGCGCGATCAACCTGCTTTCGGGTGCTCCTCTGCCCACCAGCCGCCTGTTTAACATCTCTCGTCCAGAGCGGGTGGCGATGGAGGAATATATCCAGGAGTGCCTGGGGGCTGGGTTGATTCGCCCGTCGTCCGCGCCGGTAGGCGCCGGGTTCTTCTTCGTGGAGAAGAAGGACAAGTCCTTGCGTCCGTGTATTGATTACCGGGGGTTAAACCACATTACCGTAAAGAACAAGACCCCGTTGCCGTTGATTGATCCGGCGTTTGAGCCCCTGTGCCAGGCGCAGGTGTTCACAAAACTCGATCTCCGGAACGCATATCATTTGGTCCGGATCCGCGAGGGGGACGAGTGGAAGACGGCGTTCAACACCCCGTTGGGGCAGTTCGAATATCGGGTGATGCCGTTTGGCCTGACGAACGCCCCCGCCGTTTTCCAGACCATGATGAACGAGATATTTCGGGATATGATGAATAAGTTTGTGTTCATTTACCTGGACGATATTCTGATTTTTTCTCGATCCCTCGCGGTGCACCGTGAACACGTGCGGTTGGTTCTCCAGCGGCTGCTGGAGAATAGATTATATGTTAAGCCGGGGAAATGCGTGTTTCACGTCGCGTCGGTGAGTTTCCTCGGGTTTATAATCGCTCGGGGCCGGGTGGAACCGGACCCGGACAAGATTCGGGCCGTGACCGATTGGCCGACGCCGGGCACGCGGAGGGAGTTGCAGCGGTTCCTCGGGTTCGCGAATTTTTACCGGCGGTTTATCAGGGATTACAGCAAGGTGGCCGCACCCCTCACGCAGTTGACCTCCACAAAGGCGCCCTTCGGTTGGTCGCACGAGGCCGAGGGGGCGTTCGGCCGCTTGAAGACCTTGTTCACCAGTGCCCCCGTCCTGAAGCATCCAGACCCAGGTCGTCCGTTTGTGGTGGAGGTGGATGCGTCTGAGACCGGCGTGGGGGCTATCTTGTCTCAGCGGGACCCTGTCTCCCAGAAACTGCATCCGTGTGCGTTCTTTTCAAAGAGACTGAGTCCGGCAGAGCGCAACTATGATGTGGGGAACCGGGAACTGTTGGCGGTGGTCCTCGCGCTCCAGGAGTGGCGGCATTGGCTGGAGGGGAGTGAGCTGCCGTTCTTGATATGGACGGATCATAAGAATCTGGAGTATATTCGGGCGGCGCGAAGGGTGAACTCCCGGCAGGCCCGGTGGTCTTTGTTTGTGAGTCGATTTAACTATGTGTTGTCCTATCGCCCCGGGAGTCGGAACGGGAAGCCAGACGCTCTCTCCCGGGTGTTCCCTTCACAGGAGTCCGAGGACCCCGCTCCCATCCTTCCTCCCGCCTGTGTGGTGGGGGCGGCGACGTGGGAGATAGAGACGGTGGTCCGGAACGCACAGCAGGACGAGCCAGCGCCGGAGGGGGGTCCCGAGGGTCGACTGTTCGTTCCAGGGGCGGCCCGGTCTGCGGTGCTTCAGTGGGGGCACTCGTCCGTCCTGGCGTGCCATCCGGGGTCTCGGCGGACCGCGTTCCTCATCCGGCAGCGGTTCTGGTGGCCGGGGCTGACCAAGGATACACGGGAGTTCGTGGCAGCTTGTCCGGTCTGCGCCCGGGGTAAGGCGTCCCATCAGCCCTCGGCGGGGTTGCTACAGCCGCTGCCGGTCCCGGGCCGGCCATGGTCGCACATCGCTGTGGATTTCGTCACCGGGCTGCCGCCGTCGGGGGGTAACACCACGGTTCTTACCATCGTGGACCGGTTCTCGAAGGCGCGCCATTACGTCCCACTTCCCAAGCTGCCGTCGGCATTGGAGACGGCGGACCTCCTGGTGCTTCATGTGGTGCGGTTGCACGGGATTCCGGTTGACGTGGTATCGGACAGGGGGCCGCAGTTCGCGTCCCGGGTCTGGGGCGCGTTCTGTAAGGCCTTGGGGGCGACGGCCAGCCTGTCGTCCGGATACCACCCGCAGTCCAACGGTCAAACGGAACGTGCCAACCAGGACTTGGGGACGGCGCTCCGGTGCGTCGCCGCACAACATCCGGTGTCATGGAGCACCTTCCTGCCCTGGGTGGAGTACGCGCACAACACCTTGATCAGCACTGCAACTGGTATGTCCCCATTTATGGTGTGCTCTGGTTTTCAGCCCCCGTTGTTCCCGGAGCAGGAGGCGGAGGTCGCGGTCCCGGCCGTGGGGGACCACCTACGGCGGATTCGGGCGGTGTGGCGCACGGCCCGGGCAGCCCTCGAGCGCTCGGCCGCCATTAACAAGCGGCTGGCCGACCGGCTCCGTGTTCCTTCACCGGGGTACAAGGTGGGACAGCGGGTGTGGCTTTCCTCCAGGGGCCTCCCGTTACCTACGGAATCCAGGAAATTGACACCTAGGTACGTCGGGCCGTTTCCCATCGCGAAGCTCATTGGCCCTTCCGCCGTCCGGTTGACCGTCCCGGAGGCCTGGAGGATCCATCCAACGTTCCACGTGTCGCTCCTGAAGCCGGTCGCGGAGAGTGAGCTCAGCCCTCCGGTCGCTCCTCCGCCGGTTCCCCAGATCATCGACGGCCACCCGGCCCACTCGGTTTCCCGGGTGTTGGACGTCCGGCGGCGGGGGCGGGGTTACCAGTACCTGGTAGATTGGGAGGGGTACGGGCCAGAGGAGCGATCATGGATTCCTCGTCGGCAGATCATCGGGCCCACTCTACTCCGGGACTTCTACCGGGACAATCCGGGTAAGCCGGGTAAGCCGCCGAGAGGCGTCCATTAAGGGGGGGGTACTGTGGGGGTTCTGGGCACCACCAGCAGGGGGTGCCATGATAACGCTGGCTAGGACCAGAGAATGTATGTGTGGGGTCTGAATCAAGGGAGACGCAGAACAGCTGGGAGAAAGGAGGGCCGCCGCTCGCACCTGCAGCACATCGAGTCATCACGGCGCAGTTTAAAGGTGGCTTTCTTCCGGAGGTTCGGCGTCGGGAGATTACTTCTGGGATGCTCCGAGCAAGACACGAGAAGCAAGACACGAGAAGCAAGACACGAGAAGCAAGACACGAGAAGCAAGACACGAGAAGCAAGACACGAGAAGCAAGACACGAGACACGAGAGGAGAAGCACCCCGTCCCAGGAGAGACGGCTCTTTACGTTTGCTGAGTATTGCCTACAGGCCCGAGTATTTATGTTGGCGTGAAGACTTTTTTGATTACGTTTTCGTTTGGAGCATTGCCTACAGGCCTGAGTATTTACGTTCACATTAAGACTCTTTTTTGAATTACGTTTTTGTTTGAGTGTTGCCTGCGGGCCGGAGTGCTGCTGTTAATCGGCGAGAGACAATAAATACATTTTTCTGTTATCCCTACCTGCTGTCCGGGGTGTTGCTTTTGGGTCCCTTCCCACGGGTCCTGACACCATCAACATTTGAGAAAATATCTGTCTCTTTAACTGCTAACACAAGCTAGTCGATAATTTTGTCTTTTGTTGTTTGGTGCTTAGCAAGTACAACGAGTTTATCAGAGATCCTTCTGTGAAAAAACATGCATGTGGCACATAAGATTAATGAGAGCAATGAACCAAATACCACTGGAGGAACTGATATTAGTTGAAACTCTCCAAGGGATTATTACTATGATTATTACATTACATATACTAATTTGAACCTTTGTGAATATGAAAATATGAATTAGTGCAGCTTTAATTTAGCATATGTTAATGTGCATGTACATGTATTGAGTTTCTCCATAATTAAAAGTCTAAACAGACAATATGCAGATGTGTTGCAATGACACAGCTTAACAGAAAAGGTCTTGTAAAAATGCAAGGTCAATAAATACATCTATTGTCTTAGAAGCCAGTTTGGGAAATATTGTAAATCCAAATGCAGACTCATTCAGATCTGATGTGACACCAAACTGAAGACACTGCAGCATGATACATTTCAAAATTACCATGCAGATACTTCTGTGTGTTTTGATTCCAATTTAGAGTCATGTGTTTTTTTCAATATCAACTTCCACATTTACAATGCATAAGTTCATTCACATTCATCAGAGAGGGTGGCGATTCCATGCAGAGAAATGAGGCCTTGGATTTCGGGAGGCCAACAGGCCCCCCACTGTGTTTTTCATCCAAACTCATTTGGATGTGTGACTGGGAACGAATCAAGGGGAATTACTTCTATTCAGCTGAAAAGCTATCTTGCATGCACACAGACACAAACAGTAAACACACCCACATATGGCTGCAAACTGTGAGGATCGGTGGCGCACCCTGGTAGAGTTCTCTCCCCTTCCTGCTTCTCTCCCTTTCTCTCTCTCTCTCTCTCTCTCTCTCTCTCCCTGTAATCAGGTTGATGCCGGACAGCCGGGTGGAGTGCGCGCCGCCCCTCGCAGCTGCAGTCCATCAAGCATCACGCGCCGCTTAAAACCAGCACTCACCCGGACCTTCGGCGTCGAGAGATTGCCACGCATGCCGTCAGACACGCAAGACATCCAGACCGACCGACCGACCGACGCCTCCTTGTGCGGGAGCCGTCCGAGCCACGAGCCACGAGCCACGAGCCACGGGTCTAGAGCCACGTCGCCCGCCTCGAGGAAGCTCCAAGTCTCCGCCGCCTGTGCTTATAACCAGACCAGAATAAAGTTGTTCGTTTGTTGCCACCTAACCCCGCTGTTGTCTTCTGTCTTGCGTTTGGGTCCAGACCGCCGGTCCTCACAGCCAGGCCCTACAGCAAACATCAGCACACATTTTTAGGAACTCTGTTAGATGAAAAGCACTGCATTGTAACTTTGATGAACTCATTTTATTTTCAATGTTATTTGATTCATGACAAAACACATTTTGGACTATTTTTAAAGTAATGGTGAAGTCACTGGGGAAGTCATTAGCCTTCATCTTGGCCATGACTTTCAAAATAATTAGCTCTTTTGGGATGATTTGCCATTTAGAATCAGAGGGTCCGAATAATGTAATACAGCTAAGCTTTTATTGAATAGAATTATAACTGAAATCGAACACAGAGGTGCACATTTGGTGAGGAGGGGCTCAAGGATTTGGTTGATGCCAAAACATAAGGTCATACACTTTAGTGAACCTTTGAGCAGCCCTTCAAATAAACTAAAGAATGTTGAACTGTGATAGTGTTGTATTTACTAGAAGCTATTTTAACACTCACACATAAGTGTCCATTGTCATCTCAAAGCTATAAACAAAGTCTTAACAATTTACACAGTTTATTAATAATAATAATAATAATATTTTAATTTTATAATGCGCTTTTCAGGATACTCAAAGACGCTTTACAAAGGCAGAGACAAACAGAACAAAACAAAATTACTAAGACAATGGAGCAAACAAAACAATTAAACAGAACATTTTTGGTATAAAAGAAAACAGGAGATGTGTGGAATGAGTCCTGTAGTGAAGGGTAGGGAGCAGGAGTTTGCAGGTAAAGAGTAGGCAGCAGGGGTTTGCAAGTGAAGGGTAGGGAGCAGGGGTTTGCAAGTGAAGGGTAGGGAGCAGGGGTTAGCAGGTGAAGGGTAGAGAGCAGGGGTTTGCAAGTGAAGGGTAGGGAGCAGGGCTTTGCAGGTGAAGGGTAGGGAGCAGGGGTTTGCAAGTGAAGGGTAGGGAGCAGGGGTTCGCAGATAAAGGGTAGGGAGCGGAGGTTAGCAGGTGAAGGCAAGTTTGAAGAGGTGGGTTTTGAGGGCTTTCTTTAATAAAGATAGGGTGGGAGACTGATGGATGTGCATGGGGTGGGCGTTCCAGAGGGGGTACCCCTGAGAAGGCCCTGTCACCCCAGGTCCAGCACTTGGTTATGAAGGCAAATCCCTGTCATAATTAGAGAGCGCAAATAAGTGCAAATGAGCTCCACGTGCATGTGCAAATCAAACACGTTGACGAGCGCTTTAACATCACTATCGCTAAAGTCTCTCTCGCAGGAGTAAAAGTCCCTCTCGCAAATGTTTAACCTGACTTCAACCTGCGCTCGCGTGTCTGTAACCTGCTCGCTCTCGAGTAGATCATTTTTTGACAGTTAGTGGGCGGGCCCAGTCGCCGTCGTATCTCTACATCTAATTGGTTACAATCCTTGTCTTTGGATTGGCTGGATATCACATACATATCACATACATACACATCCAGGAAGAGACAGATGAACCCAGTATACAGCACGTTATCTCCGTGTTCCGGGGATGTTACCACAAGGTGGGCTATGAGGAAGCTAATGTGTGTGTCTGTTACGTTGCCAGTACGTTATCTCCGTAACACAAGTCTACTGGATCTTTCTGCCTGAATAAACGGCTGGTTGGTGTGAGGAACTCGGCGGCACCACCAGAGGGTGCCGCAGGAACACTGGCCACAACGAGGATGTCTCTGTTTCTCTCTCCCTCTCCTCCTCTCTCCCTCTCTCAATCAGGAGGATGCGGAACAGCCGGGCAGATCGTCGTCGCAGCTGCGGTGCATCTCGTCATCAAGCCGCCTTTAAAAGCAGACCGCGCTCCAGAAGCCATTGTCGGGAGATTACACTTGTGAGGGCTGGTATGCTCAGCCCCAGACACGACACTCGAGACGTTGAAGCAACTGCAGATTCCCGTTTCACGAGTTGGACACGAGACACCGCCATATTGGAATATTGCCGAAGGCCTGAGTATTTCCGTTTTGTTTTGGAGAGACTATCCGTTTATGTTTTGTTGAATATTGCCTGAAGGCCTGAGTATTTAAGTTTGGTTTTGTGAGAGACAATTAAAGACACATTTTTGTTATACGTTACCTGCCGTGTTCCGAGGGTTTTGCTATTGGGTCCAGAACCAGATCCTGACAGAATCTCCCGACCAAGACAAGGACCCAGCAAAACCTGGAGAGGATGGGTAGCCCACAGATACCCCGGTGGGAATGGTATGATCCCGACTCCGACGACGACGACTTCCTGCGTGACTTCGGTCAGGTGGAGGATCCCTGGTATGACCAGTGGAGGGAACCCCGGATGGCCCTGGATGGGCCCCGGGACTACGTGCGGGATCCCGGATACAAGGATCCTGAGGTGGTGGTGCAGCCCCCCCAGTTCTACTTTCGGAATGGCCGGTGGTACGTGCGGGAGCCGGGATACCAGGATCCCAATGTGGGGGAGGATCCCGAACCGGATCCCTGGGCCGGTGCCCGGCTGGCGTTTGGTGGGCCCCGGTGCCTCCAACGGGCTAGGGGTTCTGACCCGGAGGCCAGAGCCTCGGGCCGTCGACGCCGGCGGAGGGGGCACTCAGCGCAGGCTGTGGCTGTGGGGAAGCCGGTCACGCCCGCTCCCTGTATCCCGTCGGCTCCCCGGCCGACTCCTGCTCCACGTGTCCTGTCGACGTCTCCTCCAATTCCTGCTCCCCGCACCCTGTTTAAGCAGCCACCAATTCCTGCTCCCCGTTCCCTGTCGACGTCTCCTCCAATTCCTGCTCCCCGCACCCTGTTGAAACCTTCCCAGATTCCAGCCCCGGTCCCAGTTTCTGCCCCAGTGTTGCTGCCAGCCCCGGTCCCGTGTCCCGTCACGGTGGTAGTCCCGGTCCCAACTTCCGCAACTATGCCGCTGCCTGCCCCTGTCCGAGTCTCCTCATCCAGGATGCGGTTAGTTCCAGCCCGGTCGGCGGTCCAGCCGACACCTGTCCGGTCGGCGGTCCGGCCGACACCGGTTTCACGAGTCCCGTCGGCGGTCCGGCCGACACCGGTTTCACGAGTCCCGTCGGCGGTCCGGCCGACGCCGGTTTCACGAGTCCCGTCGGCGGTCCGGCCGACGCCGGTTTCACGAGTCCCGTCGGCGGTCCGGCCGACGCCGGTTTCACGAGTCCCGTCGGCGGTCCGGCCGACGCCGGTTTCACGGGTCCCGTCGGCGGTCCGGCCGACGCCGGTTTCACGAGTCCCGTCGGCGGTCCGGCCGACGCCGGTTTCACGAGTCCCGTCGGCGGTCCGGCCGACGCCGGTTTCACGAGTCCCGTCGGCGGTCCGGCCGACGCCGGTTTCACGAGTCCCGTCGGCGGTCCGGCCGACGCCGGTTTCACGAGTCCCGTCGGCGGTCCGGCCGACGCCGGTTTCACGAGTCCCGTCGGCGGTCCGGCCGACGCCGGTTTCACGAGTCCCGTCGGCGGTCCGGCCGACACATGTCCCTCGAGTCCCGTCGGCGGTTCGGCGGACGCCTGTCCCCTCGAGTCCCGTCGGCGGTCCGGCCGACGCATGCCCCTCGAGTCCCGTCGGCGGTCCGGCCGACACATGTCCCTCGAGTCCCGTCGGCGGTCCGGCCGACGCATGTCCCTCGAGTCCCGTCGAGGTTCGGGCAATATCCGGTCCTCCGGGTCCGGTCAAGTCCCGTCCCCAGTCCCGTCCGGTCAGGTCCCGTCCCCAGTCCCGTCCGGTCAGGTCCCGTCCCAAGTTCCGTCCGGTCAGGTCCCGTCCCAAGTTCCGTCCGGTTAAGTCCCGTCACGAGTCCTGTCCGGTCCAGTCCCGTCCCGAGCCTAGGGTTGGTTGGTCCCGTTCGCCGGCACGTCCTCCGGAGTCTCCGCCTGGTGGCCGTCCTCCGGCCCGTCCTCCTGAGTCTCCGCCTGGTGGCCGTCCTCCGGCCCGTCCTCCTGAGTCTCCGCCTGGTGGCCGTCCTCCGGCCCGTCCTCCTGAGTCTCCGCCTGGTGGCCGTCCTCCGGCCCGTCCTCCTGAGTCTCCGCCTGGTGGCCGTCCTCCGGCCCGTCCTCCTGAGTCTCCGCCTGGTGGCCGTCCTCCGGCCCGCCCTCCTGAGTCCCTGCGTGGTGGTCATCGGGAGTGTGTTGGGCCCTCCTACCGGACCCCCATCCACCCACCCTGGTCCGGTGGTACCGTGGACGCCTGGAGGCGTCGTTTGAGGGGGGGGTACTGTGAGGAACTCGGCGGCACCACCAGAGGGTGCCGCAGGAACACTGGCCACAACGAGGATGTCTCTGTTTCTCTCTCCCTCTCCTCCTCTCTCCCTCTCTCAATCAGGAGGATGCGGAACAGCCGGGCAGATCGTCGTCGCAGCTGCGGTGCATCTCGTCATCAAGCCGCCTTTAAAAGCAGACCGCGCTCCAGAAGCCATTGTCGGGAGATTACACTTGTGAGGGCTGGTATGCTCAGCCCCAGACACGACACTCGAGACGTTGAAGCAACTGCAGATTCCCGTTTCACGAGTTGGACACGAGACACCGCCATATTGGAATATTGCCGAAGGCCTGAGTATTTCCGTTTTGTTTTGGAGAGACTATCCGTTTATGTTTTGTTGAATATTGCCTGAAGGCCTGAGTATTTAAGTTTGGTTTTGTGAGAGACAATTAAAGACACATTTTTGTTATACGTTACCTGCTGTGCCGAGTTTGCTTTTGGGTCCAGAAACCGAATCCTGACAGTTGGAGCCAAAACAAGATCAAATGTGACTGAATTAATAATACACAATGCAAGAGAGAGGGAGTACACAACCGCTACAGTGGATACATATACACAGTGGATCAGGGGCGGACTGGGGCAAAAAGTGGCCCGGGAGTTACTGTCAGACTGGCCTACTCATTACACGGCGCGCTATATATGTATCTTCTGTGTATAAGACTGGTAGTATAAGACTGGGTTCATCTGTCTCTTCCTGGATGTATATGTATGTGATATCCATGACTTTCGCTCGTGTGATGTAAAAGTGTTCGTCAAAGTTAATTACACACGGGGCTTTTTGATTTGCAGGCGCGCGTGGAGCTCATTTGCGCTCTCCTATTATGACAGGGATTTGCCTTCATACTTGGTCCTGATGGTCGCATCGGCTGACCTGAGACAACGGGTTGGGGCGTCAAAGGGGAGGAGGTCTGACAGATAGGGAGGGGCCAGATTGTTTAGGAGTTTGTAAGTGGCGAGTAAGATTTTAAAGTCAATCCTGTATTTGACTGAGAGCCAATGGAGGTTACGTAGGACCGGGGTGATATGTTCATAGCGCTGAGTGGAGGTGAGCAGGCAGGCGGCAGAGTTCTGAACATATTGAAGTTTGTTGATCATTTTGTTGGGAGAGCCGTAGAGGATGCTATTGCAGTAATCGAGACTGGAGGTTATGGATGTGGGGGGGGGGGTATTGCGGTGATTTTATCATTGAAGGATGGAAATGAGTTACATTTACTGGTGGTGAAGGAGGTGGAGATGGTGTCCATGGGCTTGAGGAGTTTGTTGATGGTGTAGAAAAGCATTTTAGGGTTGTTGGAGCCAGATTGGATGATGGAGGAGTAGTGAGAGGAGCGAGCGGTGTTGAGGGCATCTTTATATTGTAGTTGGTGGAGTTTGAAGGCATCAAGGTAAATGTTGAGTTTTTTAGCAAGACGTTCCAGTTGACTGCCGTGCACTTTGAGGTGGCGAAGTTGGTCAGTGTACCAGGGGGTGGAGTGGGTGAAGGAGACGAGTTTAGATTTTTTGGGGGCGATGAGGTCAAGACATTACATTACATTTAGCTGACACTTTTATCCAAAGTGACTTACAATAAGTGCATTCCACCATGAGTACAAACAAGAATCAGAACAACAAGAATCAAGAAGGTACAATTTCATCAATAAAGTTCAACTACAAAGTGCTATCAGTAAGAGCCATTCCAGTGCTACTTAAGTGCTACTTCCTTTATTAAGACAGGAGGAGAGTGCATCATTATAGTGATTGACAGTGGGAGAAGCAGTCGAAATAGGGGCAGAGGCAGAGACAATGGCAGCCAAGGAGGAGGAGAGCGAGGGGAGGTTGAAGAAATTGATGTTCCAGATTGTTATGGTCAATTCTGCTTAACATGGGGGGTGGGGATATCTATGTCCAGGGTGATATCCAGGTTACATTTTTTTTTTGATAGCCAGGTGGTCGAGATGGTGAGGTCAATGCTGGTTAGATTGCTGATGGTAATACCTGAGGTACAGACCAGGTCAAGTGTGTGTCCTTTTTTATGGGTGGGAAAGTCGACATGTTGGGTGATGTTGAAGTAGTTGAAGATGTCCAGGAGTTCTGTAGTGTTTGTGGAGTCTAATGAGTCGACGTGTATATTAAATAACTACCGCTTAAGCTCCATTTGTTGAAATGTAAGAAATACCCAGAATGAAGTCAAAAACATAATAAAACACAACGGATAGGCAGCCAGGGGATGAAAAATGCAAATGTGTTTTTAAAATGCATAAACAGGATAAGAACCAGCACACTTTTGTATCCCCAGCTCGTTGTATTGGGTTCTCCTGATGCTGCCCATCCCTTTCCCAATAACTGACAGCGACATCCGTCTGACAAAAGTTAGCAAACCAACAGCGAAAATGAGTGAAAAAAAACAAACGGCTTTGGAGAGCTTCTTTGGCAAGGGGTAAAGGCCCACTGTGAAAGAATGGATCCACGACCCATTTGTGAACAAACCCGTTGAATCGAGCTTGTCCGCCAGAAGAAGATCAGCTGCTGGAGATCGCAAATGATGGTGGCCTTAAAAGTACATTTCACACAACAACTCTGTCGGTGTTCTGAATCAAAATCAAGGCAGAATATCCCAAGATGGCCAAAAAAGGACTGAAAACCCTGCTTCTATTTCCAACGTCATATCTTTGTGAAATGACAGCAACTAAAACTAAGTTACGGAGCAGACTGGACATAACAAACACACTTCGGTGTCGTATCGGCTTGTTGTGATTGGTCAGCTTGAACACAACATGAAGAAATTTGAATTAAAATACTCAGTATACCTTCTGTCTCCCATCAGATGGGACCGGCTCGTTGCAGATAAACAAGCTCAGGGCTCCCACTAATTTGGCGTAATGGTGAGTTGTATTAGTATGCACTTAATGCCGGTCGTATCATTTTATTACGTCATATTTATTCCGTCATGTTTATCGCCCACACTGTGAAGGCCGGTCCGTGAAAATATTGTCTGACACAAAACCAGTCAACCGGTGGCTCAATAAAGGTTGAGGACCGCTGGTGTAGTCAACTATACAGGAAGGGCCTCTATGATGAGAGGGTGTGAATTCCCAACTTCTTTTTCCAAGACAAAAATTACACAACTTTTGTATAATGCTATTTAGTGGAGTTTTGCCTGCGGGGATGCAGCAGGCAAAACTCCTTGCTCCTCCTACCAGATGACTCAGCGATTTGTGAATTCTTCAGGCCCCATCCGGCTCCAGGTGTCACAGCCTCTGCCAAATGCTCGGGCAGGACACGCCCTTCCAAAGGCCTGTGGACACAGTCATGTTGTCACGCTCTCATTTTGGTGCCACTCCACATGTCAGTCACTCAGCACCGAGCTGAGAGGCCAGCACTTAGCTGCCTTTCTCACATCTGCTGTGAACACAACAGAGGAGGCCAAGCTACAGTCACTCAGGACTGATGAAGTTCCCAAACTGAGAGGGAAAATACCAAGCTCCGCCTATCAGGTAACAAGCCCAAAGCTACATTTTTACTTCTGCGCCAACAGACATATCTTCAGTGACCATAGGCTTTGTTGTTGCATTTGGTTCCTCAAATATGTAACAACATGTCAGAGCTACGGCAGCTATGAATATGCCACGTGGGGAACACAAGAATTGTGATTGGTCTGCTTGCTGGCAGAGAGAGTAAGATTGAAAACAACATGAAGGAATTTTAATTAAAATACTCAGTATACCTTCTGCTCCCAGTGGTCCTTGCTATCTATTACAGTGAATGGAAGAATATGGCGATTGTACAGAATAGTCTAATCAAATAAAACAATCTTCCCACCATCACTTGTTTCACAAAGTAAATCAAATATCTACTCAGTTACTGTGGAGATTATAATTAAAGCATGCTACAGTACAAAATAGCCATGTAGTATATTGGTAGCGCTGCCAAAAACAAAGTTTGACACTGATCAAATCAAAACAGGACACAAGTGGCTCTGCGATGCTGTGTTTAGGCAGAGCATGCTTTCAGGCATCCAAACAGTTTTTTAACCTGTCAATCAGCCCAACCCACTTCAGGCAGTAATTGGCTGAGAGAGGAAGCAGGGTTTGAACTTTTTTCTTTAAGGCCCAGTCCCAATGTCCCCCTAAAGTGGTAAAGCCTGAACCCTCAGGGACGTATCTGATGTCACCTGAGAAATAGTTGAGTGTGAGAGACTGTGGGGCTTAAAATGGTGTAAGTGTGAATGGGACTGCACTTTGCTGAGACATATCACATTACGATATCATGTCATATTATACCTTTTTCTGTAACGTCTTTGGCTTTCACTCGTAACCCTGTGTTTAACATCACATTGCAATGAATTGTGGATAGTTCCCTGAATCAAAGTCTGTAGAAATGCAAACTTACTTTAACTGTGGGCTCAAAATGTCTGCCCTCAAACACTGGACGATGTGACAGTGGGACAGCACTAAACCCTCACAGACATTAAAGTCTGTAATTGCAGGCTTGTTTTTGGATCTCACTTCCCAGAGATCTCTGTTTGTCATTTTTCCTAGGAACATCGCCACATAGTTCTGCAAATCGAAGGGCTTGCATTATAGGCCATAGGCTCAACCATTGTGTTACCTCATTGGACGATAGCTTGTGACATTTAATGAGTGGATAACATGAATTCCTTTGTCTGTGCCATCATCCCCATTTGAATCACCATTGAGTCTCATCTAGGTCTCCTACAAGCTAGGCGACCATTCTTCAAGTATGGCCATTCAGAGTAATTGTAAACACTTTTAGACTTCTCACATGAACTAGTCGCCGCATGAAGGATGTACTGGAAACACACTAAGTCCTTGTGTTTTTCTAGTACTCTGGCTTTGATGGATCTGGATCAGAATATTGAAAGATCCGGGACTAATAACGTAATTTTACCTTTTAGTTGTATATGTTGCTTCTACCAACCATGAAGCATGATCAAGCTGATGTGCATTCATTGTTTCTTGTATTGTGCCCACCTTGAGATTTACCACAACATAACCACAGTGATGAGAACACACTGTTGCATGGGCGTCGATAAAAACACAAATGTAAGTTCAACATCCATTGACCCTCGACTCATTAGGGCTGCGGCTGAGTGCGGTGGGCTAATTGAGTGAATTGTCTAACAGTGGACAGTGTGTTTGTGTGTATGTGTGTATGTGTGTGTGTGTGTGTGTGTGTGTGTGTGTGTGCTTGACTATGCGGCTCCAACACGTTCCCCTGGATTGTTGTTAGAGCCCTGCTCCTGACGAAAGCAGCCTGGGCCCTCAGTGCCTAGATAACGAGCTGTATGCCTGACAGGTGTGTCGAGATTAGGGGCGAGCAGTTCCCTACCATTCCCCTCCCCACACACACACGCTCACCCATCACCCCACCATCAACCTGTCCTCTTACAGTAAACATCCCCATCAGCTTGCCTGCCTACTCTGGGGAGCAAAAGGAGAGAGCATGTTTGACATAATTAATTGGCTCTTTCTATAAAGTGAGTCAAACGAGATGAAAAGGGTTATCAGGCTGAAATAATTAATTTGGAACCAAATTTGCTGACAGTTGGATTCTCTCAACAATTCACCTTTTTTCTCTCATCAGTGCCTCTTGAATGACGAAGGGCCTGATATTCGCTGGCCTGAAATGAGAGCATTTTAATGAAATATGGATAAAAAAAGAATTTAATTAAATTGAACCTGCAGAGAAGGTCTTGCTCTTATACATTTTTGTAGATTATTGCCTTTCATTATGAGGCTAATGTAGCAAGCATTTATTCCAATTAATTTGAAATGAAAGAGGAGATTATGTGGATTAATAATGGCGGGGGTGGTTACACACATCTCTTCAATTACCATCTGTATAGTGCTCTATCCATATCTTACCATCACAGTAATTAACGGGTTTTAGGCAAACTATTATGGCGGTCAATGAAAAGAGTTCGCTATCGCTGCCCAGATAGAGGAGCACTGAAAGGCAGTGATGGGATCAGTTGCTGATTCTAATCACAGAGAATTATTTAAGCATCCGCTTGCACGAAGAAGACAGGCAAAGCTTGCAAATTTAATTGATGAGAGCTAATTTGCCCAAATATTAGCCCTCTGTTGAAATGCCCCTTTTGTTCCTTCCTATGTGCTGCATGCTAAACTTCAGTACAGGCGTTTAACAACTGTTGAGAATGTATTGTATGTTTGTGACTGGCTGGGTACATGCTTTGTAATGAATGTATCTAGTGTGTGTGTGTGTAGGAGGTGTGGTGTGTATGTATGTGTAGGAGGTGTGGTGTGTGTGTGTGTGTGTGTGTGTGTGTGTGTGTGTGTGTGTGAGAGAGAGAGAGATAGAGAGACAAAGAGAGAGACAGAGACACAGAGAGAGAGAGAGAGAGAGAGAGAGTGAGAGGAGGAGCTAGTTTCTTGGCAGCTGCTATCCCCATTAGTGATAATTATGTTCTTTGTGGAAATGGACAAAAGAGGATTAATTGAATCCATCACCACTCTCTCCTCTCACTTGGAGGCTCTACTTAACCGGCATGGTCCAATAAAGCCAGAAGTCTAGCCTCCCATTTCTCAGATGTGAGCACTGTTGAAACTTCAATCAAATATGCAACTTTGCGAGAAAGAAAAAAAAATCAAATCAATGGTCTCCAAGTGATAAGAGAGAAATAACAAATACTTTATTTTCATCCATCTAAATAAACTGCAGTAGAGTAAAGAATAACCGAAGTGTGTTTCCTGGTCCCAACAACAAGACACAAAAACAGGTCAGTGCTTCATAACATAGAAACTACTGAGAGTGTACAGAGGCCTTCATTTTCAGCTATGTTCCCCATTTCTATTTAAAAGTCGGCCTTACAATTTGTTAGCTTAATAAAATGGATTATTTATTCTTGTTTGTCAAAGCCTCAGGGAGCTGAACAAAGAGGCTGACTAACCGAGAGTTATGATATGAGGGCATCCAAGAAACACTTTTTATGTTAGTTTTCTAGCTTTGTAAAGTACTTGATCAATGAGTGATAAATTAATAATAGTCATAGTAAAAGTAGTATAGTCGTCCATCAATGAGACTAAATCATTTCACAGTTTCATATTTCAAAAATAACCCTGACAGGTTTCACACATTGCAAATCAAAGTCTGAACTGCTTCATGGCAAAATGCTTCAACATCACATCAACAGCAGCCCGACTAACTATTTATCATCTGAATGAGATGCAATGTTGCACTCCCTCCCCGGAGAGAGGGTCCAGCCATCTTTTGTGGTAATCTCACCCCAGCCGGCTGCTACCGTGCTCTCAGGGGGCCCCTGGAAGGATCTGGGACCAGTGAAGCAACACTCCACAGGGGACTCATCCCAACATCCTGCACCTCTCCCTCTGGAGCACACATATAATAGCCACTAGATGCTCGTTAAAGGATCCAATTAATCAGAATGGATTGGCCATTACAGGTCAGCAGACAGGGCACCCTAAAATAGTTGGCCTTTAGTTCATCTCATATGTGACTCTAAATGAAGACTCACTGTACCGTGACTCCATAATGTCCCCTAGATGTGCCATTAACATTTATTACTGTGGAGCAGATATAGGAGCGTGGCAGCAGGCCCGTATCATGGGTGCATCACCCGTTCTTCTGGATTTGGGCCTACAACTGTGCCGAGCAAGGCTTACGCTGCAATCTTTGATTATGATTAATTTGTTAATTACTTATCTACGCTGGCCCTTTTGTGGTGATCCATTTTTAAAGTCTGAACGTTTTTTTTTTTTTTTCTACAGTGTTTATGACTTAATAACAGGTGAACAAAATATTATATGATAATCTTCATGTGTTCCTAAAAAGAAAAAAGAGAGTTTTGCTGGATGGAAAAAATAGATTTGGCAGGGTGATTTTTCTTAGTTACTTTACATTTGAAAACAGGTGGGGAAAAAGTTTTGTTCGGTACAATTTAGTTATTGTTGTTCATTATTGTAATAGTCACTCCAGCCACAAGAGGCTAGAGTGCACAGATGTAGCACTGTGTTCTAAATCGGACTGAAAGCATCTTGTAGGTGAGTTTAAATTTCTAGTTGCAATTTATTTTGGTAGGGCCATTTAATCAATTTCAGCAAACATTCCTGTATGATTCAATGCATAAAACAGTATCAAACAAATACTACTTTGCAGTTAAATAGTTAACATTTATTACATCACTTTGACATAAGCACATCTTATTCATACAATTCAGTATATGAATATATCATGTTGCATACCCCTACGAAAGATAGTCCTGCACTTGACTGATTATTTCAAATGTATTGATAAATTCTAAAAACCAACGAAGAGCTAGTGGCGGCCGGCCAATAGAGGCCCACCTTCAGCCACCAATAAAAAAAAGAAGAATTGTAAAAATAAATATAATAATAATAATAATAATAAATTATACAAATGGTCAATATTTGGGATTATTAATGTGGAATATATGCAGTAATATTTTTAAAATAGGATATCAGGGCAAAATATATGCTTTTCTGGCACGTCCTCTACGCCTGTGCACGTCTCGGTTTTGCCCATGCACGTCTTGGGCCAAATTGCTTTGGCCCCAAAAAAGGCGGTCTAAAAATCAGTTTAGCCAATGACTGATTAAAGCTATAAATAATATTTAATAATAATAAAATGTAGCCAATCAGCATACACACACAGAGCTAACACTTATGCAAATTAAAATATAGACAGTTATTACATTTATTACAACTATAACTTACCTTGTGCCTCTTCGGGGGAGTGCTAATACCATTACTGTTTATCAGGGGCAGACTGGGGGGAAAAAGTGGCCCGGTAGTTACTGTCAGACCGGCCCCCTCAAAAAACGGCCCGCTGCCCATTCAATGCATCGCACATATCGATAGTGGACTACTTGGAAAAATACCCATACACTTAACATTATTACATGATAACAAAGAAATTACATCAAACATATATTTTTTCATAACATTTGGATCCACCAATTTGCCTGGAACATATGGAATAAAATGATACTGGCTATTGTAACACTCCAAGGTAGGTATAGTTAGATGCATATATGCTTAACTCTGGGCTAGTATCATATGGTTATACTTAGGGATGCAACGATACCATTTTTTACAAACCGATACGAGTACGAGTATTTTTATTTGTGTACTTGCCGATACCGAGTACCGATACCGATACTTCTTAGATTTGGTCTCCATGAAAGTGCAATTAATTTGGAGGCAGATTTTATTTTATCCTCTGCAGATTATGTCAAGCCTATAGTACAAAATTAACAGAAGGCTATCCCAAGCTTTAAACTTCTTGTGGAAGTCCCTCTAATGTCGGACCATAAAACGCCCCGTGTCCGGGTTCATAGCCGCACAACAGCGTCTGAATGAGGCCGCTGCCAACAGTTTGATTCAAACCGGCAGGACGGCAGTGATGACGCGCAGAGCTTCTCAATTATAGATATATTAAATATGGAAAATTTCAACTCTCGCGTCAAACGCGTCGCGTTACTCGCGTCTAACGCGCCGCCCGGCATAAATTTGCGTCTGTCGCAACCATACGCGTCTGTGCATAGACTTTACATGTAATCTGGTCGCGCGAAAAATTTGCGTCGCGTTCGGTGTGAACGCACCATTACTCTACACACCTTGCCGCAAGAGCCGCAAGAGAGCAACGAAAGAGCCGTATGCGGCTCTGGAGCCACGGGTTGCCGACCCCTGCCCTAGACGTTGAAGTCAGGTAGGACAACAAATCAAATTTTTTCTCCACAAAGCGCGACCAGTTTGTTGTAGTGAAATACTGTTGAGTGGTATCGGTTCTTGATATCGGCAATTGAAAACGAATACGAGTATGAGTATTTTAACAAAGTATCGGCCGGATACCCGATACCGGTATCGGTGCATCCCTAGTTATACTTATAACTATAAGGAATGAATGTCAGCAGAGAAAGACCACACAATAAAGGAACTGGAATATGAAGGTAGAATTAGTATGAACTACATACAGTGTTTCCCCTAGGTTTACAGCTTTCTTTTGGGAGGGGTATCTCAAGGTCAGCTTTTGGCAAGAAGCCAAGAAACGGGGTCACGCATGTGCAAGAGTAACTGTTAACAGCGTAGACATTTAATCAAAAGTACAGGTTGCAAGAGGATCTCCTTGCAGCCTGTAGCGGATGTTTGTCTTGACCTGCAAATACACTAAAATAAACTGTTTACATCTTCACCCTGGGAGCGTTTCAACAAAGCAGATTTAGCTGTCTGCTTTTCACGTACATATTTTTGACGCTCAGTAGTGTTGCATGTTGGGTGTGTGATTGTGTGTGTGTGTGTGTGTGTAGGGGTGTTTAAGGTGCAACGACTCAAAAATGGCTTTATCTGCGAGCAATTGCTAAATAGGCCAGAGTGATTGATATTTACTAACACCTAAAACAAAGTTAGACTAACAGAAGAGATGAGACCAGTAAAGAAGATGTAAACCATGAGTGTGAATACAGATGGCGAGGAGACGTATAAAAGTAACTTAGTGTTTAGTGGTTTTAGGAATTCAAATAAATTTAACGTGTTCATAGAATATAGTTGGGTCGGAGATGGAGGTGGGCCGGTATTGGACCAGCCCAACCACAGTCGGCCTACTGGGGATACCAGCCAATCAGCGTCCTAAAAAAGACCTTTGGTCCAGATGAGCCTGACCCAAAGGTCTTTTTTAGGACGCTGATTGACTGAATTGTATATCACTCATTTATATCTTAAATCAGTAATTGGCTAAACTGCTTCTTACATTACATTTAGCTGACACTTTTATCCAAAGCGACTTACAAAATATACAGTAGACCGTAGACCGTAGACACAGCGAGCAATTAAGGTTAAGTGTCTTGCTCAAGGACACGGACTGGCTGAGCCAGGGTTTGAACCACCGACCCACTGATTGAAAGTCAGACCTGCTAACCACTGACCCACAGTCACCCACAGTTGTTCTTAGACCTGCCTTTCTGCGCAGCTGAGACGTACGCGGGCGGATAGGACGTGCCAGAAAATCATTTATTTTGTGCAGATATCTTATAATTTATTATTATTATTATTATTATTATTATTATTAAAATACTTTTTTATAATTATTTACTTTTTCTTTTTTTTTGTGGCTCTATGTGGGGCCAGGCCCAGTGGCCCTCTATTTGCCAGCTGCCACTTTCTACACGCATTCTACACACAAGGAAAATATATAGTGTTTTAGCAAGGAGTGTAAAGTAAAACATTTATTTTTATTTTTTTATTTGTTCACTCGTGCCATACTTTTACCTCTTCTATAGAATATAAAATATGTCTGATTCTATATGAAATGGACAACACTGTTCATTACCGCAACAACTCGTTCCTGTAGATTCATGCTGCACAACATCAGGAGAATACGTCCACTTCTCACCCAGAAGGCGGCACAGGTTCTCGTCCAGGCTCTGGTTATCTCGCGCCTGGACTACTGTAACTCCCTCCTGGCGGGTCTACCTGCTGGTGCCATCCGACCTTTAAAGCTCATCCAGAATGCAGCAGCTCGACTGGTCTTTAACCTCCCGAAATTCACCCACACTACTCCGCTCCTCCGCGACCTTCACTGGCCACCGCATCCGTTTCAAAACATTAGTACTGGCGTACCGTGCTACGAACAGATCTGGTCCAGTCTACATCCAGGACATGGTAAAACCTTACACCCCAACTCGTGCGCTCCGCTCGGCTTCTGCCAATCGGCTTGTAGCTCCGTCACTGAGAGCTAAACACTCCACAAAGTCTCGACTGTTCTCTGTCCTGGCTCCTCGATGGTGGAATGAGCTCCCCAGTGACATCAGGACAGCAGAAAGTCTCTACATCTTCCGTCGCAAACTAAAAACACATCTTTTCCGACTATACCTTGAATAAAAGAAGTAGCACTTAAGTAGCACTGGAATGGCTCTTACTGATAGGACCTTGTAGTTGAACTTTATTGATGAAATTGTACCTTCTTGATTCTTGTTTGTACTCACGGTGGAATGCACTTATTGTAAGTCGCTTTGGATAAAAGCGTCAGCTAAATGAAATAATTTTTTGTTAGGTATTTGTAATTGTTAATTGTGATTAAATCTGTTATTGTTGTGGATGGACTTCAATTCAATTCAAACCCAATTCAGGGTTAGGGTTAGAGTCGTTTTAAGACTTTTCTATTGCATACAATTTGCATATTTGTCTTTTTGTCATTGATCATTTGAACATATTAAGTCAGTATTTATGTTTACATTTTCCAAAGTTTTAGTTTGGTTCTCTCATAGACTTTGTATTTTACCTAATAATTACCTAAAAGGTAATTTTTTTGTAGACTAAACAAACTAAAATGTCCAGCCGGTCCAACCTCATAAAGGTTAACACCACTATGGCAACAGTGCAACACGATAGGAGAATTAAATGTGGACTCCTAAATATTAGATCTCTGTCTTCGAAAGCTGTCCAGCCCCTTGATATGCTGCTACAGGACTGCTGGGGGACATCTTATGATACAATGAGCTCCTCTCTCTTCTTCTCTTCTCTTCTCTCTCTTCTTCTCTGGCTGTCTGGAGCCGGTCCAGCTCCCTGCTATGGCGGCCCTGCTGATGCCACTCCTTTTTCTGACGTGGATCGTGGTCCATGCCTACTACTCATTACATGAATAATTTCTGTCATATTCATTGAATGTGCTGTAACTCTGTTACGTTGATTCTGTACACATGACATCTATTGCTTCTGTCCATCCGGGGAGAGGGATCCTCCTCTGTTGCTCTCCTGAAGGTTTCTTCCCTTTTTTCCCTGTAAAAGGGTTTTTATTAATTTTTGGGGGAGTTTTTCCTGATCTGATGTGAGGTCCCGGGATAGGGATGTCGTATGTGTACAGATTGTAAAGCCGTCAGAGGCAAATTTGTATTTGTGATGTTCGGCTATACAAAATAAACCAAACTGAATTGAATTGAACTATATGGTCCAAAAAATGTGAATCTAGCCTTCTGTCATCTCAGCCTGTACCCTAAGCTTGACACCCAAATGATGGAGGCCATGAGACGTGGCTGAAAGTTTCAGATCAGCAATTAATAAGTGAGAATTAGTTCAGCCAAATCACTCCTTTTAAATAAAAACAAGCAAGTTGCTCATTTAGAATCAAGGTGATTTATCAAACATGTAGGAGATTAGGTTTTAAGACACAACACATTACAACAGTCACAATGCTGCCCAGGCTTTGTCTGGTACAGCCGGCCAGTGAGTAGTTCAAGCAGCCGGTAGAAGTGGTCTGTCTTCCCTCTGACGCCACAGCTTCAGTGATTTAGGCTCGCTGTTCACTGGAGCCTCTTTGATAGCTGCCACTGCGAAGCAGATGCTTGTGAGGAATCGCTGGTCCCAGCTTTTCTTGTTGCTTGTGGCTACAGTGTCTCACCCCCATTTCCAGCACTGTGCTCCTTTTTTTGCTTTCAGCTGAAATATTGTAAAGTTCCTATGGCAGTGAAAGATCCCATCTCTACTGGCTTACAGCTGCCTAAAATATAATTCATAATACCAACGCATAACGACCTCCGAGCGTCCTGTAAAACCCAGCACACAGATCCTGTGGATGCCAGGGAGAAGCAGCGTGTTCTGTGTGTACAGGCTCCCAGTGGGCACATTACCTGTCTTCCTGTGTGTTCGTCGACCACACTGAGGAAACACTCGAGGGACCATGTGCAGTGCTGCTGGTACAGACTGTAGTCTTCTTCTTCACACTTCTAAATCACATTCTCTCTGCCTGCTCCACCAAATTAGAAGCAGCAGTTCAGTATGGGTTTAGGTGGAAAGAGAGACAGATAAAATTAATGATAACCTGCTGAAGAGCACTTTCTAGTGGCACAACAGAGGACTTGCATGTTTAATCAGGATGAACACACTTCTCTCAATGCAAACAGTTCATAGAAACAGGAAATAGATTGACTGTGGGGACCTGAAGGTAATTATTCTATATCACTGAAATATTGAGATTCTCCTTGAGAAAGCAGAATTAAAGAGTCTCCTCCCACAGGATGTACGAAACATCCTGCAAATGTTATTTCCAAAAAGCCATTTCAAGTGAACGTCTGCTCTTAATATTATCCTCCATGTGTGGGTTACGTCAATTGAATTGAATTGAATTAATTTCAGTTTATTTTGTATAGCCCAAAATCACAAATACAAATTTGCCTCTGAGGGCTTTACAATCTGTACACATACAACATCCCTGTCCTGGGACCTCACATCGGATCAGGAAAAACTACCCCAAAAAAAAAAATAGTGAAAACCCTTTTACAGGGAAAAAAAGGGAAGAAACCTTCAGGAGAGCAACAGAGGAGGATCCCTCTCCCCGGATGGACAGAAGCAATAGATGTCATGTGTATAGAATCAACATAACAGAGTTACAGTACATTCAATGAATATAACAGAAGTTATTCAGTGAGCGCACCTCTCTGGCGGGACAATATATTTACACTGTTGTGATTTCCATTTTTTCTTTAATGATTTCTGACCTCACCTTTCAGGAGTGTGATTTGTTTTTTGTTGATGTTGATGTTCAGGTTCGACTGAGTGGGTGTGGACTATCCATTCATCAATTCAATTGTTTAAATGTACAACACAATAGTTCTCTCTGTACACCAGCTCCTTCCAGACTCAGTGGAGTGCCCCACTGCTCTCTTAGGAGCCCGGAGGTGCAGAGAGAAGATAAATTATCGATCCCACAGTTGGTCTTTTGCTTTTAGCGAGGCGAGAGGCCACATAGCGCTCTGGCTGTGTCATCCTCACCCGTCTGGCTGTGAAAGGCTCCATGTGGGGCCACATAGAGGAAGAGGAGGATGTAACTGATGTCCTGTTGATGAGGAAGAGTACAGCTATGTTACAATGTCACATGTAGCATGAGATAGGACTAATGTGGATCATGTTTATCACCTGTATTTGTGCAAAATAATTTGTTTGGGGAAAATCATTATTTTCATATCAAAAAGTTATATATTTAGTGTTTAAGTCTGAATGTGAATGCTTGGAGTCCTGGAAGGCATTAGAGAAATACTGAAAAAAAGCTTTGACGTGTGCAGAGAGTGTCATTGGTTTAGTTGTAATGACTTGATTACTTTCATTGATTACAAATTCATATCTATAATGATGAAATTAGTACATATGTGTTTATATGCATTTTGCTAATAAAGCAGACCATGTTTCCTTTCTTATTTGTTACAGTGACCACTAAAGATAGTACACAACATCTTCAATGTTTTTCCCATTTTATTTTTGTTGACGAATTAAAACCAAGCACGGATGAATGGTGAACTATTGGTACCCTGCAGGGAAAGCATGCCAAACCACAATAGACCGGCTAATAAAGATCCTTCCGAGTTCCCAGAAATGACTAATTCAACAAGGCTGTCTGCTGTAAATTTAGCATTTGGAATAAAATCAGCTTGTAATTCCGAGAGCACAATTAGAATAACAGTTGACAGACAATACAGATTAACTTTGTTCCTTTGACTGAGTGAGTTCAGGCTTCTGGCTCAACATCTGTCCAGCTGCTGGGACTCTGAGCCAAGTCTGCATGCTACTTCTGTTCACTTACAGTGCCAAAACAATCTCGGACGCCGTAGTTTTCTCTGGCCCTCTCCCAAATACGGTCACTGATGAGATGTATAGCCGCATGTCATCATTCCACCGTTGGTTGTCGAGGTGGTGCCCAGCAAACAATGTGGGCTTTGTGGATAACTGGCGGACATTCTGGAGGAACCCTGGTCTGATCGGGAGAGACGGCATTCATCCCACTTTGGATGGAGCACGTCTCCTTTCTGCAAATATTACCAAGTTTATTGGTCGACTTCATCCATGACAATCCAGAGTTCAGACAAGGAAGCAGAGTTGTAGTTTTACACCCTTCTCTGCATTTCCTTTAGGGCAGTTGCCTACCTTAAACTCTATAGAGACTGTGTCTGTCCCACGGCCACTTTTTAATGTAAATAGAGGTGGTATAGAACATAACCTCATAAAGGTTAACACCACTATTGCAACAGTGCAACACGATATAGGAGAATTAAATGTGGAGTCCTAAATATTAGATCTCTGTCTTCGAAAGCTGTATTAGTAAATGAATTGATATCAGACAATCACATTGATGTATTTTGTCTGACTGAGACCTGTCTGAGACATGAGGAATATGTTAGCCTGAATGAATCAACTCCTCAAAGTCATATTACAGTTTTTCTTGATTGCTTTGATGCAGCAGTCAACTCAAACTCCACATTTTCAAAACAGTTAACACACAGGCCGAAACAGTGGCACTCATGGTCGAAATGACACATTTTGTTTGCAAAAGGCTCTAACCGCGCCAAAACATTTAAAATATGCAACAAAAGCAAATTTTGCCTTCAAACAACACAACTTGCAAACAAGTGTATGAGCTCTTCCAATCAACCATTACACAGTGGACAACAAAATACAAAATACAGCACTCAGTGAGAATCAGTGCACCATTGCTTGTCATTGTAGCCAATTACTGTACGTAGCTTTCATGCCAGTCAAATGTGTTGTCAAATTTGCCTTCTTGCAAAGAATTGGATCCAGAATCAGAAATGCTTTGATGCAAATTTTATTGATTCCATTGATTCATTTTTTCAAACTGTGGCTGAAAACTGAAATACTTTAAATATTACACAAAATACATGTAAACCAAAATAAATCTATTACAGTAAAGTATAAGAAATAGCCACTATTGATACTCTTCTGTCTTGACGATGGGGCCACATGGCCTCATCCACATCACATTCAATATCCTCTCTTGCAACCCAGACGCTGCACCTTTTAAGGCCTGCAGACTGATTGCTAATTGAAGATTTGTGTGAAGGAGTGTCAAACAGGTGCTTCAGTGATTTCATACTGATGTAGGTAGTTTCTAATAGTTAGGAACAGATGGTTTATTTTTGGTTACCATAGCTAAAACAATGCAGTTTGGACTGCTTGAATGACATCCGTGTTAACTGTTCTGCAAAAGGGTGGAGAAAATGTGTCAATCCAATGAGAAAGGGTTAACACATTTGCAAGAGGTGTCTTGTGCTCTGCTGAGACAGTGACGATGAAAACCGAGTGGATCCCAGTTTCTTTAAGCAGGTCAAAGCAATCAAGAAAAACTGTAATATTCACATTCCTCGAGGCACTGGTCGAGGAGGTGGAGTAGCTGCCATCTTTGACTCAGGCCTGTTAATAGGCCCTAAGCCTGGATGGAATTGCGGCTCGTTTGAAAGCCTTGTTTTGAGTCTTTCACACCCGAGCTGTAAAACAGGACAGCCGACTCTGTTTGCTGTAGTGTACCGGGCACCTGGTCCGTATTCAAAGTTTATATCTGAATTTATCTGAGTTTTTGTAAAGTTTGGTCCTTAAGACTGATAAGGTTATTATTGTATGTGATTTTAATATTTATGTAGATGTTGGCGATGATAGCCTAAGTGCTGTATTTATCTCATTGTTAAATTTGATTGGGTTCTGTCAGAGAGTACATGAACCGACTCACTGCAAATGACACTGGACTCGATAGCCCCTCTAAAGAAGAGGATCATCAAACAAAGGAGGCTCGCTCCATGGTACAACCTCAGACTTGCATACTGAAGCAAGCATCACGGATGCATGAAGGTATATGGCGTTCCAACAATCTAAAGGAATCGTGGTTAGTCTGGTGGGGCAGTCTGAGAACATACAAGAAGGAAAAGACAAATATTAAAATGTTGTAAATTACCTAATTTATTTTTACCCATTATATATTATATCATGAGAGGAATTCTAACCTGACCTCTAACCTGACCTTATTAGCTTCTGTACAGCTAATAAGGAAACTGATTAAGAGAGGACTCATCTTTTATTAGGATGTGAAATTCTCCAACATCTTCTATTGGCTGATGAACAATGCTAATTATCATGTTGGCTAAATATTGTCTCCATTAAAAGAGAAGTACGCTCTGAACTGCCCACAGAAACATTTCATCGTATGCCACTATTAGAATAATCACAGATTTTTTTTTTTTTATAATATATTTGATTTTTTTATATGTTATGAATTAGAAAACATTAATTTTTTCTTTTCTTTTAATTTAAAACCAAAATGTGGTGCTCACCTAAACATTAATTTGTTGCTCTTTGGAATAAGTATTAGGTCCAACACAGCAGAAATAAATAAACTCTTAAAAGAAAATACTGGATATTCTCTCTCTGAGATCAAAGATCAAAAAAACATTAAAAGCATATTATCCGAGGCAGAAAGACTTTGACTAGAAATTGCAGTGAATTGGGCCTATTCAGAAGAAGGCCATATACTTGTTTCACATATATTTTTTCTTTAATCTTGGAAATTCTATGTTTTTTCTTGGAATATCATCAACATCACGCCTCCATCATTTATTTATTGTTACCTACATTGGCCCTACACATCATCATTCAAAACATTTAACATTAACATTTAACATTTAACTCTTTTATTAAACATCAAAATATTCATGATGATTCATCAAGAACTCAAGCCAACACCGGCCATCATATCACATTGTTCTTAACCAATATCTGGTGGGTCGTTAGTTCATTTCATAGCTGGGTGGCCCCAACAAGACAACAGTCATTGTGTGGAGGGTTGTTCCTAATCCAATGCGAGGTCCCGAGACAGAGGAGGCCGCTAGTGTCCAGATTGTGATTGAGGCAAAGTTGTGATTTTTGATTTTGGGTTACACAAAATATATTTAATTGAATTTAACTTTAAAACGTGTTGCACCAAACAATTGAACCTCTCTTTAAATGACAGTTTAGTTTTAACTTAAATTACATTTAAATCTGTTGCATCAAATTTGACTTGAGCTCTATATTGAGAATATAAAATGCTTTAAACTTACTGAGGGGGTTTCACTTTTAAAACGGCTGTCTATTTGAGATGGCAACAGGCTCTTTTGTCCTAGCTGTCATATTGTTTGTTTTTTATGTTCAAATATTTGGTCATAGTGCTCATTTAATTTGGCCAAACAACTTTTTCTTGCTGGCAAAGATGAAAGCCTCTCTGCAGAGCCATCATGAGTAACGTAGCTAGCTAATAACGTTTTATCTCTTATAGCTGACGAGCTCCCGGCATGTATTCATGTATAATTTGGGAAATCATTAATCTCCATATTGATTCAACTCTATTTAATTTTGGTTTGAACATGGATTTACTCAATTTACTAGATTAGTTTTCAATTGTGCAATAGAGCTCTCCTTGACATTACATCTGGATTTCATTTTAAAGCTAAACTCTGATGAGAACTAATCTTTGATTAAATCTATGCTTGTCGTAGTTTAAATATGCCAAAGACCATAGTAATGTATTCTTGACATGTGGGTATGAGTGGTGAGGGTATTGGGCTGTATTCACTAAGCCACGCCCATGTTTAAATCATCCAGTCAGATCTGAAGGGTCTGATCAAAGCCTTTCCTTAATTATATGCGGACCACATATATTTTACATAAGTCAGATCTGTGAAGCTAAAGATGCTCTCACTGCCGTTTTACCGTGCCTTCAAGCTGTCTCCACGCAGGTACCAGAGCTGGTACGGCCTGCTAAGGCTGAAAGCACAGGAGGAGAGAGAGAAGGGGTCCTTGCCCGGTCTCCGAGCTTCTCTACAGGCAGCCATGTTTGTTTTTTAACAACCCAGGATATTATAGGATATTATTGACGTAACAATCAAGTCTCTTATATTTTCACTCCTTAACCTCCTGTTCCTTTTCTCCTCTAGCTGCTCCTTCACCTGTTCCTGGTCTGCCTTGTCCCTCTCCTGCCTCCTACTCCTGATTCCTCCTCCTCCTCTTGCTCCTCCTCCTCCTGCTCCTCCTCCTGCTTCTGACTCCTCAGGTTTTAGCACCTCTTTCTGCTTCTGCTCCTACTGCTCCCCATCCTCCTCCTCCTCCGCCTGCTTCTGACTCCTCCTCCGTTAGCCTCTACTTCTACTTTGGCTTCTACTCCTCCTGCTTTTGACTCCTCCTCCTTTAGCCCCTCGTTCTGCTTCTGCTTCTCATCCTTTTCCTCCTCCTCCTGCCTCCTCCTTTAAAAAATGAATGAGTAGTATGAGGAGAAGGTGGTATCCTTCTCCTCATACTCCCCATTCCTTTTTTCTTTCTTTCTTTTTTCTCCTGCTCCTGCTCTTGTCATGCTCCTCGTGGCTCCTGTACCATGAGATGAGGCACAGCGGCTGTCAGGCGGTCCTCCCTGCTCCTCCTCAGGTGCTCATGTAAACAACCTCACAGCAGAGCCCGTAACAAGAGAGCTCACTTTCCAGCTCACAGCACCACACGCTGTTCCTGTTAGAGACGCATTCTCTCCACGCAGGTTTCCCTTCTAATCGGGGGTGTCAAAGACAGAGGAGGAAGAGAGGCAGCAAGGAGGAGGGAGAGAGAGGGAGCATCTCACAGGAGACGCCTGCATTCACGGCTCTAAATTCTACATAGGAACAGCCGAGTGTCCCGGAGACGAGCAGACTGTCAATCACGAGGCAGCCGCCTGTGCAGGGCTCACATGGCAGGCTGTGCAGGAGGAGACAACGTGCTCCCAGATCATTTACACAGCCGAATGGGAGAGAGCCGTACGTCTGCAACTGGAACATATTGTTATACGTGTGTTTTGAAGGGTGGGAATTATTCGCTGTACGAATACATGTCTGTTATTTACGCCGCTGTGAGGGCTGTGCTGCAGCAGAGCTACAGGCCATGAAGGTATTGAATCTTTCTGGGCCATAACATAGTCCCTTAGTGGGGAAATTAATGGATTACAGCAGCAGTGCACACAAGAGAAAGATAGTAAAATACAAATCAAGTAATATAAATAAACAATAATAAAAACAGTAAAGAAGAAAACAATAGCAATATTGTATATAAAGCTGGAATAAAAGTATATAAAAAGGTATTTAAATGTATTTATATTGCACTAGTTGAACATAATTAAAGTGGCCAAAGTGATTAAAGTGATCAAGTGTTTTGTGGTCTACTGAAAGCTCAGTTTGTTATGGAACCTGACAGCAGTGGGAAGGAAGGACTTGCGGTACCTCTCCTTCACACACCGGGGATGAATCAGCTGGTGGCTGAAGGAGCTGTGCAGAGCTGCCAGGGCGTCCTGCATGGGGTGGGAGGTGTGGTTCATCAGAAAAATAGCTTAGCCATCATCCTCCTGTCTCCTGTCACCTCCACTGCATCCAGTGGACACCCCAGCATACTGCTGGCCTTCTTTACCAGCTTGTTCAGTCCCTTCCTGTCAGCTGTCGTGATGCTGCTGCACCAGATGACCACTCCATAAAAGATGGCTGATGCCACCACAGAGTCAAAGAAGGTCTTCAGGAGGGTGAGCTCTCATGTCCTGTCATCTCTCTCTACTATCTCGTATGCTCTCAAAAATACTTCAAATTCCCACAAATACTTTGAGAAAAAAGAGCTTCAATGATTCCGTTGTACACAGTCTGTTCTGGAGGTTTGTCTCCTTAATGCACTGTAGCAGGAGGTGGAGGCAGTGGAGGGCTTGAAGCACATCATAATTTCATTCTATAATCAATATTTATTTGTATTACATAATTTTAGGATTGTACTTGGAGAAGATGTAAGTGTTGAATGTAATGTGCTAAACATTCACCACATCCAAGTCCTTAACATGATGGGCCTCTCACCGGGTCCACAAGCATCTCTTGTAACTGACATACGCGTGTCATCAGGTTTGTACTTCATGCCTTTGATCCACCTCACTTTAGAAGCCCTCATTTGACAAGACCTGATTACATTAAGCTACAGATCATGCTCTTCTAGGGCTCCATATCCACACTTATCTATGGCAGATGATTGACAGGCCAGGGTTTATTTCCCCCGAGACCACCTTCTCACCCCCTGCTCTCCTCTCATTGGACAAGCTCCCTCCTCATTCTCATTACAGCCCTTATCTCTCTGCCCTGCTTATAAGGTTTATCTTTTTAATTATGTCGCTTCTAACCAGCCGACGAAGCTTCATGAGTGCCTATCAGGGGCCAGGGTCTCATGTGTTCAAGACCTTTCTGCTGTCTGGTCACACACACACACACACACACGCACACACGCACACACGCACACACGCACACACTCACACACTCCTCTTGGTCCCTCATGGGCCAAGCCTGCCTGTTTCCTCACATACAAACCTTTGTGTTCAGGGTCTATTGACAAGAGATAACCCGTTCATGCACAAGCTCAATTATGCATTCTGTTTCTCCTCCTCTGTCTGTTTTGATTCTCCCTCCCTCTGTTTCCGCCCTCTTCTCCTGCTTACCCCTGCTGTGTATCCTCTCTTTGCTTGGACGAGTTTCAAAGAGGCTTTCTCTTTGGGTCTGCACAGTTCAAGGTCAACAAGCTCTCATGAGACATGTCAGCGATCTTACGGCAGATGTGATGCTGCCTACCTGGTGCCCAGAGACCTGGACGGTCTAGAGGTCTGACTCGCATACAGCTAGTGTCAGGGTCAGGGCGCTTCTTAACTCCACAGCTGCAATTGTTGTAACCCAACAAAGAGACAACCCTGGAAACAGTAAGTGGGTGGCTATTTAGCTTAATGTGGCCGATTTCTTAGGATTTGTGCATGCTGAAGGTGTACAGGTGGAGTCTATCCCTGCTCCGTGTATTACTGCTTTCCAAAAAGCCTTGAAATATTTGTGCCAGTGAAAAAGTGGATGACATCAGTCGTGAACAAGGGCTTCAGCGATGCAGCAGGGGTCAAGTGCCCCGGTAGCAGGGGGACATTTAAACCCATCACCCCTCTCACCCCTCTTTAGGACAGGTCTGCCGGGGCTCCGTGTGGGCCCACAGGCTCCGCCAGGGCTGAACATCCAGACTGTGAGCACACAGCAGCGGGAGGTTCCTGAATAACACAAATCATTGTCCCATAACAGTGGTGGTAACTACAAGGTCAGAGGTGAAATCACTTCCAATTCAGGAAGTACTTTTCATTCATGTGCAGTCTGTGCAAGAGAGGCATGAACAGAAACAATCACAACATTATATAGTTCTAATCAAATTTATTCAAATGGGAATGTGAACGGGATGCGAATCAGGGAGGAATAGTTCTGTCCTGAACGATGGGAAGAGCCTTGTGACATTCATTCTCTTCAATCCCAATCACAGCCTCCTTTCAAATATTCCTCTGCCTTTTCCATCTAGGGATGTTGACAAAGAAGTGCAGTCTGTCTGGCATGATATCAAAGGTGAATGTGTCTGTGTGTGTGTGTGTGGTGGTGGTGGGGGGTGGTGGGGGGGTAATTGATTTGACTTTGGAGGCAACGAATCCCTGTGAGGTTTGAGGGTGAACAGAGGAGGAGCAGTCACGGAGTGTGTAATCACTGGGTATCCATGACACCACCGACAATAAACCCTCTTAATAAGCCTAATCTCCATCATTGGGAGAGGGAGAGAGGGGGAGAGAGGGAAAGAGGGAGAGAGGGAAAGAGGGAGAGAGGGAGAGGAAGAGGGAGAGTGGGGCACTTTTATGGCAGCTAAATTGTTTTTTCTGTAGTAGGGATTAAGCACAGTGTTAAACCCTTTAAGTGCCCCTTAGAGTTGTTTTCGATTGCTAAACAACAGTGGGCACAACTGGAGTCACATGTGCAAAACTCTAACTACAGTCTGCACTACCAACAGTCACCTGAGCTAAGCAGTTCACATCACCTGCAAAACTCATTCCAAGCAACACAACTCTTAACACATGGCTCAAAACACGCTCAGTGCAGCCAAACACTATGCACAACGCTCACTGAGATAACACACACTGTCACTCAGAACACACTGAGAGTAAAAACACTAGCATCAAACACCAATACAGAAAATACAAACTTTTCATCTTTACAGTTTGAACAATTTCAGTGACTTCATACAAAGTAATATTTTCTTCAAAGAAAAGAGTGACATTCTTTCACATGATTTATTAAATTTTTTAGAACATAACAATTATTTAAGGTAAATGAAAATTAGCAGTTTGCTTCAATAGTCTGTAGTAATTTACGGAATTACAGTAATGAGAAAAAAAAGGTAGAAACTAAAAGTACATACTGTAATTCAAACAAATAATTGAGGGACTAATCCTGCCTCTCTCTAGCATCAGGCCACAGGTTTTCTTCAACATCACATCTAATGTTTTCTCTTGCCATGCACCTGGGGAAGAACCTTCTGGAGTGCCTTATCCATCCCTGGCAGTCCTTGTCACCAGTTTGGTCTGGCTGCCAGCCAGCCACACCCACCTCGTTGACTCTCTCCAGTCACCTGCACACCCAGCTGCCTCCAATCTGCCATAATCAAACCTGTATTTAACCCCCAGTCTCACTCTCACTCCTGGCCAGATCGTTTCGTTGCTATGCTCGTCTCCAGCGCTCTCCTGCCAGCCTTCCCGGATCCGACCTCGCCTGTTCCTGACTCCCTGCTTCACCTGGGCTCCGATTCCTGCTTGCTGACTCCTGAGCTGTTCACCTGTCTGCCTGAGCTTGATTAAAGTGTTGAACTTCAGCTCTCTGTCGCCCGAGTCCTTCGTCCTGCGCTTGGGTCCTCACCCCACCAGTTACAGTCCTCTGGACTCGTGTCCTCACATCCGGCACGCATGGCTTCCAAAAGAGACATTTGGTCATGTGGGTGGTGACCAAACACTTTCCACCTCCAGGCAGAGAAAAACTCCTCTATTGGGTTGAGGAAGGGTGAATATGCAGGCAGGTACAAAACCATAAATCTGTGATGTGCTGCAAACCAATCTGTGACAGCTGCAGAGTGGTGAAAAGCAACGTTATCGCAAACTATGACAAAAACTTGGGGGTTTCTTACTGGCTCCCCCTGTTCTGCTGGCACTAGCTGAGCATAGAGCTGTTCTAGGAAAGCTATAAGCCTTTCTGTGTTGTATGGGCCAATGAGTGGTGTGTTGAGAAGCAAACCATCATTGGCCATTGCAGCACACATGGTGATATTTCCCCCCCTTTGGCCTGGAACCTCCACAGTGGCCCTTTGACCTATAACATTCCTTCCTCTGCGACGTGTTTTGGCAAGGTTAAATCCAGCTTCATCGATAAATACAAATGAATGTGGTCTTTCCAGTGCTTCCACCTCCATTACTCTCTGAAAAACAGTAAGTGCACAGTTTTACTGAAGAAATGCTAGTTTTTTTACTGTAAATATTTTTTATAGCTGTGTACGTAACCTCAGACATCTTACCTGGACATATTGGTATCTTTGCTCTTTTACCCGTTCACTGTTTCT
>CM042227.1:26144817-26252317 GCA_023566465.1 Cottus gobio | reverse complement strand
AAAACTCAAGCCTTCATGTGTGACCACATTGTTCCCGCTCACAGAGCCCTCCCTTTGATGTGTGTGACTCCTGCTGTCTGTGCCTATGGCCATATAGGGTTAGTTAGTTGAACAGGTACCACACGGCATCGGGTTAACACCTTTTGATTCTTTGATACATCAATAAACAATAAGCATGACACACACACAACATGACACACACACACAATATTTGACAGTTGTTCTGCACAATCAAGAGAATGTGGAGTCCTTGTGATTGGAAGGAAGACACCTTTTGGGGGCCCCTGGAATATTTGGGCTTCAAGGGTGTCTGGGTCCAGGCCCCTGTCTAGCTACATTTGCTCTAACTACCAGGTTGCCATGGAAACATGGTGCCACATGCAGACACTTCTTTGATTTACATACATGCTTCACTCAGACAACCAAACAATACGAGGCGGAAGTCAACCTTTTGTCTGGTGGCAGGTTTTTAACCTCCACTTGATCCCTCTTGGGAAGAATCAGAATCAGAACCAGTTGTTTGTCCTGACGGGTGGTGCATAACATTAAACAATAAACACAGTGCAAGAAATGGTAGCATGAAATTTACAATTAAATATACAATAGAATGTAAAATTAAAATAAAGTGCACAGACAAACAGATAACAGTACTACTAAGGTGAAATGTAAGTGGAATAGTAAAGTGGCATGTGTATTTAAATATGAGGTATGAATGGATGTGCACAGGAGTGACAGTAGGGAATTGTTCTGGGGTGACAGAGTCAGTCAGTGGGGGATTGTTGATGAGCCTGACTGCAGACGGTAAGAAACTGTGTGTGTTCGTGAAGTCTTGGTCCTGATGGGCCGCAGCTTCCTGCCAGATGGAAGGGACTCCAACAGGTTATGTTCAGGGTGAGAAAGGTCGGCTACAATCTTTCTTCCTGGAGGGACGGCAGTCCTGGACAAGTCCTGGAGGGACGGCAGATTGCAGCCAATCACCCTCTCGGCAGAGCAAATGATGTGCTGCAGACTGCCCTTGTCCTTGGCAGTGGCTGCAATGTACCAGACGCTGATGGAGGAGCAGAGGATGGACCCAACGATTGCAGTGGAGAAGTGCACCTGCATGGTCTTTGACAGGGTTATACATCTCCAGTTGCTCCAGTAAGAACATCCTCTTGAGCCTTCTCGGTGATGGAGCTGATGTTCAGCTTCCATTTGAGGTCCTGGGTTATGGTGGAGCCCAGGAAGTGGAAGGACTCCACAGCGTCGACGTGGGAGTCACACAGGGTGAGAGGGGCTGGTGGGACATAACCATCTCCACTGTCTTCAGAGCGTTGAGCTCCAGGTTGTTTTGGCTGCACCAGGTCACCAGGTGGTCAGTCTCCCACCTGTAGGCGGACTCGTCCCCACCAGAGATGAGTCCAATGAGGGTGGTGTCATCCACAAACTTCAAGAGCTTGACGGACTGGTGACTGGACACCAACAGCTGCACAGCTGTTGGTGTACAGGGAGAAGAGCAGTGGGGAAAGAACGCAGCCTTGGGGGGAACCAGTGGGGTGTGTGTGTGTGTGTGTGTGTGTGTGTGTGTGTGTGTGTGTGTGTGTGTGTGTGTGTGTGTGTGTGTGTGTGTGTGTGTGTGTGTGTGTGTGTGTGTGTGTGTGTGTGTGTGTGTGTGTGTGTGTGTGTGTGTGTGTGTGTGTGTGTGTGTGTGTGTGTGTGTGTGTGTGTGTGTGTGTGTGTGTGTGTGTGTGTGTGTGTGTGTGTGTGTGTGTGTGTGTGTGTGTGTGTGTTTTACTAGACATAGAGAGAGAGAAGAGGAGGGAGAGAGAAGAGGAGAGAGGAGCTCATTGTATCCTAAGATGTCCCCCAGCAGTCTAGGCCTATGGCAGCATATCTAGGGGTTGGACCAGGGCCGACCTGAGCCAGCCTTAACTATAAGTACTGTCAAAGAGAAAGTCTTAAGTTTACTCTTAAATGAGGTGACTGTGTCTGCCCCCCGGACTGAAAGTGGAATTTGGTTCCACAGAAAAGGAGCTTGATAACTGAAGGCTCTGGCCCCCATCCTACTTTTTAAGACTCTAGGAACCACAAGTAGCCCCACATTCATTGAGCGCAGCTCTCTGGTGGGACAATATGGTACTATAAGCTCCCTAAGATAAGATGGTGCATCACCAGTTAAGGCTTTGTAGGTAAGAAGAAGGACCTAAACATATACATGATGTTTACTCCCACAAGACCAGTGGTGAAGTCCATAATATGTGGCCCTGGTCCAGGTCCAGACCACTTTATCTATGACAGTCAGCATGATGATGGTGGCGAAGTTACAGGGTTGAGATCAGGGAGGCTGGTTGAGGAGCCGTGTAGTAGTGCGCCCCCTTCTGGTCACCTACACTCTGTCATCATATTTGTCAATGATACAGGGAATATTAGTTATGAAAACTAAATGGGGATTGTGCAGTAATTGCAATTCTCACCATAAACTTATTAAACAGAATTCTGTGTTATATTTTAATTTCAATGGACAACTTGAGTATACATGATTTAGGTATGCTGGTTGACGTTGACATCATTCACATAACGACAGTTGGTCAATATTTTTCCTATTGTCAGAAAATGCGATGAAAACAGCCACAGCAGCAATAAATACATCCTGCTAACACAAATTGTGTGTGTATCAATATGCTATTTGGTCTTCCTCTGAGCCTTAGAGCTTTAAAACACACCACAGCCTCACTGCTGTTGGCCGACATGCTCCTTCAGAACCAGAACACACGCACTGAGCTTATTGTGTTCGTCCCAAATACTCACCAGAGCACTAAATGTCAGCAGCTGTCCAGCAGCTGGAAACAGTCTCCAGCAAAAAACTATAGCTGTTTTAAGACATGAATGAGCTTTTTAGACAAAGAAACATATATATATATATATATATATATATATATATATTTGTACACTTTTGAAAAATATTTTATGTCTTCAGAAAAATGAATGGTTCGAGGCCTCCAATAGTACAATAATAGTACATATTTGTATGATAGTTTAGCTACAACGTGCAAAGCATGAAAACCAAAATGTCATTGTTTCAATATTCATACTTTCCATCAGTCAGGACAGTTCATAAAGCCTTGTCTAAACTTTAAAAAAAAAAAAAGAGCTTTTAACAACAGGCGGATGGAAGGAACCTCAGGAAGAGAGGTCCGGTTGCAGGACCGGATGTCGGGTGTGGCATGACCGACAGAAATTGTGCAATAATGAAGCGGTATGGAGGGCATTTATGAGCATTTATTCATCATGCTTAAGTCAGAAAACTGACAATAAGGTCAAATCATTAGGCTGTCACTTTCACCACTCAACCTCTCAGTATCCAGAAAGTCCAGTCTTAGTCTTGGTCTTTTCATGGAAACTGTTGAAATTGATACAGTAGCCTCTTGTTTTATATCCTGTGATATAAAAGATTATTAGATATATTACAAGAGTCCACAGACTAACTGCATAAACAGGTGATGCATATGACGTGCAGGATAAGAGACAATCAGCTGTCACACGGTACCTTGTTGTATTTTCAAACCTCTCCGCTGCAGCACCCTATGAGGTTATCTGGAAGTATGTGATGCAGCTTAAAAACCTGCATTCATAAAATATCATTCAAATGGACAGAAATGTAAGAAATACACATCTATACCTTTGACTGCTCTCTGGCTTGTCCATGTATGCGTTCCCTCACTCGTCCTGTGTCTGCCGCCTGTGTGTGGATGTAACAGGAGACTGAACAGTGTAATGAAAAACCAATTAGCTGCTTTTGGCACCAAACACCCGCCGCTCTCTTCCCACCTGAGACCACTTTGTGTTAATTCCAAGGCCTCGTCCAGCCTTTAACTGCTTCTCATCGCCGTTTTGTGGTTCTCTTATTAAAAGACATGCTGACATGGCAAATAATCTATTGCTTTGGCTGGAAATATGAGTCTGGGACGTGCTGCTGCTCCATTATTAGCTCTATTCCAGCTCCCTCTTACAAAGCTGAGGAGAGCGGAGACACTGGTGGAATAGGAGGCTGATTGTGATTGATGGCTTCCCATTAGCCAGGGTGTTATCGCTCCGGCTGGGGGAACGACCACTGAGTTGTAACACAACACATTACCTGAGTCTCTCTCCCCAACCCCAGCCAAGACCCGCTTAAATCAAATATAGACCCTCTATCCGAGATCCTCATTCCCTGCTCAAGGCACTCTGACTGCTATCCCACCAGCTGTGATTTGCTGAGCATTCCCACTCAATAAACGCACCATTAGTATTCATATTAAGTGGAACCTACTGGAGATATGTGGATTGCTCTGCTTTGCAGGCCTGTAGGAGCCGATTGAGGATGCATGTGTTGTCGCTTCACCAGGTTTTTTTCTACTTCATTTTCCTTTTCTCTTTGGTGCTTCCTGTCAAAATGATTGATTGGGACCAGGGAACAGAGTGTCCTGCATTACCCCAACAAATGATCTGGCCCTTGCTGGAGGACCTTGGCCAGAAAGAAATCAATATTTCACCATTAAAATCTATCAGAGGAGAGTTAGGGCAGCGACTGTCAGAGGCGACACTATCAAGCCGCTGCAACATTAAACCTGACACCTGCAGCACATGAGTAATCAATATCTAGTGGTTCACAGATCATTTGTGGTCACCTTTTAAGCAGTGATGGATATCTCCAGGGGCAGTGATTCATGTAGTGACACCGTTTAACAGGGTTTTATTCCAGTTTAGACGCTCATCGCTCAGAGACATGCTGGAGATGGAGCGCTGTGGTTCCCTGCTAAGACCTATTTCACTGCATTCAGCCTGTCCTCAGCGATAACTGCGTGCCTTTTATAGGTTTTGTGCCCCACTGTGTGTGAAAAACACATACGCTAGTACAAGGTCAGACTTTATGAGTTCCAACACCAGAGGCAGAACTGTTCCATGGGCTGTCAAGAAGGTGGCAGGAGGTTCAGGCAGGGTGGCACCAGCTGCTGTGGGGGTTTGGTCAAAAGGAGCTTGTAACAATGTAAAGCGGTTTGCTTGGCTCCACATGCAGCTACCATTCTGTGTTATTGTGCATGTGCATAATGAAGGGGCCTTGTAAACTCATGCTGTTGTGGAGCAGGTCAGTGCATATTGTATCTTTACACTCATCTGGGGCAGGGCTTGATCTTTGCTGATCTTTGCTGACCAACATGTCGGAGTGGATCCAATGTCATTTTAGGTTGACAACAATGCGTTGCCATGACAACATACTTCATGCTTGTGATTCAAGAGTAGAGCTCAGCAAGAGAAAGTACAAAATAATATGTAAAATTAATTTGTTAATGAATCTCTAACAATATCTCTAACAATGCAGACATCAGTGCTGCTAACTACTTTGATGGATTAAGAGCAGCCCCCATATCAGCGACTGCAAGACAACGTCTCCCAAACCAACGCACAGACAGCTTAGCTTCCCTTAGAATGTCCCACAGGTCCATTGATGGGTTGCAGTGTTATTCCTCTGGTGATGAAATGGATTATGAACTGCCGAACACACAGGTCCAATCACTAATGTTGTGAGACTTCTATTATGGAATTCTATCAGTAATGTGGTAGTTGCTCCTGTATCATGGTTCAGGTTGAATTTTACACAGAAAAGGTCTTCCAATAATCAACATAGATTTTTGGTTTCACATGGGACACAAACACCCGTCTTCTGGGTGAATGTTCTGTGTTTGACCAGTCCCTAATCGGAAACACAGGTAGCAGCAAAAGGAGAGCAAAAGGAGAACATGCTTAACATCCTGTAGGTCCATGCTGCACCACATCCCGTGTGTGCATGCATGTGTGTGTGTGGCAGCTCAGTCTCTGACTGAAACTTTTCCTCTAAATCTGTATATTTATGAAACTAACAACTGGGCTACATGCACATGTTTTGCTGAAGTTAGTTTTGCCTCATTGACTTTGAATGCAATATTGCTAGTTGCTAAATGGCATTAAACTATTTTACATGTAAGTTTAAATGGCTGCTATGGCCCGTGTGAGCCATCTGGTCCTGCCACCCACATACCCACGTCTGATATGAGTATCTATACCTCTGATCATGACACGACGTGAGCTACTGTTAGCAGCTCAAGTCGACATCTGAATGAAGGCTAACGTTCAGCACCTGAGTTATCACAAAAAGATAAATGGGATTAGGTCCATGCAATCGGCTCTGAACGTTTCCTCCTCAGCTTGTATGAGAGCTCTCAGCTTGCCTCCTGACCCTCATTCTGTGAGAGGAGATAATTGCTTGTCAGGAATAAATAGAGAGATTAATGAATTCATTAGTGGTGGGGAGTTTAGCTCTTCGGAGCAGCACTTACAGCTATGACACATCACGCCTATTGTTTTACTAGCTAGTTAGCCTTGAACAATAACATTCACACAGCAAATTACCTCATACACTCATATAAACAACTGATAAACTGTGTCCATATCCTAGAATTTAGCAATAATGCAAACAAAGGCACTTTAAATCCTGATTATTCATCTTAATTACTTTTGTCTGTGCAAGCCTGTGTCTATGGGAGCCGGTCCAAGACAAGACACATTAATCCACATTATCAGTGGACACTGTTCCAATTGACGTGTGCAGTGGCACTGCAGCTTGTGTTTGAGTATTTGTGCGATGGGTTCTCCTCTTGACTCGCTGTAGCTTGGAATCGGCTCCAGACTTTTAATGCAACACAGAAAACGAGGCTGATCTTGTGAAATATGCAATACATAAAATACATTTTCATGTATTTAGTTGTTTCAATTATTAGTTGTGATTGACACTTGTCGTAATGTATAGATGTGTGCTGTATAAATAATTGTAAACGTATCAAGATATTTAGGTATTAGCTTGTATCCCAGCATACATCACTGTGCTTAAACTTGTAAACTGGATTGTAAACCAATCCAGTTTACTTCATATTGGTCTACAATAAAACAGAGCTGTTCATTTATCATGACTCATGCTTCTGTATTCTCTTCTTTATCAAGCATATAGGGGACTCTTTTATTATCTATTGTATTTCTTTAAATAGCTCTTGTGTTGTTTAAAGATGCTAGTTTATGCTGTTTCATATTGTATCCAAATGTATTATCACATTTTATTCAACAGTTCAACTGATTGTGTTACCTATATTTGGTAATAATAGATGTTCAAATATAGATATATATCTTATGTGGGTTATTTGAACGTGTATTACTGTCATCTTGGCCAGGACAAAATGTTTAATCTCGCTGAGGATTTCCTGGAAACTGGTCTTTACAGAAGAAACTCTGATTTTACCCCTTCAGAAAATTCAGATCACTCATTTTATAAAATATTACACCAGCCAAAGATCCTTTAATGCAGCTTGGGAGCTTGCGTTACTATCTGGATAAGACAAGTAAAAAAGCTCAGATGCAGTTATCAGAAAGGCCAAAGTCTTTAATACAGCAACATATTGCACATGTCCAGGTTTCAGAGGTTGCTTTAGTAAGTGGACTAAAACAACTAGGTATAATGTCTCCTTATTTAATCAGAATCAGAATCAGAACCATTTATTGCCATGTATGTTTACACATACAAGGAATTTGTCCTGGCGGGAAGGTGCATACATTTAACATTTAACAAAAGTTAATAGTGATATAAAATGCTACCCTCTAAAAAATTATAAGGTTTCTCCATGTTTCCCTCATATAACATACCACAATATCACAAAAACACTGTTTAACGGTTTCAGTTTGAATGCTGTAACTCTACTCATGATGTATTACAAATGGTTAGAAAATTCCCTTGAACAATCTGACCATACCTCAAACAGATTACAGGATAATAGCAGAATCTTTTGCCTATTTTCTTATTTGCTTTTATTTATCACTTAACACCTCCTGCATACAGATAACTTGAGATGTTTTTCTGCTGAACACTGAGTGTAGATCTTTACGGCAAAGTTACCAGAAGAAAGAAACAGCATCAGAACAAAGATGGACATAACGTCTTCCTGGAGATCCAAATCAGGGTCTTCAAGGATACCTCACACTCATAACACCAAAAGGACCCTTTAGAACACAGCACAACCATAATGCAAATCCATATGTATGTTCATGAGTTTATCGTGTTATTGTGCATTTGTTATATCTGTAAATATTAAGCATCCAAACATGTTGGTGATAAGCGGGCAGGTGTGGCTGGTAGAAATACCCACTACATAGCCAGTGCAGATAGTACAGTTCACATCAGTCCTTTATCAAGAACACCAACATGTAGATATAAACTAATTACATACAATAAACTGTTTGGTATATAGATATCTTTTAAATAGAACTCAGTTCAGCTGTGTGTTTCCCACTGATATGTGGAAGACTCTGGAGATAAGAGCTGACTTTAAAACTGATCCCCTGTGGTGTTTGGCACAACAAAGCCAAAGGTTTCAAACATCATAGCTGATCTGAAGAATGATAGATGCTTCGCTGCTAATCCCTTCCCAGGTAAGTGGAGATAAACGGCACCGAAGAAAAAAAACACAAGAAACTCTGCTATTATTGTTCAGCTCAGGTAGCAATAGAGCCAGCAGACTTTCCAGGATCTGAATGGCCTGACGACAGCCAATCAAAATACTGTCCAGCAGAATGCACCAGCCAGCCAATCAGGAGCTCAGGTCTTGTTTGACATGCCTAACTGGCTCCTCCAGGGCCAGCAAGTCCTTGCGTGTGCTGCATGTAGATGCTTTCTGCCCCTCTCTGGTTTCAAGTCGGTACAAAGACAATGTCATTTTGAGCAGAGGCCTGGTGAGATCTCTCAGTCCTGATGAGTCTTTTCCTGAACGAATTTGTATTCATACTGAAAAAATAACACACGAGAAGGAAATAACATTAGACACAGAACAGCTGGATCCTCTCTCACAGAGTTTCTTTTTACATTACATTTCATTTAGCTGATGCTTTTATCCAAAGCGACTTACATGCTATACAGTAGAGTGTAGACTCAGCAACGGTGAGCAATTAGGGTTAAGTGACACAACGACATGGACTGGCTGAGCCGGGGTTTGAACCACCGACCCTCTGATCGAAAGACAGAGTTGCTAACCACTGAGCCAGTTTCTTTGAGTTTAGAACTCCGGAGGACACTGATGCAACTCTGGCACAGAGACTGTTTATGGACGTAGTTGTGACGTCACCCATTTTTTTTATGGATTGGGGTTTTGAAGCCTGGAGTTCAGCATTTGTGGCTGTTAACATCTTGCTTTTTTTGCAACCAGCGAACATGGCGACATATCTGGACTTAAGGTTGCACGATAACGGCTAAAGTCAATATTCAATATTGAGATCACGGTTATTTATCACGATTATTCATTACTTTTAGGGACATCTTTGTATTGCACTTTCACGTTTAAATGAACAACACTGCTTCCACTTCCATTGTTGTGCTACATTCTGGCTAATATAGAAATATTTTCATCAGACTGGTCCTTATCACAGTTAATCTCGTAGAAGGAAAATATAAATAAAATAGTATCAACACTTTTTACCCAAAATGTTTACTTCCATCTGTGCTACATTCCAGCTAATGTACACGTCTTTGCATCAAAATAAAACTTATATGGTTCTCATTCACCTGAAGCAAAATATAAATAAAATGTTTACCTAATGGGCTAACTAAAAAGAAATATGCCATCACAGAGTGCAACCAAATGAAATAATTGCGCGAGGGGATCACATATCTCTTATCTAGTGTCTTGACCATTTTTTTGAAGCCTTCATTGTTCACAGGACACGTCTTTGGCCAAATGAAATGCGATTGCATCCGTTACATCATTGTGTCTTTGGGAGGTAGATGGATACTCTGTCGCTCTATGTAAGGTTGCCGTTATGGTTTTCTGGGTGACGTTGGACATGGACGGAGATTCAGTGTGCTAACTACTGTGGCTAGTGGTGATTTATCAGGTGGTTGAACAAGTTAGTTGTATTGCTATGCGCCACAGACACAACTCTAACGCACTCTGTGCACATGATTTGTTCTTGGTTACATCACTTGCCCTAAATCCAAAAAACTTCCAGACAACGGATGATGATCCTTTTGGAGGGACTAGCTCCTCGCCCTCTGCTCCTGACATGTGATTCACCTTTCACACGACACCGTGACGTCTGCTCTCTGTTCTGTTGTCTCTCTACTCTTCTACTAACAACGGAGTTGACTGCAGACAGAACTGCCGCTGCAGGGAGCGCGCATGACTCCTCCCATCTCGTTCTCCCCCTTGTGGTTGGCTGACTGTTAGTTGAGGGAGCTCTTGATTTGATATGTAGCAGAGCACGCATTTTAAAACGTCAATATCGCTGACGATTATGCTCATTTAATTGTGAGAGCCAAAACCGTGATTGCGATTAAAATTTGATTAATTGTGCAGCCCTATCTGGACTGAGGAGGAGTGACATATACGGCGTCCCACAGCGGCGTATATGTCTCAAAAGCTTGTATCCCCGCCCCTAAAGCATCCCCTGATTTATGGTGTGTTTGACTCTAAATTAACATAATTTACTAAATGAACATCATGCTGTATTGAAAGAACACTTCAAACTAGAGATTGAGACAAACTCATGTTTACAGAGGGAATTCATCAAGAGAGAAAAAGAGTAATTTTATATAGACTTCTATACAACCTGGTGGTCAGGAGAGATAATGCAGCTGGAGTCGACTCATCTGTTTGCTTTCCAGTCAAGCATGACGCCAATATTAAATTAACAGAGTTAAAGCAGAATTTCTGAAAAGCTTCCAATTTCTTACCAAGGCTAGCTGACGTCCTATGTTTCCCATAGTTATCACCCCAGCAAAGAAGATACAAGGTAACCAGGAGCGAATATACAGGAAGTCTGGGGAAGTATACCTGTGCAGAGAAGAAGAAGCAGCAGCAGCTCTTAATTTTTTAAACAATGCATGCCAAAACTTAACTTTTAATCTGTGTTGCTCTGGTTATCTTGGCCCGACTGACTGTTTAATAAAAAGGTAAAATACACCAAAGATATACAAGAGGAAAGTTTTCAAATGCATTAGAACAATTATGGGCAAAGCATTGTGTAGCTATTGCAATCTTGCAAAAAAGTTCTCAATACACACAACTAGGGCTGCAACAATAACATTGATAAAATGTGATTATTAAAAGCGTTGGCAAGGAATTTAATTATCGATTTGTTGTGTCGCGCGATTATTACACCACTCAATAAGTCAAGAAGATGTTTGAGTGTGAAAAAAAGTTGAGTTGAGCACGGAGCGGCGGTTTGAGGAGAGACCATCTGAGATCATAACGTTGTTCTGAAACATATAGCGGAGGTAAGGCCGTTCAACAGCACAGTAGCAGCTCAAACCGTGGCAGCAGCAGCTAGTAGAGGCACTTCCGGTTGAGGCTCAGCTGCCGCGGCTAGTCGGGAGCTTTTGTTCCGTTTTCAAGTGAAGACGTAACGTCCCTCCAGCAGCTCTTCTGCTGTTTACTCGTTATCAGCTTGACAAGTTAGCGTTAGCTCGTAAGAACAATGGGAGTGAGAGAGAGTGTGAGTGTGCGTGCACGCGTCTGTGAGTGTGTGCGTCTGTGAGTGTGCGTGTTTGTATGTGTGTGTGTTTGTGAGTGGTTGTGTCTGTGAGAGTTTGAGTGTGTGCGTCTGAGTGTAGTGTAGAGAACCAGTTCTGACGTTCAAACAAATCCTGTTAAGTTTTCTGATTAGTATTTTTCTGTATTTCTATTTATTGTTCAGGTCCCTTTAAACAAAATTTTGTGCAAAATGTTTAATGCATTTTATTTAATAAAAGCCTATATATTTGGCCTTTGTAAAGCATACATGTGTATGTTTGTGTTAGTCCATTATTTTATTTTTTTATTATGACTTTAACAGCTCAGGGTTGTTCAAGGAGCAACCTGTTTGTGCACTTTCTGAAGATTTTTGCACCGTCAGTTCTGTTTTTGAATAAAGGGTTGGAAAGTAATGCTTTTTTGTTTTTTTATCCGATTCATCGAAAACATAATCGACAGATTAATCGATTATTAAAATAATCGTTTGTTGCAGCCCTACACACAACACAACTATTTGTTTGCTGTTGTAGTTCTGCTTGTGTTATCAAATTCCATGTGTGTTGTATTAAGGTCATGCCAATAAAGCTTTTTGAATTTGAACTTACTGAAAGACTCCATTATAAACCAAGAGTTGGGTGGCCAGCGTCGCCAACAGGGCAATACTAACTCCCAAGCTAAAGCCACTGCGGGAGCGGTCAAAAGTCCACCACAGACCGATGGAGAGCGCCGCCAGAGTCAGAGACAGCTGGACGTTATTAGCAAAGTCCACTTTCTGACAGAAGTAGGGTCAAGGAACAATCAGTAAATGGCTGGTAGCTCCAAACTAGTTTACATAGCTGTGTTACAGTGCTTCAGAGGCATACGTCTACCAGTTAGCCATCAAATCATAAGAATAAAAGCACTGCATTCCTCTACAGTGATGTATGACAGTGCACACAAACCACTGCCAACACTAATGGGAAGAAATATTGCAACCTATATATATCCCACCATATAGAAGTATTGAACTGAAGGACAACAGATGCACAAAGACCCAACACTTTAAGGATACAGCACTGGCGTGGTTGATGCCCACAAACACAGCCACGCAGCGCATCACACTGGACCATTCCCGCTTGAACTTGTGTGGCTCACCCAGGCGGCTGTCGATGCAGGGGTACAGCAGCCCGATCACGGCTGCAAGGGGAAAGATTAAACAGAGAACATCAAGAGCGTTCAAACACAAATTAACTACAATGATTCTAAAAATATATGTAGAATAGCTAAATAAACATCCAGCGTGCATCCTGTTTTGATATAGATTTGTACAACCATTATCTTAAGTCGACATCAATGTCAGTTTTTTACAATATCAATGTCAGTTTGTATGAACTGATGAACTACCGATTGACGGAATCGCACACAACTTGGTCATAAAAATAGAATCCTGCTGTAGAAATGCTGTAAAAAGCAGTATGAAGGAATTTGCAACGCAAATGCAATTTATGAAAATCAGGGTTTTCCTGACCACTCTAAGCTTTTTTTTTCCCCAAAGCCAAAAAAAAAAACAATGCCTATGCTTTGGTTTGAATTATTGGGACACACTACACGACTCCGGGAGTTTTCATGTGCTTGAATTGTAAAACACAGAAATCAGAAAAAATAAAAAGACAGAGTAATAATTTCATAAGACCGTAGAATTAATTCATTAATATCATGAATCTGAATGTGTTATTATATACTGTCGACTGTTTGTGTGGAAGAATGAGCGTAAATCACACCTGAGCAATGCATGGGACTAGTTTCTCATACAGGAGGCATCTAGAACCAACAAAGGCTTTTGAGAGAATTATTTAATACATTTCAGTAAGGGTGTTCAATACTTTTCCCTGTGTCATTCCATTGTATAACATTTAATTTAATTTCTGAACTTATTCGTTTGGTTTTCCTTGTATGTAGGGATGCAACGATACCACTTTTTACAAACCGATACGAGTACGAGTATTTTTATTTGTGTACTTGCCGAGTACCGATACCGATACTTCTTAGATTTGGTCTCCATGAAAGTGCAATTAATTTGGAGGCAGATTTTATTTTATCCTCTGCAGATTATGTCAAGCCTATAGTACAAAATTAACAGAAGGCTATCCCAAGCTTTAAACTTCTTGTGGAAGTCCCTCTAATGTCGGACCATAAAACGCCCCCGTGTCCGGGTTCATAATGTAAGCGATAATATTAGGGATCGAGCAATTATATAGGAAGCTGTGTTCCAAGTTATGTTTCCGGTGCTTTTATTGTGGAGGGAGAAAAGGAAAGGAAAAGGAGTGGAATTGTGGGATATACGTGTGTGAAGGAGATAAAAAAGTGGTTCAAGTTACCCTGCAGCGTGTTTTCATTTTATTAGAATTACAAATATAGACACACAACAGACACTCGGCTACAATAATATCATCCGTAGCCGCACAACAGCGTCTGAATGAGGCCGCTGCCAGCGCTACTTCTGGCGGACCAGCAACAGTTTGATTCACACCGGCAGGACGGCAGTCATTTTTTACTGTGTGAACGCGACGCACATTACTCTACACACCTTGCTGCAAGAGCCGCAAGAGAGCGACGAAAGAACAAATCTTTTTCTCCAAAGCGCGACCAGTTTGTTGTAGTGAAATACTGTTGAGTGGTATTGGTTCTTGGTATCGGCAATTGAAACCGATACGAGTACGAGTATTTTAACGCAGTATCGGCCCCAATACCGATACCGGTGCATCCCTACTTGTATGTATGCATTAGGTTTAGCGACATCTGGGGAAAATTGCATATCAATAGCACCTTTAGAAATATATTTACTGAGAAAAATGGGGACGTGTTCAGAATGGGTGAAGTCACGGTGACTATGTCCACTTCTTATACGCTATGTTCACAACTAAGCTGGATGTTGAGCTGACAGTATACAGAGCCAATAGATCAAATACGTATGATGTATGACAAGACTTCATGCCAGAACACTGCACCACCTCTCAGACCATTTCAGCTAAGAACCACCAAAACCTCCCCCTTTTCAATCCATTCTCTCCTTTCCTAAAGATGAAAAAAAAACCAGACAGGACTGATTATTCACATACCTGAGGCAGTGCCACAGCAGGGCGGTACCCACCAGGCCGAGGAGAAGATGCTGCTGATGACATCAGGGGGGAAGAGGGTGACGTTTCTCTGCACCTGAAGTAAGTTCAGCACCAGAGCCAGGAAGACACCCACAGAGAACAGCATGGCCCCTCGGATTACCAGGTTAGTGGTCCTACAATGCAGAGCAAAGGGAGTCAAGAGACTAGGGAAATATCTCCAGTGTTAGGTTCTATATATAGTGCAAACTGACACAACATGATAGGAGGAACGCAAGGCCTCAAAGTACATAAATACAGTGTAGTGCAACCTTTGCCCGGCGGACTCCAACATTTCCTACCATAGCTATGCTACATAAAGCAAAACAAAAACAAGTATTGTGGAAGTTATCAGTTTCAAAAAGTATATATCCCTGTCTTTAGTCATGTTGTTGTTCTTAAGTCGAGATTTGCTGGAGAAGATGCAGGACTAACCTGTTGGTGATGGCTGAAATATAGGGGCCCTGGGGAGGCTGTGGCATGTGCCCGGACCCCGACCTTTGATGCTGACCCCTGGTCACTGCGCTGTCGCTCATGGCCGTCAGTGTTAGGGACATTCGTAAGCCTAGGTCAGTAAATACAGAAGGGTGGGTGATGTTAACTACCAGTGAGTTCAATGTCAAAACAAGGACAGGCAGGCAGTGAATGAACACACAACTTACACCATGCTAATTCAGGGATTTTAGTGTGACCCTTTTAGGAGTTGCTGCATTAACTGCTGCTTGAACTAAATCCCTGACTTAAAGTCTTCTTATAATACGCGTACAGTAAGGCTTTTTTTATTCCCAGGAGGAAGAATAACAAACGGACATTAACATATTTTCCAGTAGAATTGGGCAACATCCACAAATTCTGGTGCATTGTATCGAAATCTATCAGTAATATAAGATGTCTCAACAAAAGATTTGCAAATTATTGTATTAAAGACAAATTGCAGAATCCACCAATAAACTCCTATGAACCAACTATTGTACTAACTGTATACTTAGGCTACATAACATATTATATTAACCATACAACCTATTCTGATGAGGTCCAGGGACACAGGAGGTCATATGTATACACCAGGCACCACAGACACCCATAAAAAGAACCCATAGGGGAACAGACGCAGGTCTTCAAAGCCTGATTTAAAGCATTGCCACTGTAGTATGAGGTGATGACATTATGTTGCTCTGTTTTGTCCAAATTATTTTAAATGTAGCAGCACTGTGGGCTAACGTTACATGCACACAGAAAGTGGGGCTGCATGTCAACACAGCAGCCCCCATGTCGTTCTTTAAAAAAAAAAGAGACCCCAAGACACTAATAACAAGAAAACAACAAAGTGCTGCTACATTTAAAATAATTTTGACAAAACAGAGCAACCTAGCGTCAACTTCATATCCTCCTCACCGTAACCTCCCTGCGTTGAGCCCAGTCAAACCCACCAATAGAGAATGCGTTTGGTTTTGGGAGCAAAGATTTTTGATTTGCAGCCAAACATTCTAGTTTCATAAGCAAAACTAACAAATCATTTATTTACAAATGAGAAATTTGCTCTCAAAAGATTTTTCTGACCCTCATACTACTGTAGCTCAAGCCTCAGCAGACGTCTTTGCAAAATACATGTTAAAAGTGCTTTGTTAAGGGAACCAATTGTCAGTCACGTCTAAGGAGTCTGTGAAGCTGCCACAAACTGTGGTAACTGCTGCAGAGAAATGAACAAGTATTACATACATTATGGGGCGACTGTGGATCAGTGGTTAGCAGGTCCTACTTTCAATCAGAGGATCGGTGGTTCGATCTCCAGCTCCTCTAGTCCATGTCAATGTGTCCTTGAGCAAGACAACCTAATTGCTCACCATTGCTGTGTCTACGCACTACTGTTTAGCATGTAAGACGCTTGTGAAAAAAACGTCAGCTAAATTATATGTAATGTAATTATAAAGAAACAAAAAGGTTAAATATCCTGTAAACAATTTGATTTGGCCGAAAAACGAATCAAAAGATTAAAAAAAATACTCCCGTTTTGAAAATAATCTAATAACTATTTGTCCTTTGTATAATTCCTAGTCATGTAAATGGTGTTTTTAAATCAGTGAACTATGTGTAACAGTTGCATCTGAAGAACTGTGATATTTCTTCTTTACAGGGCTTGTTTAATTAAGTAATCCATGAACATGAGATTACAGTTGATGACAATTCCTGTTTGTCATTGTGGAGGTTGGTTTATAGCATTTGGCAAATTACACTTGTTGTCCTCTTGATTCTTCACAGGTAATTTTGTTTGTCTTAAACTTGCCTTCTCTCTCAATGACGTAAGTAGCCAAAACAGGAGGCTTCAAAACGGCTGTCCCCATCAATGGGTGACGTCACAACGACTACTATGAACAGGATTTTGTATAAACAAAGCTTTAGTTTGTACTCGCAGAGGCAGCTGGATTGACACAATATTTATTTGCACAATTCATACAATAAAATAAAAACAGAGAGATTAATGATATTAGTGCAGGAAGAGACAAAAGCCAACTTGGCTTATTTGAAGCCTCCACATATATAATATTTAAAATTTTACAAACATAAAATGAAATAATATATATAATAACTCAACTTCTGCTAATATCTGTTGTATCTCATAATTATTGTTAAAGAACCCGCTTAAGTACAGCACTAACCGGACTGGTCCTGACGCCTCCTGGTACGTTGTCCTTAACGCTACTACTCCGGACTGGAGCAGCTCCAGGATGTGTCTCTACTTGTTCAATGCTGGCCCTTGAGCACATTGTCTCAATGTAGGTCAAGAACAGCTCGTGGGAGGTTATATGGGTACTAACTGATACTAATGATAGTCACGCTGCATCACCCCTTCAGTAATTTACTAGCTAGCTCAGTGAGGAGCTAGCGGCTGGACTAAACTCACCTGTTAGTCCAGGCTGCGCACTGAGGATACAGTTCCTCTCATGTGGCTCTGTGTGCTCATCTGAGGCTCAGCTCCATACTTCAGAACATGGATTTTCTAAAAATGTTGAGAACGTAACATTCGGATTGTTCAGGAAAGTAACGCTAGTTGATTGCTTTTGACATGTTTTCTCGTCATGCAGGTGTTTCAGGGTCTTTTAAACGTATTCCTCTGTAGCGCAGTAAGTGATAGCCGTTGCTTCGTGAATAGCTTTTAGGCGTTAAACCAGCAAGGGTTACTTGCCTGAATAATCCGAATGTTACGTTCTCAACGTTATAAGGGTAGTTGTAATGGGGCTGCTATGCTAAACTAGTTAGCTGGTCGTTAGCTAGCTAAACTGATGAGTTTAGCTAGGTTAACTAAAGATCCCGGGTAACGCGCTGGCTGAGCGCGCGCATTCATCTTACCTTCAATTAACCAACACGTCCAATACAACTACAGGTGGACATTACACGTGACACTAGGCTGCAGGACAGGCTGCGGTCGAATAGTCCTTTTTGGCGAGGAAGGTTCCTATCAGAGTGAAATGACCCGGAAGTACCTAAGTGGCCGCCATGATATTCTCTAAATGCAAAAGAAAGGAGCTTCAATAGGTTCGTTTGAGATGAGCCAGTTCTGCGCAGAATCGATTGCCGGCGAACGGTGCGCAATGCATGCCGGTTAGATTTGTGTCCGACTCCCGACTAGCTCTGACGTCATGCATACGTGGTCAACGATAATAGGCTCGTTCGAAAGATGGGCCTCGCCTGGAATCCAAACGAGAGCAGGCGGAAGCAGCTGGGGGCTTTGACAAAAAACTGCGGTCAAGTCGGGCCGTTTTCAGCTGACTTCAAAGTATACAAAGGAAGTCACAGAAAAAAGGACTTCCTGTAAGTTGCGATCTGTAGTCTACTTGTAGTTTACAGATCACGTTTGGATTTATTCACATGTGTTTATAAATAAATATTCATGTAGAAATGTGTATGTAGCTGCATCCTTTATTATTATTATGCCTGCACGTGAAATACATTACCACTGGTTTTGATATGTGTTATATAAATAAACGTTATTATTATCAACCACACGCGATATGTTTTCAGATAAAACATGAGACTAAAAGTCAAAGTCAAAAGTAATAATAAGTCAACAATCGAGTGTTAAGTATTACAACTACACATTAAAATACAACACGTGGTGTTTGCTGTCAAATCTAAGAGCCAATCAGCTCTCTAATGTGGCGAGAGCCAGGCGTTTCCCATCATGCACTGGGGGCGTTGACAGAAAACTGCGGTCAAGTAGGACAGTTTTCAGCTGACTTCAAAGTATACACAGAAAGTCACAGAAAAAAGGACTAGTTTACTTGTAGTTTGCAGATCACGTTTGAATTTATTCACGTGTTTATAAATATATATGAATGTAGAAATGTGTGTGTAGCTGCATCCTTTATTCTTTTTATGTCAGCCTGTGAAATACATTAGTACTGGTTTTGATATGTGTTATATAAATAAGCTTTATTAGTATCAACCACACACGATATGTTCAGATTAAACATGAGATAATAGTCAACAACCCATATGAACCCATATCCCTGGCAGATGCCACTAAGATTGTCAAAAAGCTCCTTGGTGGCAAGGCGCCGGGGGTGGATGAGATCCGCCCTGAGATGCTGAAGGCGCTGGACTTTGTTGGGCTGTCTTTGCTGACACGCCTCTTCAATGTCGCATGGGTGTCGGGAACAGTGCCCATGTATTGGCAGACTGGGGTGGTGGTTCCCATCTTCAAGAAGGGGGACCGGAGAGTGTGCTCGAACTATCGGGGTATCACACTACTCAACCTCCCTGGAAAAGCTTATGCCAGGGTGCTGGAACCGTTTGTCGAACCTCGGATTCAAGAAGAACAGTGCGGGTTTCGTCCTGGTCGTGGAACAGTGGACCAGCTCTTTACTGGAGGGGTCCTGGGAGTTTGCCCAACCAGTCTGCTTTGTGGACCTGGAGAAGGCTTTCTGTGGTGGGGGGGGGGGGGGGGGGGCTGCGGGAGTATGGTGTGCCGGACCCGTTGCAATGGGCCATCCGGTCTCTGTACACCTGCAGTAGGAGCTGTGTTCGTATCCTCGGCAGTAAGTCAGATACGTTCCCGGTGGGTGTTGGCCTTCCCCAGGGCTGCCCTTTATCACCGGTTCTGTTCGTGACTTTCATGGACAGGATATCTAGGCGCAACCATGGGGCGGAGAATGTCAGGTTCGGGGATCTCAGGATAGCCTCTCTGCTGTTTGCAGATGATGTGGTCCTGTTTGCCTCCTCGGACCATGACCTCCAGCATTCGCTGGGGCGTTTTGCAGCCGAGTGTGAAGCGGCAAGGATGAGAGTCAGCACCACGAAATCTGAGGCCATGGTGCTCTGCCGGAAACCGGTGGATTGCTCCCTCCGGGTGGGGACAGAGTGCCTACCACAAGCGAAGGAGTTCAAGTATCTCGGGGTCTTGTTCACGAGTGAGGGTAAAATGGAGCGGGAGATCAACAGGCATATCGGTGCGGCTGCAGCAGTAAAACAGGCGTTGCACCGGGCCGTCTTCATGAAGAAGGAGCTGAGCCGGAAGGCAAAGCTCTCAATTTACTGGTCGGTCTACGTCCCAACCCTCACCTATGGTCACGAACTTTAGGTCGTGACCGAAAGAATGAGGTCTCGGATACAAGCGGCCGAAATGAGTTTCCTCAGTAGAGTGGCCGGGCTCAGCCTTAGAGATAGGGTAAGGGGCTCGGACATCAGGAGGGAGCTTGGAGTTGAGCCACTACTCCTTTGTGTCTAAAGGAGTCAGCTGAGGTGGTTCTGGGTGATAGAGGAGCCTGGGTCAGCCTGCTTGACCTGCTGCCACCGCGACCCGACCCCAGATAAGCGGGTGAAAATGGATGGATGGATAATAGTCAACAAACGAGCCTTACGTTTTACAACTACACATAAAATAAATGTGGATTTTGCACAACACGTGGTATTTGCTGACAAATCTAAGAGCCAATCAGCTCTCTGATGTGGCGACACCCAGGCGTTTCCCATCATACACTGGGCCACGCAGTCGGTGGAGAGCTACTTCGGCGCCTGGCTCTAAAATCGACGGCAGCTATCAATTCTGCGCAGAACTGGCTCATCTCGAATTAACCTTTTGTCTCGATCACCTGGCTGTCGCCACATTAGAGAGCTGTGGAAAATTCTTATTTTATGTGTAGTTATAAAGCTGGATTGTTGACTATTAGTCTTGTGTTTAATCTGAAAACATATCGTGTGTGGTTGATAGTAATGAAGCTTATTAATATAACACATATCATATTTCATATTATATACTTTCATATTCCTTCTTTTGTTTCTATTCCAACCTTGTTAATGAAGTAATACTATGAACCAGGTTGTTTATGTTAATAAAGTAATACTATGAACCAGGTTGTTTATGTTGTTAATAAAGTACCGTGTTGTTTATGTTGTTAATAAAGTAATACTATGAACCAGGTTGTTTATGTTATTAATAAAGTAATACTATGAACCAGGTTGTTTATGTTATTAATAAAGTAATACTATGAACCAGGTTGTTTATGTTATTAATAAAGTAATACTATGGACCAGGTTGTTTATGATGTTAATAAAGTAATACTATGAACCAGGTTGTTTATGTTGTTAATAAAGTAATACTATCAACTAGGTTGTTTATGTTGTTAATAAAGTAATACTATGAACCAGGTTGTTTATGTTATTAATAAAGTAATACTATGAACCAGGTTGTTTATGTTATTAATAAAGTAAACCTATGAACCAGGTTGTTTATGTTATTAATAAAGTAATACTATGAACCAGGTTGTTTATGATGTTAATAAAGTAATACTATGAACCAGGTTGTTTATGTTGTTAATAAAGTAATACTATCAACTAGGTTGTTTATGTTGTTAATAAAGTAATACTATGAACCAGGTTGTTTATGTTGTTAATAAAGTAATACTATCAACTAGGTTGTTTATGTTGTTAATAAAGTAATACTATGAACCAGGTTGTGTATGTTGTTAATAACGTAATACTATGAACCAAGTTGTTTATGTTGTTAATAACGTAATACTATGAACCAAGTTGTTTATGTTGTTAATAACGTAATACTATGAACCAGTTTTTTTAATGTTGTTAATAAAGTAATACTATGAACTAGGTTGTTTATGTTAATAAAGTAATACTATGAACTAGGTTGTTTATGTTGTTAATAAAGTAATACTATGAACCTGGTTGTTTATGTTGTTAATAAAGTAATACTATGAACTAGGTTGTTTATGTTGTTAATAAAGTAATACTATGAACCTGGTTGTTTATGTTGTTAATAAAGTAATACTATGAACCAGGTTGTTAGACATAGGGCCAGTCCCAATGTAGCCCCTAAGCCCTCAAACCCTGAAACCCTCTGGGACTTACTGACGTCAGCTGTAACTGGTTGAATGTGAGAGGCTGTGATGGCTTCAACAGGTGTGAATATGAATGGGACAGCACTTTGCTGCAACATACCACATGATGACTACATCAAAAAATATTGTGTACAATTGTGGTTAATTATTTTGTACTTTTTATTCCCTGATTTGAACATCTTCAGTCTCTTTCCTCATGAGATGTAAAAGTAAAATAATCTATTTACTCGTTTTTGTCAAAACAGCTTCAATAACAAAACGAAATGTTTGATGAATAAAAAAGTAATATATACGCTATAATCTCTGCTTGCATTCTTCTGGTTTCATGTGCTTTTATGTTCCATCTTTAATCCTAAATTTTGTTGTGTAAATGTGTAAAAAAAAAAAAAAACTAAAAATCCACCTCTTTAAACTTGCCTTCACCTGCTAACCCCTGCTCCCTACCCTTTACCTGCTAAACCCTGCACCCTGCCCTCCACTACAGGACTTGTTCCGCATGGGGATGTTGTTTGTTAGTTTTGTTTGTTCCATTGTCTTTCTGTGTTTTGTTTTGATCCGTTTGTCTCTAACTTATGTGAAGCGTCTTTGAGTGTTTAGAAAAGCGCTATACAAAATACAAATATTATTATTATTATTATTATGAATGCGACCGTGTCTGTTACCTCTGAGCTCTTCTTGAGAGCCGCTTTACTCACTTTCTCCCGAAAGACTTTAGCCATGTTGGAGTAGACATAGACGGAATGGTGTGGACTGTGAGACACGTGAGACGTGAACGGACAACTGTGGTTAACTGGAGTTTTCATGATAGAAACAGTTCAGATTGTAATTTTACACCTAGCAGCTGTATGAGGAAACAATATACAGATATAAAATTGTTTATATTTAGTGGGGTTGTGTGAGTTAAAAAAGATGGTCAAACAATTCTTTGGTGGGTGCGGATCTGTGGGAGACATCTATTGTCCACCCTGGAAGAGCGATCTCTCCTCCGGTGCTCTTCAGAGTCAGAATCAGCTTTATTGGCCATGTGTCTTTACACATAAATGGAACGTGGACTCTGGTTCCACGTAGCCCTTCGTACTTATATACATCCACAATATACAATATTGTGTATTCCTGATGTTTCTTCCTTTTTCCCCCTCTTATTTTGGGTGGAGGGGTGGTTTATATTCCATCATATCTTAAAAAGCCATTTTCATTTGGAACAAAACCTTTCTCAACCAACCTTCAAGGAGGACAATTTGAACAACTCACTATCATCTGATTCAGGCAGCCAGAGTGAATCATTTGCTTTTGCCATTTCTTTTGTATCTAATGAGATGACTCAGCATGTTCTATGCCCTGTCCTACTCACAGTCCCATGGGAGATTCACTTAACCCTAATAATTAGAGTGATAAAGGAAGTCTGGTAGGTATGAGGAGGGATCGGGCTTTCGATTAGTTGTCAAGGGCTACTTGGAGGCCCCCTGACACAGCCAGGGATTCAATTCATCATCCTGCCTGTGCCAAACGCTAAGGGCCTTTTCATTATCAGACCACTGAGTCCCACTGTCGGCTCCTTCAGTATAAATGTGAGTGATGGCGTGCGCAGGGTGGGTTGTGGGTATGTATGGTGATGGGGGGGTGGGGCCGGACCCTCGTCATGAATGTCATTCCCATTGGACCGTTGCAGGTCCCGGCTCCAAAATAATAGGCCCTGTGACCTCTCTGTTGTCTATAATTAACCTCTAACCCCCTCCTTCCCTGCCTCATCCGCCAATCCCCAGACAGCCATGATGTGAGAAGCTGTTTGCCAAGCCTCTCATACCTCAACCCCCAATTCTCTCTCGCTACAAGCAGAGGCCTAAATTGGGAAGAGGGTGTGGGAGCAACAAAAGAAAATGGCTGCTGCACTGCATTATGAGACCTGAAACTAAATATGTTCAAATTCCTCTTTATCCATAAGAATATAAATGTATCAATGACAAAACCTAAGAAAGATTAGAGTCCTGGTCATAATGACAAAATGTTTGTATGTGAATTTCAAAATAAGGGCATATTTTGAATTTCACATTTCATACGTAGAGGCCGCTCTTCTAATGAATCAGTGAATGTTTGACATTCCCTCTGTGCTCTGAATGCGTGCCTCCAGCAGCAGGGGAGAGCAGCTGGAGAACACTGGTACGTCCCTGTGCAGCCGTCGTGACATTTAACACAACAACATCCAACAAGCAAATTGTGACAACAACTTGCAACAAGGGGCCGGCTAAATAACCCCAGCTTACAATGGAAAGTCAAATGGTCCCTAATGGCTGGAGCTGACACCTGTACATGATGACATTTGGAGGATAGACACAGACAATTGCAGAAGGAGAATCACACAAGGTGGAACTGAAATATAGAATGAGGGTTCTCTGTCTTCAGCAGCAGTCAGGGTGGAACGGCATCTCTCATCTTCAGGCAGTGGACACAGAGCCGAGTCATTTGTGGTGCATGATTGTCTGCACAATTTCTTGGAACTATGAGGAGGAAAATGCAAATGCCCTGTTGCTGGCAGCACCACAGAAGCTTTGCCAGCATGTGTGTGGCATATTGAATGATAATGACAAAGCGGGCTGTATCCCCTGTGAGCAAGCCTGCGGAACAATGATTACAGATTGGCCGGTGTGTCCGTAACATCACAAGGGACTCGGATTCTAATGCTAATCAGAGCTTTCGCCCATTGAAATATATCTGTGCTTGCAAGGCAGGAGGAAATAAGATGGAATATCCCAGTTAGGCTGTAATTGTATAATGAAGCCCTGCTTATTTTGATATTTTAGCCCACAGGAATGTATCCAGTGCCTTTTGGCAGGCCTATTGCACCACCTACTGGTCTCAGGTTGGTACCAGGGTGATACAAGCTTGTTTTGTTTGAGGGCACCAAGAAGCAATTATCCGCCGCCAGGCATAAAATGTAGATATATGTATGAGCTTAACTGTATTCTGCTGCGTTATTCAATTTGTTGTTTGAGGTGAAGAGCCTGTTAAAGATGCACATGCTAATACAGTCTCAGTGTGAATGGCCCATCTTGTAGGATTCATCCTTTTTACCACTCTCATCCCCGCTGCTCCATCAGACTGCATCATCCCCCCCCCCCCCCCCCCCCCACACACATACACACACACTTTACTCTTTGAATGTACTCTATTTTCATTTGGAGGAGAGAAACAAGAAGGAGAGCCATGGCACAGTGCTGCTCAGCTGCACACTCAATGTAGGTTAATGGAAGGGAGGAGAGTCTGAGCTCAGGCAGGCTGCGATTGGCTGGCCGCCGACGTGCAGCTTTTCCGCAGCACAACCTGTCACTGTTAATCAGGGGCCATCTCTTAACAGGCAGCCAGGGCTAACGGAGAGGTGAGCCCATTGCTATTCAGGACGAAACAGATGATAAATCATTTGTACATAATTAGTGCTCAGCAAGGTTACAACTGACACGTATTTTCATCTTAATTAGGAGGGAAATTTGTTCCATTAATTTAATTTGGTGTGCATGAGTGCCTCTGCACCTAACTAAGTTAATCCTACACCTGTCAGGGTGGAAATGGAGTTGGGCCTTGAATCCTGGGGGAATGGGTAAGGGTCCTCTACCCGTCGTGTCACATACATCCTGTGAGCTGATTGGACTGCAGTAAATCAGCAGTGGCTGCAGCTTTGAACATACTGCTGTGAGACTGTCATGGGTATTCTACTTCACTCTAATGTCCGGCTATCAGTTTGGAATGACTTTGCATAATGATAAACACAGTGAGATAACCTGTCTTCAGTCACATCTTATATCCATAACACACTGTAAAAACTGAAGTCAGCATTGCCTCTTGGATGCTTTGCAGCCAACCTATAAGGTAGGCATAAACGCTCCTTCATCCTAAAACAAATATTTAAGCATATCTCATAAATGGGCATTATGGAGAAAAACATGTTCCATCATGGGGGTTGTAGGCCATTCATACCTCCAGCTCTGTGATTTACAACCCCAGCAGCCTTCATATATTTGAGTGAGGACCACTGTCTGATCTCGTTGCAGTCCAGCAGGCAGAAGGAAGTCCAAGGACTAGGTCTCTTTTCATTGTGGAAAGCTGTATGAAGCTGTAGTAATTGCCCCAAAGAGGTGGTTCGATAGAGAGGAAGACGGAGAATGACTGATTTAGTAACTATACGGTTTCTAATGGAATTCTCCACTGCCTCTCGGGCACTCAAGCTGACAACCATTACTTGAACTGATGCATAGTCCATTATGGGATCCCCCGCTTTAATAGAGTGTCTATCAGGTGAAATACAGAGATGTCAGGTGCCAAAGTATGCACTCTCACCCATGTGTGAAGGTTTAACCCAACTGTAATGGCTTTTCTTCTAGACACTGCTGCATGGCCTTACACATGTATTGAAATCAAACAGAGGAAGAGAGGACAAGGAAGTCCAGCACACACAAAAATACTGTTGCTGGATGCTGTGCAACTCATAACTGTGACCCCCTCCCTGTCCGGGGCAGTGGGAGTTCCACACGGACCAGGATGAAGTGGGACCAGGCTGCATCACCCTGCAGCCCTGCTGCTTACATCATTCTAATAGCTTTCATGACACCTTTTTAATCCAGCATCCCATAAAAAAAACTACTAGCTTCAAGCACCAGTATGGTAAAGCTTATTTGTTTTTGAGCCCATCACTGAAAATATAATTTTCCTGTAAATGTTGGGCAACAGTACAGCAAATGATGCTAATAACCCCTTTACAACAGATTTAGTGTGTGTTATTTTTGGGGATGCAATTGAGAAATTATTTTGATAGTACAATCACTAATTAACCTGATAATACTTGATTAACTAACACATTTTTTGGTCTATAAAATGTCATAAATAAAAAGTTAAAAATCCAAAGTTATGTATTTTATTATCATATAAAAAGTAGTCGTACAGGCATTCAATATTTCTTGAAAAAGTACGAAAACGTTGATGAATCATAAAAATAGTTGCAGGTTAATTTTATTTTGATCGATCAGTGAATTAATTCGTTTCAGCTCTATACATTATTGTTGATACAGCTGGGTATTGTTTTAAATGTGCTTTTTGTTGTGCCAATAAAATACCTTAGTGTTGATATCAATATAATGCTGAAATACCGTTTTGATAACTTACTTTGAGGAATAGAACTTAGTCTATAAACTCTTTTTTTATTTGTGGATAGACATGTTTCCTTCCAAACTTATAATATATTATTATGTTTCGGATCAGTCAAGTGCTATTTGGTAAATACAGGTACTTAATATTTCCATATTCTTCTGTATGTTTCTGCTAAATTACAGCTACAGTTGAGCAATTAATACAAAAAAACAATACATATTTATACCATTACAACCCATTAATTAAAAAAGGTGAAATTAGACACAACGCTATAGTCAAACGCAGAATCAGCGGGCAAAAAAGGAATAGCTGTTAATATTTCATTTTACAAGCCTGAAACCATATATTTAACTCCAAAGAGATTTTATTTAAAATATTCTTCCTTACATATTGGATTATGATTATATATATATATATATATATATATAATCTCAAATATACAATATGAAAGGCTTCAGAATAGCATTGTCAAATACATATTTGCAGCTATTTAAATGCTGAAATGATCTCACAACATGGGTTAAAACAAACTGACCAAAGAAGTGAGTGTCTCCAGAGCAGTGAACGATACTTTTCTGTCAGTCAATACTTAATGTTTTATTTTCCATAAGTCCACAATGCTGCTATTTCCCAGTGGACACCTGCTTCTTGTCCTTCAGCAGCTCCTCCCGGGCCATGGGCTCGATGATGGCGCCCAGCTGGGTGACCACCTTTGGCTTGCTGATCTTTTTAACGGTCTGCTCGGTGTTCCAGGTGCGGCCCAGCGGAGAGCGGATGGTGCTCTCAAACTGTGCATGGTTCTGGAAGGGGAAGGGCAGCAAGCTCACCTGGTGGAGGCTGATGGAGGTGTTTCTCTTCTCAGTCATGATTATGCTGGGCAGGTGTTGATCTTTCCTGGGTGGAGGCGGTGCCGTCTTGATCTTGAACCTCCTGCGTTTGCTGCGGGACGGTTTGAGGCTCGCCCCCCCCCACTCACCCCACCCAGGCAGCGTCAGGTCCGCCACTGTAGGCTTCCCTGCGTCCTCTTGCTTCCTCTTGTCTTGAAGGAAGTCGGCAATGACGTCGTCTCCAGCAAAGGCCTCTTTGATGAGCCCCCTCTGGTCCAGCTTTTCAGAGTCCTCAGTGTCCTCCATGGTGGGAGTGAGTGGGACTTGAATGATTTTTGTCCCTTTGGTGAGAACTTCTTTCAGCTCGATCCCTCTCTTCCGTTTTCTGTTCTTGCCTGCTGGCTGAGGAGCCAAAGGCAGCTGTTCTGTGTCTGTGGGCTGCTGGGGAGGAGCAGCTGCTTCATCACTGGTGAACCTCTCCTGACTGAGGAGCTCCATGTCCTCCAGAGTCCTGATTCTGAGGAGATCTTCCTCAAGCTGAGCGTCTGCAGTTGCCTCTGCTTCCTCGGCCTCAGCTTCCTTACAGATGTCCGCTCTTCCGAGGAATAGGCTTGTGAACTCTGTGAGCTCCTTTTCCTCATCTGGGTCCTCTGCTGCAACAGCAGCTTGATTTTCCTTATCGTCTACAGACATTAAAGGTGCTGCAAAAGTCCCCTGAGTCTGACGCAGTTTTCTCCTGCTGTTAAACTCTCTGAGGAGCACTTCCTCTTCTGTTTCCTCAACCTCATCCTCCTCTTCTTCAACTATATTTCCAGGCCTGTCTGCTGTGAGATCCACAGCGTCACTTATTTTTTCTGTGGGCTCTTGAGAGAGCTTCCCTCTCATCCAGGGATTTAAAGAATCCAGTCCTTGCTCTGCGTCATTTACAAAATCAGGCAGCATCTCTGCCGCCGCCTCCTCCTCCTCCTCCTCCTCGTTATTCAGCGAGGTCAATAGTTTCTGGGTCAGCTCTTTGTTTACCTCCAGCTGCTGCTGCATGGCTTTGCGGGCCCCATCATCATATTTGGCCATGATCACCTTGGACTTGGCCCACTTGCCACTGTTCTGGTGTTTCAGTGACATCCTCTCCTGCATCCTGGCCAGTTCTATCTTGTTCAGCTCCTCTAAGGCGGCGGTCGGGTCTGTCTTCACCATCTCATCAAACTGCTTCAGGAACTCTTTACGCTTTGCCTTGTTCTGCACTTTGTGGTATTTCTTGCTCTTAATCTTCCTCTCCCTCCTGGCCTTGGCCTCGTAGTAGGACTGCAGAGCCCGGGCTTTCTGCAACTCTGCGCGTCGGATCTTGGCCTCCTCCAGGCTCATCGCCCTCATTGAAGCCTCCTCGGCAGGGGTCAAGATGGGGTCGTTGATGGGCTGCTTGTTGGCGGACAGAACTGCAAAGATCTCCTGCTCCAGTGGCGTTTGTGCCTTCCAGCCACTCACAACCCGCTCCATAGGTTTAGGGCCCAGGGGTTCCTGGTTTAGGGGAAAGACAAGCTGCTCGGCCCTCTGGTTCTGTTTGATGATGCTTTTCCACCGGGTCACCTCTGTTGCTGCTTTCTGAAAAGCTACAGCTCTCTGGATCCTCTCACTCTCCTGCTTGCTTAAAGCGCACTCGATAGTTTTCTTACCCCGCTGCAGGTTATTCAGCTGCTTTTTGGTCTTGGCTGGGACAGCAGAGTTTTTTTCCATGGTCCCGATGAGGTCCAACAGGTCGATTTTGTTGCCCTCCCCGTCCGGCTTGACGGTAAACTCAGACATCTGGACGGACGCCTCGGATCTCTCCCCCAGCTTTTTCTTCCTCTTCCCACCGAGAGCGCTGATGGCTTCCAGCAGCTTTTGCCGTTTTCGTTCATTGTCGCCGTCCTCCTCGCTGCTGAAGACTTCCTCTGCTTGATTTAAGTCCTCCTCGTCGTTGGAGACAGCGTCTGGTCTCATGTCTGCGACCGTGTCTGTTACCTCGGAGCTCTTCTTGAGAGCCGCTTTACTCACTTTCTTCCGAAAGACTTTAGCCATGTTGGAGTAGACATAGACGGAATGGTGTAGACTGTGAGACACGTGAGACGTAAACGGCGACGTTGTCGTAAATTAGTTGACGCAATGTGAGCAACACTGTCGCAAAGTAGCGACTCTCCTTATGGCGGGTAGCATCCAACAAAAAGCGCACTACCGCCACCTACTGTATTGGAGTGTGGACCTGATGTACTTATCCCAGTGCCTCTCCTTTATTCTTCCCTACGCTTTATTAAATTACAAAAAAATGCAACACCGATAGAATATAAATGTGCGGATATACCTGTGAATAATACTTAAAACGGAAATATGATATTTATAATCACAAGGAAATATAAATGTGTAAAAAATCGAACTAATTACAAATTAAGATAAGTAGAGAGCTATCTCTTCAGAGCTCACTGAGCCTGAGGAGAGTGACGTCATGAACCCGGTGGTCTGCAGCGGACTCTGAGCTCGTGTCGCTGCTCGCTCTGCTGGCAGAAAGGGCGCATGCATATCGTGTTGTCGACATGTTTGCGCTCCTCGTGACACTGTACCTCGTTTAAAACACAAACCCTGCTTCAAATCAGATAATTCACGTTATAATGTATCCTTTTGTGTGTAGTTGCGCTTAAAAGCAGGCATCATAAACTAAGAATATTACATTATTATGTGTTCCGGTCATGTGATCTGTCACTATCAACACTGCGGTTCATCATGGCGGCGGCTACGTCTGTTTTCCACAGAGTGAGAACTGGGTCTAAAATTGGTGCCCAGTATGACCAAGACGGCAACCTTATTCAGGTGAAGAGCATTTGAATAACATTTTTCACGAAGTACCACAAGCTTTTCCTGTAAAACCTGCCGTAACGTTGTGTGTCAGCTAATATGGCGTAGTGCACGGTCGGACACATGCCTTTAACTGTTAAACGGTCTCAATAATAACGATACATTCAAGAGTTTCAAGAAAAGCATTAACATTCTTCTAGGCCGCTTCGTGGAGGCGGATGGAAACATCCCATAATGAAACTGGAGCTAGCTAACCGTGCTAACTGTCTCCCAGGTGGAGACCCGAGAGGACGAGGAGCAGAGCGTGAAGCTGGGGGAGACCCTGGAGCTGCTGCTGGCTGCTGGCTACTTCAGGGCCCGCATCAAGGGCCTGTCCCCTTTCGACAAGGTACACGGAGCTGTGTGTATTTGACAATTGCACATGTACAATATCGTAAAATACATTTAAATACAGTCAAACTAAAAAGCCAGGGGGGCAACCGCAGAGAAAAAAATAAAATAAAAAGAGGACATTAAGGCAAAAACTCTGATTGTATAATTACAACCATAAATTAGAGACAAGGCATGCAGTTACTGTTTTCATGGCCTTTGTAAATTTCAGAGTTTTTATATACATTTCACTCTTTCAAAATAGGTCTTTGGCTTACACTTCTGAATATAGAATTTGGCAAAGATAATCAATACATTTATGATATACGTTATTTCCTCAAATGATCTCTCAGAGCTAAAGGTTCCAAATGTAACATGTTCATAAAATAATGCAAAATCTTTGTACAAAATATCGCTTAGACATCAATAGACATTTTTCTATCATGTTTCTAAATATGGGCATGTTTGTTTTGCCAATTGCTGGTTACAAAATGTGCTTGCCGAGTGGAATTACTCACTTATACAATAGCAGGTGGATTAAAAAAAAAAGTATATTTTTCACAAATTTTTCAGAAGCTTGGTGCACAGCGTCGCAAAGTACGTCTGCTAAAGCTGCCAACTTTGTCCGCCTCCTTGTTCTGTCTGTGCTGTTCGTGTAGAAATGTCACTGATGTATCCCTACTTGTCTCCTCCTCAGGTAGTAGGTGGTATGACCTGGTGCATCACCACATGTAACTTCGACATTGATGTGGATCTACTTTTCCAAGAAAACTCAACCATTGGCCAGAAAATGTAAGAGTTTCAGCTGTTTTTTTTCTCCACTGAGATTTTGCGCTGTCCCAGAGAGAAGTGTGGTGAACTCTGTGGTCATCAATCCAGAACAGAGTGAGACATGATTTCTTATCAGAAATGTAATAGTACTACATTTTATTTGTGCAGTGCTTTACAAGGTACTCAAGGCAGTTCACATGGTAAAGACAAACGATAGAAGCAACAGCAATATAAACAAGAGTGATGTCAATAGTGAAAAATAAAACAAAAACATACTGAACTAGCATCACAGGTATAAAGCAGATTTTAAAAAAATTAGTTTTAAGTGGTGAGTGAGTACAGGATGCTATTGCAGTAGTCCTGTCGAGAGGTGATGAAGACAAGGATGAGAGTTTCAGCGGCTGAAGAGGAGAGGTAGGGGCGTAGACGGTCAATGTTTTTAAGAATGATAAGCGTGGTGGGAGAGGGAGCAATCGGAGGAGAAAACGTTACCTGTAACGGTGGAGAGGATGCTGGTGGACGAACAGAGCTGGCGTCTGGAGCTCTCTGCGCTGCCAGTGTGAAGTGAGGAACGAAGCTCCGGATCTTGTTGTGAGAAATGTTTTGCGATGTGGCTTTTGGAAGGATCAGGGGACAGCGAGGTGGGAAGTCATGCAGGTCCAGAATATTGTATCCATTCACCAGCTGGATGTTACACCAAGGGGGTGGATGAGGGGGAGAGCACCAACCAGGGACCATGGCTCCTGATGGTGTGGAGATGAGTTGACCAAGGCTTCAGGCTTAGCCCCGAGATGTATCCAGGATCCCCTTGGACGGTGATGGAGGAGCATCACAGCAGCAGCTGTACAACGAGCAGCGAGACCGGACTCTGGCGGCGAGGCAGTCCCAGTGGCCACGAGACAAGGAGCAGTGGTATCAGGCACTTGGGTACAGGTTGCGTCAGCTTGTGCTGGTCCGAAAGTAATGGTATCCATTAACTGCTCAGCTCTATCGATCTGATACAGCGTGTAGATTCTCTCTTCCAGCTCTGCAATCTTGTCAGCCAGGCAAAGGCAGCTGACACAGCCGGATGGAGAGTTCAGTCGAGTTATTGATAGAAGAGGAGGACACAGAGTACTGAACCTTGGGGGACGTCTTGAGGGACCGGGGTCAGACTTGGATTTATTGATGCTAATGAACTGCTGTCGGAGAGGGCTGTGCCAGTAATGTGGAGGGAGGAGTGTAGACAGGGGGGTGGAGTGATTGATGGTGTCAAAGACTGCACTGAGGTCCAGTAGGAACCAAATTCAGAACAAAGTTCTAACAACTGGGCTCCAGCTACCACCCACGTCAGTATTTCCCCCAACCATTGTATCAGACAAAGACTATTTTTATGCAGCTTTTGATTTTTCTTAATTATTTTGCATACAAGACATCAATAATGTAATAACAAAAAGCTAATTCAACATCAATTTCCTGAAAGCTCCATTAATTGTGAATAGGATAGGCTTGATTTTATTTCATGGTCTTGGCAATCAAGCCTACTGTTTTTTTAAAAGCATGATGTCATTGTAGTCATTGCATTCAGTGATGAGAGCTTCTTTCTCTTTGCAGAGCGCTGACGGAGAAAATAGTCTCTGTGCTACCAAACATGAAGTGTCCTCATCGCCTCGAGCCCCATCAGATCCAAGGGCTGGATTTTATCCACATTTTTCCAGTGATACAGGTGAGAAGTTCATCCTAACCTGAGACACTGGCTCTTCATATATTACTATTCAGCATCAACCAGCTATTTGCTTAGATAATTTAGTATTAATATATATATATATGACTTTGCCCACAATTTAAAATGTTCAAAGAATGACAACTGTGGTGTAAATTAACATAGTTTCCTTGTGAGAAATACTACTATAAGTACATTAGTCTTTTAACAATGTATTACCAGATAAGATATAGAAAGATTATAACAAGGTTACAAGTCATCACACATGAGCCATAGTACAAACAGAAGTCATGGTGCATTTAGCCAAATGTCAGAATGTTATTCCTCCTACGAGAGACGGAAGAGTCTGACAATATTCCTCATGCATCGCTAGGTTTAAATACCCTTAGAGAGGACCACCCCGCTCTTTGTGGTCAACCTGTGTACAATGAAACGGTAGTAGAGACACACTTGTACACACGTAACCTGTTAACAAGAAAAGGTCTCAGGTCATGATGAAGTAAAACACTTTGTCTCTGTAACCCCAAAAGGTCATGTTTAGTCTTGTGTAATCAATGGAGATGGCGAAGACACAAGTCTCGGGTAACACATCTGTCAAATAGCATTATTCCTAAGCTATATTATTAGACAGAGTTACACAGAATACATTTTTCTCCAAGAACAACTTGAGGTAAGTAAGTTAGCTACTTGCCAACTTAACTTAACTAATATCCATAAGTAACGTTAACACACCGTGTACCAGTGTATTCCTTCAACATCACAGATGTACGATGTATATGGATTTCTGTTAGCGATGGATGATTCTGTTGAATCATTCACATCAAGGAAGTCTCAAAAAATGCAGTGAAGTTCTCACATGACAAGCAGTTTGTAAATGCAGGTTCAATCACTTGTTTATCAATGGAACATCAAACAAATATGTTTTGATGAACATTTTGAATTATTTAAAATTCATATATTTGTGGATTTCTATTTCATTTATTTAAATCAAGAAATAATTGTGAGAACATCAGCAATATTTGTGAAACCTATAGTTTATTTAGTTTACATTTATATATAATGATAACTGTTTTGTATAGAGTTATAGATATAAATCCTTTTTGTGAATCCTTTTGTGTGTCAATAATATTGAAACAGAAATTTAACCCCATATTCAATCTGATCATAAATGTGTTACAAATCTGGTGCCACCGACAGCTTGTCTACCATCCATCCATTATCTGAACCGCTTATCCTCTTTAGGGTCGCGGGGCGCTGGAGCCGATCCCAGCTGTCATTGGGCGAAGAGGGTACACCCTGGATAAGTCGCCAGTCTATCCAGGGCTCACATATAGACAGACAACCATTCACACCTACGGGCAATTTAGAGCACACACGCTGACACGGGGAGAACATGCAAACTCCACACAGAAGGCCCGCCCAGACCGGGATTGGAACCCCGGCCCCTCTTGCTGTGAGGTGACAGTGCTAGCCACTACACCACCGTGCAGCTTGTCTACCAATTAATTTCAATTTATTTTGTATAGCCCAAAATCACAGATTATCCTCTGAGGGCTTTTCGATCTGTACACTTACAACATCCCTGTCCCGGGACCTCACATCGGATCAGGGAAAAACTCCCCAAAAATAGTAAAAACCCTTTTACAGGGAAAAAAAGGGAAGAAACCTTCAGGAGAGCAACAGAGGAGGATCCCTCTCCCTGGATGGACAGAAGCAATAGATGTTGTAATGGGATGTAATGTAATGTAATGTTGTGTACAGAATGAACAACGTAACAGAGTTACAGCATATTCAATGAATATGATAGAAATTATTAATATGAGTAGTATGATGATGAAAAAGTTACCGCTACCAAAAAGAATAGCTACAGTGCATGTACTATGATAATAATATCGATAGTTTAAGCTGCAAGCAGCATGGATCAGGCGCTTGCACCGTCACGCACATTGAGGTACTTGCTGGACGCTGGTTGACATGCTTGACCGTCCGATACATACACGGGTTAGACAATATTTCATGCGTGGAGCAGCTGCGTTTTCATTTAATTTTGCAGGGGCTTAAACCTTGAGTGCTTTGAGTGTATCTCTGACTACTATTTTAGATGAAAGTCTGTTAAAAAAAAGTTTTCTTCAACTTAAAAACATAATATGTGTGAATATGATTCGTCAACAATAGGTTGTCCACTCTGACTTCAGCAGTGCTCGGGCCCTAATACAATCTGTAATGGTGTTTGCAATACGAACAGCAATGCAACCAATAATAATGATGATAATAGCAGGAGGTGTCGGGCAGCACCAGAGTCCAGGTATAACCACTAACCATGTAAACCTGCGAGGAAAGAAGGAACAAAGACTCCGGGGAAGCAGCCCACAACTGAGCCATGGGGTACCTGCGACTCAGTGTTAAACGGGTTGGTTTGATCCCTGGCTGTCGATGTGTGCCATCAGTGTATGAATGGGTGTGAATGGTTGAATGATGACATGATGACAAAACTAGAAAAGAGATAAACAAGTACAGGTCCATTTAGCATTTGCCCAGTGAGAGGTTTGACCTGTACAGAGCAGCTTCTGGTTTATTCTTGGATCTGAACAGCTGTGTGTTGTGTCTCCTGCCAGTGGCTGGTGAAGCGAGCCATAGAAACCAGGGAAGAGATGGGCGACTATGTGAGAGCCTACTCCATTTCTCAGTTCCAGAAGACCCACAGCCTCCCAAAGGTAACTACGCAGTAGCAGTCAGTCACAGAGCCAGAACTTTAACATGCAAACAGGTGGTTGTAGCTCATGGGGAGAGTAGTCGTTCTGAAACTACAAGGTAGCCGGTTCCATCCTTTGTCTCCCCATAGTTTCCACTGCTTAAATACTAAGGATGGGTTAAAATGCAGAGAATACATTCCCCACTGAGGGACTAAGGGATTAATTATTATTTGTATTATTATTATTATTATTATAAACGAATACATTGTGAGGCTATCCCATAAATAAAGTGCTCTCTAAATAATAGCTGGTACTGTGAAACCCTGTGGTCTAGGATGAAGAGTTCCTCCAGAGGAAAGAAAAAGCTGCACGGACAGTTCTGGATGTATTGGTGAGTTTCTACATCATCAAGCATCACATACAATGAATTAATTATTAAACTACTTGAATGACCATGTAAAATATGATAGAAATGACTAAGATTACTTTTTATTCCGCCGAATTCCATTTGCTCCAAATAAACGCTGTTGTGATTTACAGGAAGTGTACAAACCCCTGAGGAAGTACAGGAGGCAGAGGGATGCAGGGGAGCTGCTGGATGAGGAGTCCAGGGTTCACTCCACCCTGCTGGAGTATGGCAGGTTGTGTGTGTGTGTGTGTGTGTGTGTGTGTGTGTGTGTGTGTGTGTGTGTGTGTGTGTGTGGGGGGGTGTGTCCTCACCAGTTACATGTTTTCAATGTGAAGCTGTAGCAGCAGTAAATGTGCGCTGAACATTAGCATTAATTTGATGCAGCATTTTCACTGGGAATGTTGCCAAAGACACCCAGTTCATAATACAAAAAAGATTTAGAATATGGCAATACTTAAATCAGTAGGCCATAGGCTCAATCACCATTGTGTCACCTTCCAGACATTTATGAAATGTAAATATGAAAAAGGCATTGCTGTCATTTATATCCATGTATCCTGAAAGCAAGAACAATCCACGATGTAAGCTTTTAACCACACACTATATTTTTTACATTACATTACATTTAGCTGACGCTTTTATCCAAAGCGACTTACATGATATACAGTAGACCGTAGACACAGCAACGGTGAGCAATTAGGGTTAAGTGTCTTGCTCAAGGACACAACGACATGGACTGGCTGAGCCGGGGTTTGAACCACCGACCTTCTGATTGAAAGACAGACTTGCTAACCACTGAGCCACAGTCGCCATATTTGCGTAACCAAATAAACATCCGGTGTTTCATCACCATATTACATTTTGAAATTTGGCCTCAGCATGCTACCAACCTGACATACACCAAAATAATTATATGGTGTTATAGGTGTCATATTATATTAATTGATAATGAAAATGGCTGTTAGTTGCAGCCCTAGAAAATGTATTTTGTAATTTGGGCAAAAATGAGAATCTAGCATTAAAAGTTTTGCTCAAAGCTGAAGTCTTATGAGAAACATAGTTCTACAAAAATATCCTTTTCCTTTCTGTGGCTCCCTTGTTGACCTTTTACCTGAATCCGTCATGAGCTGTAGTAGTCTGTTGTCCACACATCTCATGTCCAGTGTCATATCTGTCTGACGTAGTTTTTTCATCCATCCATCCCACTCTGTATTAGAATGTCGCATTTCCTCCTGTATGAGCATGTGCAGCTTTCTTTCCACTGTGTTCTGTGGTTGAGCTAACAGTTCTTACATAGAGTGGGTACAGAAAGTATTCAGACCCCTTTACATTTTTCACTATTTGTTTCATTGCAGCCATTTGCTAAAATCTAAAAAGTTAATTTTATTTCTCATTAATGTACACTCAGCACCCCATCTTGACAGAAAAAAAAATGTATTAAAAAAGAAAAACTGAAATATCACATGGTCATAAGTATTCAGACCCTTAGCTCAGTATTGAGTAGAAGCACCCTTTTGAGCTGGTACAGCCATGAGTCTTCTTGGGAATGATGCAACAAGTTTTTCACACCTGGATTTGGGGATCCTCTGCCATTCTTCCTTGCAGATCCTCTCCAGTTCCGTCAGGTTGGATGGTGAACGTTGGTGGACAGCCATTTTCAGGTCTCTCCAGAGATGCTCAATTGGGTTTAGGTCCTCTGGCTGGGCCAGTCAAGAATGGTCACAGAGTTGTTCCGAAGCCACTCCTTTGTTATTTTAGCTGTGTGCTTAGGGTCATTGTCTTGTTGGAAGGTGAACCGTCGGCCCAGTCTGAGGTCCAGAGCACTCTGGAAGAGGTTTTCTTCCAGGATATCTCCGTACTTGGCCGCATTCATCGTTCCTTCAATTGCAACCAGTCGTCCTGTCCCTGCAGCTGAAAACCACCCCCATTGCATGATGCTGCCACCACCATGTTTCACTGTTGGGATTGTATTGGGCAGCTGATGAGCAGTGCCTGGTTTTCTCCACACATACCGCTTAGAATTAACGCCAAAAAGTTCAATCTTGGTCTCATCAGACCAGAGAATCTTATTTCTCATAGTCTGGGAGTCCTTCATGTGTTTTTTGGAAAACTATGCAGGCTTTCATATGTCTTGCACTGAGGAGAGGCTTCCCTCGGGCCACTCTGCCATAAAGCCCCGACTGGTGGAGGGCTGCAGTGATAGTTGACTTTGTGGAACTTTCTCCCATCTCCCTACTGCATCTCTGGAGTGATCTTTGGGTTCTTCTTTACCTCTCTCACCAAGGCTCTTCTCCCACAATTGCTCAGTTTGACTGCCAGGTCTAGGAAGAGTTCTGGTCGTCCCAAACGTCTTCCATTTAAGGATTATGGAGGCCACTGTGCTCTTAAGAACCTTGAGTGCTGCAGAAATTATTTTGTAACCTTGACCAGATCTGTGCCTTGCCACAATTCTGTCTCTGAGCTCCTTGGGCAGTTCCTTCGACCTCATGATTCTCATTTGCTCTGTCATGCACTGTGAGCTGTAAGGTCTTATATAGACAGGTGTGTGCCTTTCCTAATCAAGTCCAAACAGTTTATTTAAACACAGCTGGACTCCAATGAAGGAGTAGAACCAGCTCAAGGAGGATCAGAAGAAATGTACAGCATGTGAGTTAAATATGAGTGTCACATCAAAGGATCTGAATACTTATGACCAGGGGCGTTTCTAGGATTGAAAGAAAGGGGGGGCTTAGCCCCTAAGGATGCTGAATGTTTTCGATTTGTTTTTGGGCTCATTTGGGGCTGCGGATATCCATTGTTTCAGACAGTTCATAGATTGGTTCAATCAGAAAGAGTGTGATTTTTCTCTGTATCTTTGCTTGCATTCATTCAGTATAAAATAACAGAAGAGACTTTCAGGGTCATTGTGAAATTTGACAACACAAATATGAACTTTTCTCAAATAGAGAGAAATTTAAGCAGGTAACAATCGTTAACAACTACAGATAGCCACATTCTGTAATTACCTGTACTTACAATTTCACTCCGTGCATCATTTACTATGAGCTAAACTCCTTGGCTGTAATCCTGCTGTCTTGATGAGAGACGTTACTTGGCAGAGTGAGAAAGCCAGCGCAGCAGCGATGCAGACTCCCCAAGGTCCTAGTGCCCGGGCTTTTATTGTTAAGTATGATGAGAGGCTATTGGATTTTAATTTGAAGGGGGAGAAAACATACAAACCAGAAACGCACTCACATATGTAGCATGTTAGAGTTATAAATAACACATGTTTGTTCACACAGGTGAACAAACGTGTAAAACAATAGTTTAATTTAAAAAAAAAAAAATCCCAATAATTATTTGGGGGGGCTGAAGAACATTTTAGGGGGGCTTCAGCCCCCCTAAAACAGGCCTAACGACGCCCCTGCTTATGACCATGTGATATTTCAGTTTTTCTTTTTTAATAAATTTGCAAAAATTTCTACATTTCTGTTTTTTTCTGTCAAGATAGGATGCTGAGTGTACATTAATGAGAAATAAAATGAACGTTTCTGATTTTAGCAAATGGCTGCAATGAAACAAAGAGTGAAAAATGTAAAGGGGTCTGAATACTTTCCGTACCCACTGTACTGTGTTTTAGGCACGATGTTGGTGCTGTTTTGATGTACTTTTGTATAATGTATGTATTTAATCAGGCAGCCCCGTCCTGAAGCTGCTGTTCCTGACACTTGATCTGTTGATGGTGTGGTACTTTAGTTTTGTTAGTTTAAGTTTCACACCTTTGTTTTCTCTCCCTAGACGTTATGGATTCAGCAAACAGTCCAAACAAGACAAGGTAGGCTGGTCAAGGACTTGTCGTTTACAAGGGAAGAGTTATTGTTTCCCCTTTATCACTTCTCAACCTACACCGCTGTGTGCTCCTTCCTCTCTCTATGCCGCTGACTGTCTTCCTGCTCCCTTGGTTTTGGTGACTCAAAAGTGAGGCATGTCTGGTGATTGAGGGACGACTGTGGCTCAGTGGTTAGCAAGTCTGTCTTTTGATCAGAGGGTTGGTGGTTCAAACCCCGGCTCAGCCAGTCCATGTCGTTGTGTCCTTGAGCAAGACACTTAACCCTAATTGCTCACTGTTGCTGTGTCTGCGGTCTACTGTATATCATGTAAGTCGCTTTGGATAAAAGTGTCAGCTAAATGTAATGTAATTCACATTTGAATACACTGTATTTACTTTTAAGGCTGAGCAGATGCTACTCTTACTGACAGTATGGTCAGGTTTTATTTTATAGCTTTCAGAGCTTATGTCACTCATTATCACGAACTGTGAGAGAATCATTATGAATGCTCATTAAAATCAATGTAAATAATGTATCTGATACCAAAGCTACCAAATTCTTCAATATCTTGGACAGCCTAGAACGTAATCAACAGTAACATAATTCATGTTGCATGGCAGTGACCGGCTCTTCTACAGATAGCACAGTCTCTCCCCAGTGCTAGCGTTTAGTTTACATCATCAAGAAGTTACATACAAATTTACGCAGAGGACACACATTACATTTAGCTGACCCTTTTATCCAAAGTGACTTACATGCTATACAGTAGACTGTAGACTCAGCAACGGTGAGCAATTAGGGTTAAGTGTCTTGCTCAAGGACACAACGACATGGACTAGCGGAGGCTGGGATCGAACCGCTGACCCTCAGATTGAAAGACAGACTTGCTAACCACTGAGCCACAGTCACCCCCATACAATTCTACATTTCTGTTGATCCAACTACCACTGATGCGTATTGTCTGACTGAGTTAGAAAGAAGTGAGCTTACCAGACTTCTGTAGCTTTTTTCACCCTTTTTTTAATGAAACAAAAGAACACAATATAGGTTCAATACAGGGGATAGTATACAGATAGAAGTATAGTATAGTATACAGCGGTGGCGGGCCATGCATTTTCTACCTGGGCCTTCTGTGCCGTCTGATATCGTATACATAAATACGCGCATGACATGATGCTGCATCATTAACGGACAATGCATGTAGTCCACATCAACAAAAACAAATTCACAAGAACCAGTCATATTAATTTATAACAAAACAATCCAACAAACACCGCAAACTCAAGAGCACAACCCACGATCAGAAGGAACGATATTAACTATATAATAAAAACAGCGCCATAGACACGCTACTGCAGATGTAAAAACACAAAGCAGTTCACTGACCAGATGCTGTTAACTTAAAGACAAAGTCCATCCTCCTCTCTTTGTTAACAAACAGTTCAATAACGCGGTTGTACAGTTTATCGGTACGCTTCAGTTCCTGTACCAGGTCCCTCTCGATGGCCATGAACGCCCGTGAAGACAGCCTAGCCTCCCACTTGTGTCCTGGAATAAGTTTCCATGTGTTTTAGGGCTGAAAATGTCCGCTCGACACTGGCAGTCAATATTTGGGTTGTCACGCCCATATCCCTCCGTGAGAAAGGCGTTATCAGTAAATCCACCACCAAGTCTGTTTCTCCTCCTCCTTCAGCCATTGAATGTTAAAAAACTACACCAAGCAGAACGCTAAAAATGTCATAACTTCTCTTATGTTTCAGCCTGAACTGTTCTTACTCCTCCTGAGTCCTGCTAGCAGCTACGTAGCTTTCTGTTGACTAAAGTCACGATGGCTCACTGACCAATCACAGTGCATGTTAATGCTGACGTACTTCCGGGCCAGCTTGCAAGCCCTGGCACATCAAAGAATACACCCAGCATGTCAAACTAAAGATATGATTTGTTGAAGTCTATGACAATCAAGAATAACGTCGCCATGTACCTAAATCCGCAAAGTTTACCTAGACGGCCTCTGGCTGCTCTACTTCCATAGACACATAGAGATGAAATCTGATTGGATAAGAGCTCTCCTTAAAACAAGCTTTAAGCAGTGCTGCAGGTTGTAAGCAGAGCAACAGATGAAGACAGGAGCTGCGCAATGAGAAAATAAGCTAATAATTATTATTTATAAATAATATATTAATATTTATTAAAAACAATTACATTATAAAACAGCTATAACTTTGTGATTTGTTTTAGGCCAGCACAGAAGGCTTAGCTGTATAATCATTGATGTTTTAGACAAGTTTTTTTGGTGTGATAACAACTTGATGACAAAGTAGTTGAAACCGCTTGAGTATAAGTTATATTTCACTGTCTCCTCCTCTAGGTGGATGACAGGAAGGCCAGCGGCTCACAGCCAGCACCCCCGAGGATGGCAGAGCTGTCAGAGGAAGACCACCTGCAGGCAGTAGAGGAGGTGAGCACGTATACATTACAGTATATACTTATTATAAAGAGTTGAGCACACTACTTTTTGCCTTGCAAAATATAAATGTGATATACATGACAGAAACTAGGCTAGAGACAATATGGCAATATTTTTGACAAATGAGAATTCATAAAGAACATAATGTGTAAATAGTCATTATTAATCATAAGAAGAAGTAGTTACTTATCATAAAGTTCAGGAGGTAGATGTATGAGATTATACTGATAAACTTGTCCTTGAACTTCCTGCCTTAAATGTGACGTAACTGGTTGTTTTTTCTCTGAGATGCGAATCAACACGTTGATGACCAGCATGGCTGCCATGGCAAATGAAGAGGTAGACAAAAGCCTGTTTTTTGGACTGTTGAGAACTGGATCACCACATTACTCCCATGCTTATCTGTGCTCAAATTTAACAAAGCTCAAAATAACGCTCACAAAATAATATGAATACATACAGCTGATCTTTTTAGTGATCTGGTAATTATATATTTTTGTACTGCATTAACTGTAAACGGAACAAGGAAATGGTAAAACATTCATGGGAATTGTAGGATTAATTCTCTTTTATTCTTGTGCAGGGGAAGCTGACAGCGAGTGCAGTGGGTCAGATAGTGGGACTGCAGTCTGAGGAGATTAAACAGATCGTCTCTGAGTACGCGGACAAGGTGAGCAGTGATCAGTGCTAATGATGACGGTTGGTATTCTAACCCTTATTATACGATGATCCCCTTTTTCCAGCATCTGTTTTGGGAATATGACTTACAATACGGTAAATCTTTCCTGTTAAATGTTTATTGAATATGTCTTCGACTCACCAAACGCAAGAAGCAACAACAACATAAAAAGCATATAGGCAGTTTGTAAGAAATATTAAGACGGGTCATATTACACATACAGAAAAAAGGGTCTTCATCTTAGAAGCCTTTTCTCTTGCAAAAGTGAAACATAAAATAATACTGTTTAGTATAATGTTTTTGTATCTTTTAAATTGATAAATGTTTATAAATGTATATGCTGTTTTTATGTGGTCCACATGCCTGCATGTGTGCACAAAGAGAGTGGTCGCTTTGTGGGGTGACGGGTGTGTAATATTATATTGATTGGTGTAAATAGGTGGGAAGGACTGTCTTTGTATTCCTGGTAAGAGGGCCTCAATGGAAACGTTATCCTTAAATGTTATTGTGTTAACCTTAACCCATCAATGAATATGTATTGGTGTATCATTTTATATAATTATATATACAGCGAGTATGCTAATAATAATAATAAAGGAGGCTAAAATGGGGCTGAAAATGGCTGAAATGGGGGCCTTCTGCATCTTTAAGATGCTGTTGTGTATTAAGAGCATCTTATAAATGTTTAAGCAACAAATCTAGGTTATCACAATTCTAGAGAAAGGATTGATTTAGATCTCGACTCACAAAAAATTACAATAAAAGAAAAATTCCAAGCATCTTTGTGTGCATTTAAAAATAAAGTACAACACCACAGGTGACGTGAAAAATGGAGATAAATAAATGAAGTGTATTGGTTACTACTCCAGACATTTGAGATGCCTTTACAAAACACCGCACACACCCATTCAAGTAGATTGTGGTGAGCAACTTTCTGTTGTGCATCTCTCATCTGTCCTTCAGCAGTCGGAGCTGTTGGCGGCGGAGCGCTCGGAGCGCTTTGGCCCGCTGCAGCAGCACCGCAGGGCAGTGGCCTCACTCAACAAGCAGATCCAGCAGAAGACTAAACAACTGGAGGAGGTCAGCTGTGATTCCATGTATACTCTATATTCTCCATACACCTCATTACAGCCAGAGCAACTGGGATCACAATTGAAAAAATCTACACAGGAATTAATAATAATAATAATAATAATGCATTTTATTTATAGTTGGAGGCCTTGCAGAAACCAACATGTACAATTGATGTATCCTTTGATTACAGGATCCACATGTAGAGCACAAGACAGAGGAGCTCTCATAGAGTAGAAACACATGCAGCGTATACTATATGCATTCAGTTGGCTGGTAGAGCACCTATTTAAAATACAGTGATCAGGGAAGGTGTCATAGCTATCAGTAACAAGTATTTGTGTTTTTCACAGCTAAAGGCCAAGTTTGCAGAGGTGAAAACGGGCTGTGATGATGCCAAGAGAAATCTAATGGAGGTAAGACGAGCTGACAGGTTTGCCTCTTTGTAAGCATGCGTATTATGGACACATGGAACAATGGATAACTCGGTGTGAAAGACTGACAGTGGAATATTCATATTGCCTTTAAAGCACTACACGGTATCAACGGTTGCTGAATTAACGATAATAAACGGTATGTTTATAATGGATCTTGGTTTTGTATTTTGAGATGGGCCTGGCAGCTGGCAGCATCTGCTGTCATAAACAAATCTTCTCAAACCACATATTAACCCTGATTAGTACCAAATTAACATTTCAGGGCCATTTGGTGGCTGGCATTTGTCTAGCTGTCCAGCCATGTCATTTTCCCATAATCAATATCAATATTTTCACAAAATCTTGATTAGCATAAAGCTTACGTTATGCTAGCAAGAATCATTGAGAAATGGTGATTATATTAGGATTGTTTAACAACAACACTAGCCAGCCATCCAGCATGTCATTGTCCCTCAAATCAGTATACATTTTTCATAAACAGATGAGAGTCCATCTGTACTGTCAGCCGCAGACTGATTTAGCGAATCAGAAGTGGGAGTCAATCACTTAAATGTGTCCCTAAGTTCAGAATGACAGTGTAGTTATATTCACTGATGGACTACACTCATTGTTGCAATTAAGATATTCAAATGTATTTAATGCAGGCAGCGCATTCATTTAGAACAGTGAACAGACACTTTACCTGGTACTACATAGTTAGTAGGTGTCCATAACCAGGAATTAACGAGTACAATGCAGCCAGTCAGAGATGTGTGTTAACAAAAAAATTAGCATCAGGAAACATTTTATAAGATGAAAAATGGCAAACCTTTTGTCAAAAAGTTGCTTCTTGGCAGGCTAAAGAGCAGTCCAAGAAACTGGAGAACGAGCTGAAGTGTTTTGACGAGCTGGAGGAGCAGGCTGACAGCAGGTGAGTCATGCCCACCACAGACGCACCATGCACATTACAGACGGTTACAGCACCTGTTTGAGGGGTTTTTGTTTTAAGGATTTTCAAACATATTTTGCCATCAATGCTTTAATTAATGCGTGAATAGTGTGCTTTTACACAAAATAGATACGGGTGCTTATTCTGACATGAGACCAACATATTAAAATTAGCATAAATGGGTGCAAGGCTGAAAGTGTCGGTGGACTCGGTGGATCATGAATTTGGTGTCCGTGATATCACACATATGTTTACAAAAGCATACAACAACTATATTTGTTGCTTTGAAACTGATTGTGGTGCAGCCGTAGAGAGCGGGTTGCCCTTTAATCAGAGGGTTGGCGGTTTGATGTCGACAAGTCCTTGACCAAGACACCCGTAGACACCTGCAGTGTGTGCATGTGGAGCTAGTCCTGAGGGGCAGGTGACACCTTGCATGGTAGTCAATGTATGAATGGGTACCAGGTCAAGTGGCTGGACTCAATTTCCCACTTCCCTGATAGCAAAGTGTCAAAGGACCAAACAGCACCAGCTCTCACTTTGCCTGCCTACAGTATAGGACTTCTCCAAGAGTTAGACAGGTCCAAACTCTTCTTGACACTACTAAATGTCCACTAAGTCAATAGAACCAAACTCCTGTGAACAGAGATCATGTTCTTCCTATTTTAGTGGCCATGGTCATGTATGAAAGTTCGCTGCATAAATTGGTAGAGTACTGAATTTTGTTGCATATTCTGATATTGACTGATCATTATTATATCTGCTACAAGCAATATTGCCACACAAAGAAATCCAAATTTGGGTAAAGAGTTGGGATGAGGACAAGTATTCTGCACTCTGAGACATCCCCGTGCTCATGGACACGCTGTCTCGGGATTAAAGCTGTGCTGTGGTGTTCTATTGAATAGCCTGCTGGAGACGCTGAGGGCTCTAGTGACCACCAATGAGAACCTGAAGCAGCAAGAGCAGGAGTTCCGCACACACTGTAGAGTGAGTTCACCAACACACACAGCGGATGCTGTACAGAAAATAAGGCTTAAAACCCTGGTACTCATGTTCTCCTGAATGTGTCCAGGAAGAGATGGCCCGTCTGCAGCAGAACATCGAGGAGCTGAAGGTGGCATCAGGACAGGATAAAGAAGAGGAGACGGTTGGTATCCACGTAGCATGTTATCCTATATTCACCATGCAACACCTGTGGTTTTTTTTTAGCATCGGTTTTGTACCGTATAAAAGGATTCCTAAAGACTACGGGAAGCCTTCCTGCTGCCACAGTTTGTTTTAACTGCACTCTTCTGGTGGTCCTCTCTTTTCTCAGGATAGTAACCAGCTGATGGATAAACAGTACGACACAGACCGAGAGAAGCTACAGAAGATCCGTCTGCTCATGGTAACACAACATAACGGGCGACTGTGGTTCAGTGGTTAGCAGGTCCGACTTTCAATCAGAGGATCGGTGGTTTGATCCCCGGCTCCGCTAGTCCATGTCGATGTGTCCTTGAGCAAGAGACTTAACCCTAATTGCTCACCGTTGTTGTGTCTACAGTCTACTGTATAGAATGTAAGTCACTTTGGATAAAAGCGTCAGCTAAATGAAATGTAATGTAATAACACAAGGTTATCTCTGTGGGAAGTTACTACAGACTAAAGACAATAATGAGACTATATGAGCGGGCTGAAAATACTCCAACAAATAAACAGCATATTTATTGTCTCATTGTCTCATTTACTGAGACCTTTTTGCCCAGTATTGGATGTAAAGAATATTGTCATTGTATTATTACCTTTGTTTATGGGTTCTCTACTTTATACCTGATTATTAGTTGCAATTATTGTGCAAAAGACATAATTGCATCCAGTCAAGATGACAACAGAATTGTCATCTTGACTGGATGGAAACGCCAATCAGGGCACCCTAAAACTGTCCACTTGATGTTGGACTAAATTAGGGGTGTCCAAACTACGGCCCGCGGGCCAACTGCAGCCCGCGGGTCAGTTTTTATTGGCCCGCAGCAAATTCTAGAGTCTAGACCAAGGGTGGGCAAACTACGGCCCGCGGGCCGGATCCGGCCCTTTGGGCGTTTTTCCGAAGCACGATGACGGCAAAAGACCAGCATCGATGTTTCTTAACTCAAGTCGGGCACGGAGAAGCGTTACAGCGGTCTTTACGTGCCGTGCTTTCTGCAGCGCATCAGGCTGCGAGTCCAGCTGCTGCTGTCTGCGCTGCTCACCTCCACCCTCCCCCACAGGCCAGCGCGCCACGGAGACATGGTCCGTTTTATACGGCATAACGAACGCACATCAGACCCACGGGACTCATGTGACATATAGGGTTCTGCCTGCCAGCCTCCTGCCAGCTTCCTGCATGGAGCCCCTCTGCAACAGGTCTCTTGTGTCCAGAGAGCAAAAACAAATTCGAAAAATGTAGTTTATCACGCAGGACAGTGACTCGGCGTGTATAACTAATTGACGAAGACTTAGCCAGCAAGTTAAACAAAAAAGCTGAGTCATTTAAGTTATATTCGTTAGTAAGTAATGTAAGTTCTCTTTACTTTTTAGTTATTGGCTTTTATTTATAATGTATATTGGTTCACACAAACACTCTCTATCCATCTGATACTGGCCCGGCCCGTCTGTCTAATTTTAAAAGTCAATGTGGCCCCTGAGCCAAAAAGTTTGCCCACCCCTGGACTAAATAACTACATTCAGTAAACAATTGTACTGAAGTAATTGTTCTTTTCTTTAGTACTATTGTTGCCACTCAATGCTTCTGCTCCTTCCTCTTTCAGGGGAAAGTGTTATTGTCAGAGCTGCAAAACCATATGATCATATTATATAATACGGGGCATTGTTAAAGGTTAACAGCCCATTAGGAAAGAAAATAAGCTTGGCGTTATTCTATTTTATACATATTTCTAATTGAAACACACTTTTGAGCTGAACCACTGAGGACTTTCCCTCATCTGTTCAGGCTCGGAGAAACCGTGAAATTGCCATCCTGCAGAGGAAGATCGACGAGGTGCCAAGCCGGGCTGAGCTGACCCAGTATCAGAAGAGATTCATCGAGCTCTACAGCCAGGGTGAGTTCCTCCTCAATGTCTGGTCAAACGGAGTTTGTGCTCAACGTCTTTAAAAAGCAGAAACAAAGACCTTAAATCTTCTCGTGCCTTTCAGTTTCTGCAACACACAAAGAGACCAAGCAGTTCTTCACACTGTACAACACATTAGACGACAAGAAGGTTTATCTGGAGAAGGAGGTGAGTCACCACAGCAGCCAACTGTTGGCAACACACAAAACAATTGACAATATAATTGAGGTCAGATTTGGCTATAAACTTTAGGGATGCACCGATACCGGTATCGGGTATCGGGCCGATACTTCGTTAAAATACTCGTATTCGTTTTCAATTGCCGATACCAAGAACCGATACCACTCAACAGTATTTCACTACAACAAACTGGTCGCGCTTTGTGGAGAAAACATTTGATTTGTTGTCCTACCTGACTTCAACGTCTAGGGCAGGGGTCGGCAACCCGTGGCTCCTTTTGTCGCTCTCTTGCGGCTCTTGCGGCAAGGTGTGTAGAGTAATGGTGCGTTCACACCGAACGCGACGCGACCAGATTACATGTAAAGTCTATGTACAGACGCGTGTGGTTGCGACAGACGCAAATTTACGCCGGGCGGCACGTTAGACGCGAGTAACGCGGCGCGTTTGACGCGAGAGTTGAAATTTTCCATATTTAATATATCTATAATTGAGAAGCTCTGCGCGTCATCACTGCCGTCCTGCCGGTTTGAATCAAACTGTTGGCAGCGGCCTCATTCAGACGCTGTTGTGCGGCTACGGATGATATTATGAACCCGGACACGGGGGCGTTTTATGATCCGACATTAGAGGGACTTCCACAAGAAGTTTAAAGCTTGGGATAGCCTTCTGTTAATTTTGTACTATAGGCTTGACATAATCTGCAGAGGATAAAATAAAATCTGCCTCCAAATTAATTGCACTTTCATGGAGACCAAATCTAAGAAGTATCGGTATCGGTACTCGGTATCGGCAAGTACACAAATAAAAATACTCGTACTCGTATCGGTTTGTAAAAAAGTGGTATCGCTGCATCCCTAATAAATTTAGATCTGTCTAGTAAATGACAAAATAAAAATAAAACATGCTTTCCTTTCTGTAGGTGAATCTGCTGAATTCCATTCACGACAACTTCCACCAGTAAGTATCCATTTGTAATATGCAACACTGTTGTATTTGATGCGATAATGTGGTTGTTCAGAGCTAACCTGCTGTCCTGCTGTCCAGGGCCATGTCGTCTTCCGCCGCCAAGGAGCAGTTCCTCAGACAGATGGAGCAAATAGTGGAGGGGATCAAACAGAGTCGCATCAAGGTAGAACTCTCTTAAAGATTTATACATTACATGTGTTGGTTGCTGTTTGTAAATAGCAGTGGTGGGGCATCAGGCCAGCTAAGCCTTCTCTGCTGGCGTTGTGTTAACCAGTTAGCGTTCCAGTAGAATTTGCCTAAAACACCTATCCAAGGCATACCCAAAGTCAATTTCAAGCTGTATTTGAACCATTTGGAGTACATGCATGGTCTTGGTATCTTTTGAAAGGTAACAGAATCACTTTAAGGGCTGCTGACACTGAGTTATATAAGTTTGAACACACTAAAGCAGGGGTGGGCAAACTTTTTGGCTCAGGGGCCACATTGACTTTTAAAATTAGACAGCCGGGCCAGTATCAGATGGATAGAGAGTGTTTGTGTGAACCAATATACATTATAAATAAAAGCCAATAACTAAAAAGTAAAGAGAACTTACATTACTTACTAACGAATATAACTTAAATGACTCAGCTTTTTTGTTTAACTTGCTGGCTAAGTCTTCGTCAATTAGTTCTACACGCCGAGTCACTGTCCTGCGTGATAAACTACATTTTTCGAATTTGTTTTTGCTCTCTGGACACAAGAGACCTGTTGCAGAGGGGCTCCATGCAGGAAGCTGGCAGGAGGCTGGCAGGCAGAACCCTATATGTCACATGAGTCCCGTGGGTCTGATGTGCGTTCGTTATGCCGTATAAAACGGACCATGTCTCCGTGGCGCGCTGGCCTGTGGGGGAGGGTGGAGGTGAGCAGCGCAGACAGCAGCAGCTGGACTCGCAGCCTGATGCGCTGCAGAAAGCACGGCACGTAAAGACCGCTGTAACGCTTCTCCGTGCCCGACTTGAGTTAAGAAACATCGATGCTGGTCTTTTGCCGTCATCGTGCTTCGGAAAAACGCCCAAAGGGCCGGATCCGGCCCGCGGGCCGTAGTTTGCCCACCCTTGGTCTAGACTCTAGAATTTGCTGCGGGCCAATAAAAACTGACCCGCGGGCCGCAGTTGGCCCGCGGGCCGTAGTTTGGACACCCCTGCACTAAAGTATAAGCTTTTTATTTCCGCCTGAACATATTTTTGCAAATAGATGCCTGCAGATGAGTATAGCTGGGACTTATGAACTGGAAAACACAATGGGTCCATAGCATGAAGCCTTATCTAGTCCAAGTAAAAAGCAGATAAAACAAGAAAAGGAATATTTTACAGACGCTTTTCTAATGGTATGTCTAGGCGTTTTGTCATTTGGAGACTGTAAAGGACCCAGCGTATTAATTGTGTGTGTGTGTGTGTGTATATATATATATATATATATATATATATAAATATATATATATATATATATATATATATATATATATACCCTTTTAAAAAGGCTTATAGTCTTGCAAACTTATAGAGGTACTATTCATATTTAATACCAGTATTGCTGACAGAGAAAATGAAAAATGCATTTTAGTGCTTATTCAATGACAAACAGCTAGATCTGTCAGAGCTGTTTGCGCATCATGAAGTCTGCCCTGTTCTGTCTGTCCCCACCCTTAAGTGCAGCATACCGTTTTTTTGCGCAATTTCATTGGCTATACGAAACGTCTGTCATCCGAATGCTCGTCCGTATAGAGCGAGGCCGATATATGGAAGAAGAGGGCAGACACTTTTCTTCAGAATGGACTCTGGTTAGCTAGTCTAGTCTGGGGAGGGGACATGAAGCTCCTATTGAGGTCTGGTATCATTAGAAAGGTCAGGGTTCAGCGGACATGCTGGTATCCGGTTTATTTCTGTGCGGGCATGAGAAGTTGTTTTGCGAGCAAAAATACAGAAATATTTTGTCATATCTTCCAGCTTATATGAAATGATACAACACCACTTCGTGGATATTTATGCATTTTGGACTAAGTCTTTTACGGTATTGGATCGTCTGGACCTTTTTACGACGTAACAAGACCGTTGTTGTTGGAATATTATCGATTTATGGATCAATATGAGGCATAATCGGTGAGTTGCCTAGATTTTGATGTTGTTTGTTTGTTGCTGCTGTGGTGGTCCAATCTTCACTCGTAGTATCGAACTATAAATAGTGATCATCTCAAGGAGGACAATGCACAGTGTACATGCAAGGATGCGGGCAGGCCCGTAGACCACTAACGGGTTTGTGTCAGACCTGTCCTCCATGCGCCTCCTCGGGTGAGGCGCATGGAGGACAGCAGGGAGTTTGGCTGCTACTGCTTAGAGGACCCTGTTTTACAGTGAGATCACTCGTGATGGGGATTTGGGAATATTTCAAGTGAATTTTGTACCGTATGTCTCTGCAACTGCTGCTAAATTTCGTCTGCTTTTCCAGATGGAGAAGAAGAAGCAGGAAAACAAAATGAGGAGAGACCAGCTGAACGACGAGTACCTGGAGCTGCTGGACAAGCAGAGGCTTTACTTCAAAACGGTCAAGGACTTTAAAGAGGTGAGGAAACCATCAGGCTACTGAAGCTGGTGCTTCAGTAGCTCTGGATGAACTAAAGGACAACATCTGAGAGGTGTTGCTGCAATGCAAAGAGAGGAGGAACCTTCCTTTTTAAAAGGCGAATGCAACTACTTACAATGCCTATACAAAAGTACTCATCCCGTTGCTTTAATACATGAAATCATGGTCAATATAATTTGGCTTTTTTGACAATAATTAACAAAAAGAAACTTTAAACTTAAACACGTTGTCATATTACATACATGACATTTGCTCTCTGCATTTAACCCATCCATAGCAATTTAGGAGCAGTGGGCTGCTGAGAAGCACCCGGGGAGCAACTGGGGGTTCAGTGTCTTGCTCAGGGGCACTTCAACATGCAAACTATTCATTTGAACAACAAGTTTTGTTCTTGAACTTTGAAAAATACAACAATATATTTGAAATAAAAATAGGTGTATGAAAAGTTTTTTTGGGTTAAATCTAAATTTGATTCAGTTCTGTTTTTTTTATAATTACTTTTTTTATATTTTCAACGTTCACTTTTTTACAGTTTTGAATCTTAGTCCTGCTAGAATTATGACTCACAGAATTATGACTCAATTATGATATTCAGAGGATTGGCAGTAAACAAAATTGACGCCAGTGACACAGTATTTTTTAGCAAGCTGTTGTAGACCGTACTTAAGAGCAATAAATGATGCCGTTCCACACTATGCAAAAGAAAACAGTTTGAAACTGTCTTCTGAACTAAGAACCTGAGTAAATTACGTATGTAATATAGTAACCTTGCAATATAGTAATATTTATGGCTGTCTTTTCTTATTGCATCATTTACCATATAACATACGTGGTGATCTACCTGCATTAACATTGATGTGACAAAAGAAAACCCAGTTAATGATGATTATTAGTTAGTTCTAATGTGAGTGCTATTAATATACTATACATGGGCTTAATGTCGGACATGACCAGCGGTTCGGCTCTTAACGGGAACCGTGTGTCCACTGTCTTTTGTCAACAGTCAACAAGGGATATTTTCGTCATAAAGATGGATAACTTTTTGTGATAATGCTCTCAAAATCCCAAATGGCGCTCCATCATAATGTTTCAAAAGACACTCTTGTGTATGATTCACCGCAGGTCCTTATAGTAACACAATGAGTTAACAGTCAGGTTTAATCTGGATGAATGTGCTACACAGGGTGGAATATCATTATGATGATAGAAATTAAAGTCCGTAGTCTTTAATATAAAACATTAGCAATGTGAAACAGCACACTGTTGGATCACAAGTTAATCTGTGCGGATCACAGTTTCCACAGCTGACTGTCTCTACGCTGTGTTTCAGTATATTTATCTTACAGGTGCATAGACAGGCATCAACTTGACATCAGAATAATAAATATATACATATATAATACACATATATGACGGACAACAGCGTCTTGTAAAAGATTTATTGATGTGACTGTTTTAGGCATCGGCACCTACCAGCAACTTTCACTCGTGTCCTCGCTAAGTGTCCTCGCCTCCATCTCACACAGCGGACGGCATTGGGACAGTACGCTGTGTTCACAGTGGTGTGTGAAACGTCAGATATTATAGAGTGGTTTTGAACAGCACAACCTGACATAGTGTATTGCTCTTATACTGCTATAAATACAATCTACAACTTTACTGTCACTGTGGTCAATTTTGTTTACTGCCAATCCCATGAATATGCTGCTTAGAATAACAATAGGGTCCTTGCTGGACTGACTGTCAGTCGCTCAGACCCTAATTCATATCTATTGAACTGAGATTAAACCCATGTGACTTCTTTTTTTTGTTTTTGTCACCAGGAGTGTCGGAAGAACGAGATGCTGCTGTCCAAACTGAGAACGAAAGGAGCCTCTTAGGCAACTGTGTAATGTCTGACTCATGATTAAAATATGTAATCTTTATGCGCTCTTTTTGTAACATTCCACACTTAGTTTAGTGTTTTTTCTTAATGGCTCAACGGTTTGTTAAATCTTCTAACTTGTGAGAGGACCAAACATTTGTCAGCCCATTCCTCTACAAAAAGTGTTAAATTTCTACATGAATTCGTAGGAGCCCTGTAACAGTCCTATAAACCATGACAATGTTTTAATCATATCTGATAAATGTTTTCCTTTGAGACTGTTCAAAAGTCAAATGTAATCCCATCTGGATGAAGCGTTATAACTGCACAGAATCCACCTCTTGTTGGTTATAAAGTGAGGCCACAGAGAGGAATGCTTCAACCTGTTGTTTTAAAGGATTTTTAGGAAGGCCTTATATTTCACATCCGGCCCAACCGCAACATAACTCTGTGTGTAAAGGTCTTTGCAATGATGCTGTTCTCATGTGCCTCTGAAGTATGAACTTACCTCATGTCTTAGATGACCATGTACAACCAGTATTTAATAAATACAGCAATCTTTCTATTCCGGATTGAAAGGCCTTTACTGTTGCTCATTCAGATAGGATGCGTTCTGTCAGACAGCGCGTGCTGATTGAAGGCAGCACACTATCACAAGTCTCATGATAAATCTGAAGGAAACATCCTGTGTATCACCAAAGTACTTCAAATCTCCTGCTGGAGATGCACAAGGCAGCCAAATAAGCACCTGGTCCAGCAGTGTGAGCAGGATTCCTCTGGAGCTTTCAGCCCATTCATATGACCCTCCTCAAGAGAATAGTGTACTCACTCCTTGAACTTGTGCTATTACAGCATTTATTAGGGCCGACTGTGGCGCAGTGGTTAGCAAGTCTGTCTTTCAATCAGAGGGTCAGTGGTTCAATCCCAGGCTCCAGTAGTCCATGTTGTTGTGTCCTTGAGCAAGACACTTAACCCTAATTGCTCACCGTTGCTGTGTCTACGGTCTACTGTATATCATGTAAGTCATTTTGGATAAAAGCGTCAGCTAAATGTAATTGTATTATTTTGTTTAGGACCACTACTGCTGTCATCATTTGTCTATTATTCTAATATTATTGCTCCTACAGCTGCCATAACCACACCCTTATGAATAGTTTGTCATATTCATTGAATGTGCTGTAACTCTGTTACGTTGTTCATTATGTACACATGACAGCTATTGCTTCTGTGCATTACATTTCATTTAGCCAACGCTTTTATCCAAAGAGACCCGCTCACTTCTTTATAACTACTCACCTCCAAGTGTAGTGTTTAGACCCAAACGATGCAGACTCAGGTGACTTCACTTTAAGGACATTTATCATCACTGATCCCTCTGGAGACACTAATCACACTTCAGACAGCTTTCTTTCCCGTGTGTAACTCCTCAACACCTGGAAACAGAGTGATCTGGGATACCCGTGGATAACAGATGCTGTTGTCCTGTTAGAAACAATGTTACTTAAAAGAAATACTTTTGTTCCTTAATTTATGGACGATAACACACATTACATTGACGCTTTTATCCAAAGCGACTTACGTGATATACAGTATACATTAGACCGTAGACACAGCAACGCTCAGGGACACAACGACATGGACTGGCTGAGGCGGGGTTTGAACCACCGACCCTCTGATTGAAAGACTGACTTGCTAACCACTGAGCCACAGTCGCCCCCATGCTCTATTCAATGTGGGTGGGTGTCCTCACCAGTTACATGTTTTCAATGTGAAGCTGTAGCAGCAGTAAATGTGCGCTGAACATTAGCATTAATTTGATGCAGCATTTTCACTGGGAATGTTGCCAAAGACACCCAGTTCATAATACAAAAAAGATTTAGAATATGGCAATACTTAAATCAGTAGGCCATAGGCTCAATCACCATTGTGTCACCTTCCAGACATTTATGAAATGTAAATATGGAAAAGGCATTGCTGTCATTTATATCCATGTATCCTGAAAGCAAGAACAATCCACGATGTAAGCTTTTAACCACACACTATATTTGCGTAACCAAATAAACATCCGGTGTTTCATCACCATATTACATTTTGAAATTTGGCCTCAGCATGCTACCAACCTGACATACACCAAAAATAATTATATGGTGTTATAGGTGTCATATTATATTAATTGATAATGAAAATGGCTGTTAGTTGCAGCCCTAAAAAAATGTATTTTGTAATTTGGGCAAAAATGAGAATCTAGCATGAAAAGTTTTGCTCAAAGCTGAAGTCTTATGAGAAACACAGTTCTACAAAAATATCCTCTTCCTTTCTGTGGCTCCCTTGTTGACCTTTTACCTGAATCCGTCATGAGCTGTAGTAGTCTGTTGTCCACACATCTCATGTCCAGTGTCATATCTGTCTGACGTAGTTTTTTCATCCATCCATCCCACTCTGTATTAGAATGTCGCATTTCCTCCTGTATGAGCATGTGCAGCTTTCTTTCCACTGTGTTCTGTGGTTGAGCTAACAGTTCTTACATAGAGTGGGTACAGAAAGTATTCAGACCCCTTTACATTTTTCACTATTTGTTTCATTGCAGCCATTTGCTAAAATCTAAAAAGTTAATTTTATTTCTCATTAATGTACACTCAGCACCCCATCTTGACAGAAAAAAACAGAAATGTAGAAATTTTCGCAAATGTATTAAAAAAGAAAAACTGAAATATCACATGGTCATAAGTATTCAGACCCTTAGCTCAGTATTGAGTAGAAGCACCCTTTTGAGCACTCCACAACTGCATTTCTATTTAGATGAATATTAGTTAGTCCTGATGGGCAGGTTGCACCTTGCATAGTAGCTCCTCCCATCAGTGTTTGAATGGGTGTGAACCATGACATGTAGTGTTAAAGACCTTTGAGTGGTTGGTAAACGAAAAGATCTATACAAGTACAGACCATTTACCTTTGACCATAACATGCCATGTTCGACCCTCACATTGAATGTGGTGTATTTGTCAAGCTAGAAAATGAAAGGCATTACTTTCCACAAGATACCTGAACTTGTTTGTGTGTATCCAGCATGTTCTTCTGCCTCAAAGTGTTTCCCTACTCTTACTATCGGCTCCGCTCGCTCTCCAATCTCAGTGATTATGATACTGAACAGACAGTTTGCATGTCTCTCACCCGTCAGAGGCCTGATTGGAAGACATAAAACATGTTCATGTACGCAGGCTACACCCAAACAGTAAAGTGGCACAGTTAGCATGACCTCTCCTTAAGTGGTTGAAGTAGAACTATAAAGCCGATCACTTAGCAGGTTAACACTGCAGAGGTTCTGTTTGTAGAAATCAAACCAGCGGCTTTGCTCCAGAGAACATCACACATGTTGAGGCTGTTGTTTGTAGCATTACTGATATGTCACTGATAATGATAGTGGATAGTGTATCTCACTGTGTCACTCTAAGCCAGTGCTTCAGTGTAAAGAGAGGCATTGAGGAGATAAAAGCAGGAAGTGTGTGTCGAGGGGATGAGCAGACAAGGCAGTGGGGCTCAAGTGTTTTTAGAGTTCAACGGAGGAAGAGGGCCCAACCGGGATCTGCTCGACAGACACACTCACTGGACCCTGGACTGTCAGTGGACATGACACTCGGAGCTTGATGGAAGCTGTCTGATGGCTTTCATTATGAATGTTTCCTTGCTGCTGCTGCCTGGCTTCCAGCTGCTCCTGATTTTCAGTGTAGGAGCCAAGATCCAAAAAGCAGGGCTTTCACCGGAGGACCGTGGCACTCGCCTCAGAGACCTCTGGAAGCTGCACATGAGGGACAGCCTGCTAAAGGGAAAAGGTAAGCCAACACTCAGGAAACGACACCCATCCCCGGAATGGACACCAAATGTTCTCTTGATTGATCTCTTTTTGTATCTTGGTTTCAAGTTTCCAAAATGCAATGTCAGGAAAATCACAGGTGTAATTAATAACTTTCATTTTGGCTCCATTTAGGTATGTGTCTACTATTGGCCTTCTTTTTACAGAAGATATCTATATCTATCTAATGTAATGTAATCTATGGTCACTGTATCACTTACACCTGTGCTTTTCCAGCTACAACCAGTCGAAATGTAAATTGATTACTAAAACATATATGTTAGCAAGCTATATAACATTATTATCTTTTCTTTGGTTTGTAATGTGTTTTAATCAGCACTAATCTTTCAGGCCTATGTCGAACCTTGGGGTTGTGGTGCACCTGGGCCTATTGTGGCCGAAATAAGTACTACAACAACAAACACACAGAAAATTCACCTGCCAAAACTGTTATTCGTTTTTCACGCATTTTAAAAAAGGAATTTTGAGCAATTATTGTCGCAAAACCTTTTTTTCCTGTTCTTAAGTCATAAACAGTCAGAAAACTATAAGATCAGATTTAGACAATGGATCTCCAGAAGTTATATATGTTTTCACACTTGCCCGAGGGCTTCTATACTTTTCCCTCTATCACCACTCAGCAAGGAAAAACTGTCTGTGAAAACAAAGACAATATCATGAAAGACTATAAATGTGCACGCCTCATATTAGATCAGCTGGACTCCCTCCTCAGCCAGTATGAACAAGAGGAATGAGGACAATAACACAGCATCTGAGTTTAGTATGAAGATATATTTGTTGCAGTTGTTGTAGTACATGATAACAAATACAGACTCTTTGTTGGAAGATCACTCAGTTTTTTCCTTCTAGCTGAAATTATCCAGTAAACCAATTAGTTGTCAAAGTGTCATGGATTCCAAACAGTCACTCATCTCTTTGTAATGCAGCTTCTAATCCTCATCCAATCAGAGAAGGGGTCAAACAACAGCTGCTCTACTGCCGTGTTGGGATTGGCTACCATCTCCAGATTCTTCCCAGCGGCTCTGTAGGAGGTGTCCATAAACCCACTGAGCATTGTGAGTTCTTCACCACGCCCATGTGTTAAGCTTTTTTTTTTTACCTGCATTGTTTTCAGTCTTCTTGACGTTTCTCACTTACAATGTGGCCAATATTTTAGATCAGAACATTTGTAAAAATACTTAAGAGGTATCTGTGATACATTCACGCCTTCACCCTGCATTTCTTTATCTCCTCAAGGTTGGCTGAACGTGTTTGCTATGAGACATGGAGTGGTGGGAATCAGAGGAGTCCAGAGTGCCTTGTTCCTGTGTATGAATGGAGAAGGACTGGCATATGGAACGGTATGGAGCTCACACCAGTAAGACAGCGCAGCACTTTCTCAGACCTGCTGAACCAGTGTTACAGTAAGGAGGACTTTATGACCGAGCTTCCTCACTGAACACGAAGTACAGGGCTGCATAATGGAACCAAAGCACAGTCAGACAATATTAAAATACTTCCTGACTTGTTTTTTCCAGGAGCATTTTTCTGACGACTGCCTGTTGAAGGAGAACCTGGAGGAGAATCACTACACCACCTACTCCTCTCTGTCTCACCCAGGCTTCTATCTGGCTCTTTCTCGCAAGGGAGAGCTCAGGAAGGGCAACAGTGTGGGCCGCCACCAGTCCTGTGCCCACTTCCTACCTCGGAAAACATCGTGATCATGGTCCACGACAAGCCAGCTTCTGCAGAATTCAGGCCCAATTAGTAATTTAAGCAACTCAAAATTGGCCTCCACACAGCAACAAGGCCTAAGATTGCAACATGGAAAAACTGAAATTAGTACCACATTGAAGAGATACTATTGGTGGGATTGTTTGGAGCGTTACTTGCGTTACAGTGACCTGAGTTGAGTGACACCCAGCCACTCATCCTGCCACTGCAGTCAACTTGCTCAACAGACCTTACTTTCTGGGTCACTCGACAAACAATGGCTGCTTGTGGTGCCATGCTGGGACGTGTTAATGGTGTTGGCTTGTTTCTCGCTAGTGACCTGTCTGTAGTACGTGAATCAATCAACCTCGCTTTTTTTTCTAAACCTAACTACATGGTTTTGATGATTAAACCAAACTTCATGTGAAGACAGAAGTTTATTTTGAAATAAAATGATGCATGTAACAAGCATATATTGACCGTATTGACCAGGTAGCAACCGCCAGTTCTGAAAAGTGGAGGGAATTCGGAAGTGTCTTAAACTTGCATCTTCTCTGCTGACAACAGGGATCGACTTTTCTTTGCTTGCAAAAATAAGTCAGAATTGTATAGAAGTCTATTCTTCATGTGTTAAAGCTGCATTCCCTCTAGCAGGGGGCGACTCCTCTGGTTGTATACTAGCCTTCAGGGGGTGAATCCTCTGGTTGTTTAGAAGACTATAGAAAATTACTCTATTTCTCTCTTAATGTATTCCATTAATAAACATTGTAAACATTAATTTATGTCTCAATCTCTAGTTTCAAGTCATCTTCAATACAGCATGATGTACATTTAGTAAATTATGGTAATTTAGAGTCAAACAGACCATAAAGCAGGGTGTGCTTTAGGGCGGGGCTACAAGGTGATTGACAGGTTGACACTAGAGGCGTATATGATGTCTCTACGTCACTCATCAGAAGTCCAAACATGGTCACTAATTTTCACAAGAAACATACAGGGTTTAGGGGTTAATGGGTCATGCCAACACCATCGTGGAGATCGGTACATTGGACAAAACTTGGTTAATAGCACTTAACTAGCCTTTTTCTGCTGAATCAAAAATGCCAAACTCGTGACTTCAAACCAGCAGTCCATAAACAAAATTTGAGAATGTGTTGACAGTGTAGTGTGAAATAAAATATCTGTTTTCATAATCCTTCCTGTTGTATCTCTAGATATATAAACTTGTTCTGGGAGGAGTGCAAAACCTTTTTGCTGAACTGAATATCTTTCTTTCTTTCTTTAGGATAGCCAATACATTTACATACTTGTGTATATCTTAATCATTATTGTCACCTTTATAGGAATAGGAGCAGAAGTTGAGGAAACCTTGTCATATGTAATCAGAACTATCTGTACGGGTCCTTCTTACCTACAAAGCCTTAACTGGTGATGCAGCATCATATCTTAAGGAGCTTAAAGTACCATATTGTCCTACCAGAGAGCTGCGCTCACTGAATGAGGGGCTACTTGTGGTTCCTAGAGTCTTAAAAAGTAGGATGGGGGCCAGAGCCTTCAGTTATCAAGCTCATTTTATGTGGAACCAGCTTCCACTTTCAGTCCAGGGGGCAGACACAGTCACCTCATCTAAGAGTAGACTTAAGACTTTTCTCTTTGATAGTGCTTATAGTTAAGGCTGGCTCAGGTCGGCCCTGGTCCAGCCCCTAGATATGCTGCTAAAGGCCTAGACTGCTGGGGGACATCTTAGCTCCTCTCTCCTCTTCCTTCTCTCCTCTTCCCTCTTCTCTCACCCCCTATCCTAAGATGTTGCTGGGGAACATCTGCCTCCATCTGCTATGATATGGATCGTGACTATCTGGATCGTGGTCCATGCCTATTACTCATTACATGAATAATTTATTAATATTCATTGAATGTGCTGTAACTCTGTTACGTTGATCTTTTTCCCTGTCAAAGGGTTTTTACTATTTTTTGGGGGGAGTTTTTCCTGATCCGATGCGAGGTCCTGGGACAGGGATGTCGTATGTGTACAGATTGTAAAGCCCTCTGAGGCAAATTTGTATTTGTGATTTTAGGCTATACAAAATAAACTGAATTGAATCTGTGTGGTTCTTTGAATTATATTTTGAGACCTATTTAATTGATATACCTGTTTACAGGTGTCCATGCCAGCAGCTTTCCTCCTCCTCCACCAGCCTCCCCAGCCGACTCCCAGGACACGTAAGGGACACACGAGTATGTAATCCATCCACAGAGTGGGAGGTGCTGGGTCATTCGATCTCCAGTCTGAGTGGAGCACTCACCTGCTCAGGTGTCTTTGTACTAAAGAGTAGGCACGGCAGGTGGGCAGCCATTAGAACAGACAGAGATAGAGAGGAAAGTCAAGGGCGAAAAAGAGAAAGAAGAATATAAAAAGTGAGAGGGACACAGTGAATTGAGAGGACATGGTCTTAGACAAAGCGCAGTTGAGTGTGGACAATGGCACGATGACAAAAAGCTTTGTGGAGATCAGTATGTTGGACAACTTGGTTAATAGTCAACTATCCTTTTTTCCTGAGGATTTCTTATTTTATTTGTATTCCTTAATTTCTTCCATTTTATCTTCCCGTACTTTCCCGTCTATCCTCTACCAATGTCATCTCCACTTATCCCCTGGGTTCTCATCTCTTGTTTTGCAGATCCTGCTGCCAACACTGCTCTTCCTGACACATCAACTCCCACAACAGTAAGTGGACAATATTTTGTGTAATAAGTTAGTGCTGGAACAATCAGTTGATAGACCTAAAAATGATTTGTTTTATATCATTGTCAACTGATTGAATATGTGTGTACCCAGACCCTCTAAGAGCGAGCCTGTTAGCTGTAGGTTTCAGACCTGGTTTTTGATGTAGTTCAATGTAAGTTGTGCATTTATCTGAATGCCTCCATCTCCTCTGGGACTCTGAGTCCACTCAACAGTCGTAATCAGCTGGTGGTCAAACAGAAAAGTATTATTTTATCCAGTGCACACAGTCTCAATATTGCTTTGATTGCGTTGATTAAATCATCTGGGATTGCCGTGCTCTCAAGCTATGCGAATTAGAATCAGAATCAACTTTATTGGCCGTGTTTTACACATACATGGAATTTAACTCTGGTTACACGTAGCTCTCATTATACATATCATATACAGTAAAGATAAAATATAAAAAAGACAGTAAAGACAACCGTAGTCCGAGTAGTGCAAGTAGTGCAGATGGAGGAGTCTGATTAATTGTTCATCAGAGTGATGGCCAGTGGAAAGAAGCTGTTCCTGTGTCTGGTGGTTTTGGCATACAGAGCTCTGTAGCGCCCCCAAGAGGGAGGAGGTGGAACAGCTTATGTCCAGGGTGTGAGGGGTCTGCAGGGATCTTTCCAAAATAAAGAAACTTCAGTGTCCTGATATAAACAGAAGCAAACCTTCAGCACGTTATGAGGACATCTGCAGTCTTACTTGGTTTTCTATCCACCTTTTGCATCTATTACACTCTGATATTGTAGTTTGCACTGTTGATAATTCTTGTTAGGACCAGAGAGCAGCAGTGGCCATGCTCAACCCCTCAACATTTTCCATACCACTGACTCAAACCAAGATACTAAGTACAGTAGGTTGGACTACCAGTCAAACCCTCAGCCCAAATATCTTGTTTGGCAATAACTTTAATCCCAAATACATCTCAGAAATCTTGGCTAGGTCTCCACACTGGTGTTTCTGCTATAGGTCTCCACACTGGTGTCTCTGGTATAACTGCCCTCAACTACTAACTGTTTATCCTCAAGTGGACTGGCCTTGGAGGCGGCTGTGGGCCCTGAAGTGTGTTTGGATGGCTTTTTCCCCATAAGCCTTGACAAATTGTCTTCAACTGTTTCTGCATCGAAATCGTTTACCTGTCTCCTGGACCCCATTCCAACGAGGCTGCTCAAGAAGAATTTGCCTTTGATTGACACTTCTCTGCTGGATATTATCAATGGTTCTCTACTGACTGGTTATGTGCCACAGTCACTCAAAATGTCTGTAATTAAACCTCTACTCAAGAAGCTAACTCTCGATCCAGAGGTGTTGGCCAACTACAGACATATCTCCAACCTGCCCTTCCTGTCTAAGATTCTGTAGAAAGTAGTGGCAAATCAGTTGTGTAACTTATTACATAGCAATAGGTTATTTGAGGACTTTCAGTCCGGATATAGAAAGCATCATAGCACGGAGACCATTATGAATGACCTTCTAGTTGCATCAGATAGGGGACTTGTAACTGTTCTGGTCCTATCAAGGATATGGGTTCATTCACCCCAAGTCTTTAGGCGCTGCCCCCTGTTCGGGGGACATGTTGACTGGGTTTAGGAGTTCCTCAAAGTGCTCTTTCCACCGCCCGACGATATCCTCTGTCTGGGTCAGCGGGGCATTAGCCCCTGGTAGGGTCTCCCAAGGCAAACAGGTCTTGGGGGAGAGCCCAGACTAAGAGTGGTTCAAAAAACCCTGATGAACAGCAGCCCACGGTTAGAAGCTACCTCGCCCGGACTAGGGCGAGGTAGCTCGTCAGCGAGCGTCTGGTGGCCGGGCCTTCGCCCATGGGGCCCGGTCGGGCTCAGCCCAAAGAAACAACATGGCGCAGCCACCCTGTGGACCCACCACCTGCAGGGGCAGACATCGGGGTCGGGTGCTATGTAGACCGGGCGGCGGGCCGGGCAGGGGGCCTGGGCGAGCCGATTGTCGGCGGCATAGACTAGCTCTAGGGACGTGGAACGTCACCTCGCTATAGCGGGGAAGGAGCCGGAGCTGGTCCGGGAGGTAGAGCGATACCAGCTAGATATAGTTGGGCTCACCTCCACGCACAGCGCTGGCTCTGGAACCAAACTCCTGGAGAAGGGTTGGACTTTGTTCTTTTCTTGAGTTGCCCAGGGTGTGAGGCGCCGGGCGGGAGTGGGGATACTCACGAGTCCCCGGCTGAGTGCCGCCGTGTTGGATTTTTCCCCGGAGAACCAGAGGGTCGCCTCCCTGCGCCTATGGGTTGCGGGGAGTAAGGCTCTGACTGTTGTTTGTGCTTATGCACCGAACAGCATTTCGGAGTATCCGGCCTTCTTGGAGTTGGTGGGAGGGGTCCTGGAAAGGGCGCCGCCTGCCGACTCCATAGTTCTCCTGGGAGACTTCAACGCTCACGTTGTCACGACTCGGGACTCCGGCCGAGGGTCACTGGCGGCCTCTAGGGGCTTAAGGACTCTATTGCGGACTGGCTGAGGGTTGGGGCCCGGCTTTCCAGGTCCACACCTGGTAGTCGTTCACAATCAGCCCCAATTAGACCAGGTGTGGCCAGGGCATAAATACCTGGCAGCAGACTGGACTCGTCACTGCAACGTTTGATCACAGATACTGTTCTTGCTGCCCTCACGTAGCATTTTGTTTGTTGGTGGGTTGCGGTTCTCGGCCGCGACCTTTTGGCTTCAGTAAGCCCTCCGATCCAGTCCGTGGTGTGTCGATCCTGGCCTGGGTGAGTGAAGACTATCTCCCTGGCGCCAGCGCTTTGTGTTAACCCTTTTGTGACTGTGACCGTTTTTCCCGTGTTGGATGATTTTTCCCTGTTGGATTATTTTTTTCCCCTGTTGGATTATTCCCTTTGTTCCACTATTGACATTTTTGGATTATTGCCTCTGTGTGTTACCCTCTGACTCCTGAATAAAACTGAGAAACGATTCCATCCTCTGCATTCGGGTCCTCATTGGCTCACGGGGTAACTCGTGGGCTTTCCCTCCAGCGACCCGGGTTCGACTCCCCGCCCGGGGTCCTGACAGAACGTCCCCGTCAACATGGACCCAGCAGAGCAGGCTTCTCAGCAATGGGAGAGGATGGAGCAGATGCTACAGGCCATCTCGCTCAGTCTTCAGTCCAGTAGTGCTCGGCTGGATCAGCACGAGCAGTCTCTGCTTCACTGCAAAGAGACGGAGACCCGCCACCAGGAGGAGACTACTCGCCAGCAGGCAGTGTTGGAGGCCCAGCGGGAGGAGCTACGGCGCCACGACCGGTACATACAAGAACTGGACCAGAGGGGCCCAGCACAGCCTTCTCCGGGGGCGTCAGCTTCTCAAGCTCCGGTAGACCCCCGGTGTTCACAACCGTCCCGTTATGAGGGCGGCAGAGGGGGTTGCAGGGGTTTCCTGACCCAGTGTGATCTGGTCTTCGAGCTCCAATCCCGGTCCTTCTCCTCGGATCGCTGTCGCATAGCCTACATCATTACCCTTCTCACGGGCAAGGCCTTGCAGTGGGCTACTGCGGTCTGGGCGAAGCAGGGTCCGGTGTGTTCCTCCTTCCAGGGCTTCCGGGAGGAGATGCTATGGGTTTTTGACCAATCCTCCACCGGTCCAGATACGGCCAAGCAGCTGATGACGACTCGACAAGGCGGGCGTCTGGTGTCGGATTATGCCATTGAGTTCCGCACCCTGGCAGAAGAGAGTGGTTGGAACAACAAGGCGCTGGTGACGGCTTTCCATCATGGCCTCGCTGACGTCCTGAAAGACAGATTAGCGTCGATCGGGTGCCCCGAGGAGCTGTAGCTTCTGATCGCCCATGCTACTAGGCTGGACAACCGGATGAGGGAGCGGCGCGGGGACCAGGGGGCTTCCTGGCTACTCCTAGCAGAACCGGGGAGGTCGGGCGACAGTCCGGAGCCCATGCAGCTTGGAGGGGTTCGGCTGCCGGCCCGGGAGAAGCAGCGGCGGATGTGTGAGGGCCTCTGCCTGTACTGCGGCAAGGCTGGGCACCGCCTAGCAACCTGTTCCGAGCTCCCGGGAAACGGGAGCGTCCGTCCAGCCAGAGGAGGGTTGTGACGGGCGCAACACGTTCATCCTCGTCTTCGGATCAGGCGGTGTACCTCCCGATTTCCATCTTCTGGGGGAGGAATAAGCATTCATGCCGGGCTTTGGTCGACTCCGGAGCGGCGGGGAACTTCATAGACCGTGGCCTGGCACAACGACTTAAGATTCCGCTGGTTCCGCTGGAGACACCACTCCCCATAACGGGCCTGGATGGTCAAGCATTGGGAGAGGGCAGCGTGACCCGAATCACCTCGCCAGTCAGGTTAAAACTGGGAGATCACCAGGAGGAGATCACCTTGAGCCTGATTCGTTCACCGCAGTTCCCGGTGGTTCTGGGATTTCCATGGCTCAATCGCCACAATCCTCATCTGGACTGGGTGACGGGTCGCATTCTCGAGTGGGGTCCGACCTGTCATGCCACCTGCCTTTTCGCGGATTCTGCCGCTCGCCTGCCTGAGGCGCCGGATCCCGCGGATCTGCCGCTGGTTCCGGTTGATTATCTAGACCTGCGGGAGGTGTTTAGTAAAAGCCGGGCCACCTCACTCCCTCCTCACCGGTCATATGATTGCGCCATTGAGCTGCAACCTGGGGCCATTCCAACTAGGGGGTGGATTTTTCCCTGTCCCGTCCGGAGAGGAGGGCCATGGAGGATTACATCCGGGACGCGTTGGCGTCCGGGTTCATCCGGCCATCTACGTCCCCAGCTGGAGCAGGGTTCTTCTTTGTGGGCAAGAAGGATGGCTCCTTGCGGCCCTGTATTGATTATCGAAGCCTAAACAAGATCACGGTTCGTAATCGCTATCCTCTGCCTCTAATGTCCACAGCCTTTGATCTCCTGCAGGGGGCTCGCGTCTTCACCAAGTTGGATCTGCGCAACGCGTACCACCTGATCCGCATCCGCGAGGGGGACGAGTGGAAGACGGCCTTCAACACCCCGACGGGTCACTACGAGTACCAGGTGATGCCGTTTGGCCTGACTAATGCTCCCGCTGTCTTCCAAGCGCTTATCAATGACTGTCTGCGTGATATGATTAACCGGTTCGTTTTTGTATATCTGGACGATATCCTGGTTTTCTCCAGCTCACTGCAGGAGCATCGCCTCCACGTGCGACGCGTGCTCCAGAGGCTTCTAAAGAACCATCTTTTCGTGAAGCCCCAGAAGTGCGAGTTTCACCAGCCCGAAGTCGCCTTCCTGGGGTACATCCTCAGGGAGGGCCAGATCGAGATGGACCCTAGTAAAACCAAGGCGGTGAGGGAGTGGGAGTCACCTACGTCCGTAAGGGGCGTGCAGCGTTTTTTGGGCTTTGCCAATTTTTATAGGAGGTTCATCCGGGGGTTCAGCTCCGTTGCAGAGCCAATCTCCTCCCTGACTAGAGCAGGTCGAGGTCCCTTCGTCTGGACTCCCGAGGCGGAGAGGGCCTTCTGTGAGCTGAAGGGGAGGTTCTCATCGGCTCCCATCCTCATGCTTCCGGACCCGGCCATGCCTTTCGTCGTGGAGGTGGATGCCTCCGAGGTTGGGGTCGGGGCTGTGCTGTCGCAGAAGGGTCGAGACGGCAAGGAACATCCATGCGCCTTCTTCTCCCGTCGGCTGAGTCCCGCAGAATCCCGGTACGATGTGGGGGACCGGGAGCTGCTGGCCGTCAAGATGGCGCTCGAGGAGTGGCGACACTGGCTGGAGGGTGCTCAACATCCGTTCCTGGTGTGGACTGACCACCGGAACTTGGAGTACCTCCAGGTCGCCAAGCACCTAAACCCCCGGCAGTCTCGCTGGTCTCTGTTTTTTAGTCGGTTCGACTTCTCCCTGTCCTACCGTCCAGGGTAAAAAAACACTAAGCCCGATGCCCTGTCCCGGCTGTTTCCCTCGGCCAGTCCAGGGAAGGAGCGGAGGCCGATCATTCCTCCATTCCTCCATCCGCTGGGGAATCGAGGCGAAGGTCCGGCGGGCGCTACGGGACGAACCCACTCCTGGCCCAGAGCGGCCCAGGCAGGCACGTGCACAGGTATTTTGGGGGGCAGGTGCTCAAACCAAAAAAAAGGGCATCCATCGCCAAAATTATTTATGAAATTAAAAATAATAATAAATAAATAAATAAAAACACAGTAGGATATTTTCAACTTATATATTTATTGTTGTTAACAAACTAACTCAAATTATCAAATTGAATAAATAAATTCTCCCTCATTTGTTTTACTAGTTGATGGCCTGATCCAAGATAAAGGAGAGCTGCTACCCTGAGCTGCTTGCTGCAGTTCCCTGTCCTTCTGCTTTTGGAGTCTGTCTTTTCTTGGCATTATGCTGCAAATTTTGTAAATGAGATGAATCAATGAGTGATTTACATAATCTCTATAAAGCTGACAACACAGTACACACACATGTTTTACTGTTTTCTGACTAGACAGCTAGCTAGATTAGACAGCTAGCTTACATTTTCCTTATGAATAAAGATGATTGGCTACATAGTACATACTGATCAACATACTTTCGAAATTGTCTAAAATTTATACAACAACACAAAGAAGATGCCTGCCTGTATATCTCTCCCTCTCTCTCTTCATTAAACATGACTAACGTCAGTAAACAGCTGGACAAGGCTTTGAAATCACGGATTTCGTGAGTTTTTTGTTTGTTTATTTTTTTAGGAAACGTTGGACCAGTTGTGATGTAATGTTTTCAGCGGCGCTAATGTTGTGGTTAATTTATCACCAAACAACGTCGGGGGATTGCACAAACACCGTCATTACCTGTTTGTCTGATGCTGCGGGTCAGAGGAGAAGTAGGCTGCACCCGTTTGGCCTGGCGCTCACTGCATGAGCACTAAGTGGAGGAGGGGGGGCGGGGCTTGTGAGCGCCGCGGAGCATGTCTGGGCGAAATTCTCACAAGAACTCAAGTAAATGCCCCGTTAGATATCAAAACACAGAGTAATTTTTATTCTTAAATACTGATGAATGAAGAAAAAATTGGGCTCCAGTAGAAGGGGCACTTTTCTCATTAAGGGCAAAAGGGCAGGTGCTTGAGCACCACTAGGGGTCTATCTGTGCACGTGCCTGGGCCCGGGCTCCTGTTCGTTCCTCAGGCGGCTCGGTCACCGGTCCTCCAGTGGGGGCACGCCTCTCGACTCACGGCGCATCCGGGAGGTCGCCGGACTTTGGAGTTCCTGCAGAGGCGGTTCTGGTGGCCTGGCATGGCCGGGGATGTGGCAGCTTTCGTTGGGGCCTGCGCGGTATGCGCACGCAGCGAGGATCCCCGTCTACGACCGCAGGGGTTGCTGCACCCACTCCCCGTTCCGCACCGCCCGTGGTCACACATCTCAATGGACTTCGTGACCGGGCTCCCGGTGTCAGACGGGAACACGGTGATCCTGGTGATTGTGGACAGGTTTTCAAAAGCCTGCCGCTTTGTTCCTCTGCCAAAGTTGCCATCCGCTTTGGAGACCGCGGAGCTTGTGTTTACTCATGTGTTTCGAGTGTTTGGTCTCCCGCAGGATATCGTGTCCGACCCGGGTCCACAGTTCTCATCCAGAGTGTGGAAGGCGTTCTGCAGGACCATCGGGGCGATGGCCAGCCTGTCGTCCGGCTTCCATCCCCAGTCAAACGGTCAGACGGAGAGGTTGAACCAGGAGCTCTAGGCTACCCTGAGGGCGCTTGTGGCCGACAACGCATCCGCCTGGAGTTCCTGCCTTCCGTGGGCCGAGTATGCTCACAACACCCTCCTGTCCTCTGCTACTAACCTGTCTCCGTTTCAATGCCAGTTCGGGTTTCAGCCGCCCTTGTTCTCGGACCAGGAGGAGGACGTGGGGGTGCCCTCGGTCCAGCTCTTCATGAGGCGGTGCAAACGGAACTGGAGGGCAGTCAGGCGGGCGCTGGTGCGCATGGCAGGGTCCAACCAGGTCCAGGCCAACCGGCGTCGGCGACCCGCTCCGTCCTTTCGTCCGGGGCAGAAGGTCTGGTTGGCGGCGCGGGATATCCCCTTGCGGGGGGTGACCCGCAAGCTGGTGCCCCGGTGGATCGGTCCATTCAAGGTCGTTCGGAGGGTCAACCCGGTGACGTACCGGCTCCAGCTTCCCCGCGCCCTGCGGATCAATCCATCATTCCATGTGTCCTTGCTGCGGCCGGTCCTGTCGTCTCCGCTAGCTCCGGCGAGCAGGCCTCCGCCCGCCCCCCGCGTCTCTGGTGGTCAGCCGGCCTTCGTCGTGCGCCGGTTGTTGGACTCCCGCCGGGTGGGGCGGGGTATCCAGTACCTGGTCGGTCCGGAGGAGCGCTCTTGGGTGCCTGCCCGGGACGTGGTAGGGCCCTCTCTCATCGGGGATTTTCATCGAGATCACCCTGATCGCCCTAGGGCCGTCGGGAGACGTCCGTAAGGGGGGGGTCCTGTCATGACTCGGGACTCCGGCCGAGGGTCACTGGCGGCCTCTAGAGGCTTAAGGACTCTATTGCGGACTGGCTGAGGGTTGGGGCCCGGCTTTCCAGGTCCACACCTGGTAGTCGTTCACAATCAGCCCCAATTAGACCAGGTGTGGCCAGGGCATAAATACCTGGCAGCAGACTGGACTCGTCACTGCGACGTTTGATCACAGATACTGTTCTTGCTGCCCTCACGTAGCATTTTGTTTGTTGGTGGGTTGCGGTTCTCGGCCGCGACCTTTTGGCTTCAGTAAGCCCTCCGATCCAGTCCGTGGTGTGTCGATCCTGGCCTGGGTGAGTGAAGACTATCTCCCTGGCGCCAGCGCTTTGTGTTAAACCTTTTGTGACTGTGACCGTTTTTGCCGTGTTGGATGATTTTTCCCTGTTGGATTATTTTTTTCCCCTGTTGGATTATTCCCTTTGTTCCACTATTGACATTTTTGGATTATTGCCTCTGTGTGTTACCCTCTGACTCCTGAATAAAACTGAGAAACGATTCCATCCTCTGCATTCGGGTCCTCATTGGCTCACGAGGTAACTCGTGGGCTTTCCCTCCAGCGACCCGGGTTCGACTCCCCGCCCGGGGTCCTGACACACGTGGGCAATGACAAAGAAACCTGGCTTGCCCGATCTGAACCCGAGCAGTGTTTTGTTGTTGGACTTGTGCTAGCCACGGTTTGTCCATAACAAACACCATGTTTGAACATAAGGTGGCTCATAAGTGTACCTGGTACCAGAACACCTTAGGCCGGAGATCAATGATCGACTTCGTAATCGTATCATCTGATCTGCGGCCGTATGTTTTGGACACTCGGGTGAAGAGAGGAGCAGAGCTGTCAACTGATCACCACCTGGTGGTGAGTTGGATCAGATGGCGGGGGAGCTGGCCAGAGAGACCTGGCAAGCCCAAACGTGTAGAGAGGGTGAACTGGGAACGTCTGGCGGAGGATCCTGTCCGGAAGGTCTTCAACTCCCACCTTCTCACACATCCCGAGGGAGGTTGGGGACATGGAATCCGAGTGGATCATGTTCTATTGTGGACGCGGCCGCTAGGAGCTGTGGTCGGAAGGTCATTGGTGCCTGTCGTGGCGGCAACCCGAGAACCCGTGGTGAGGGAAGCCGTCAAGCTGAAGGAGGCCTTTTGGGCTTGGTTGGCCCAGGGGTCTCCTAAGCAGCTGACAGCTACAGGCAGACCAGAAGGACTGCAGCTGCGGTGGTCACGGATGCTAAAACTCGGGCATGGGAGGAGTTCTGCGAGGCCATGGAGAAGGACTTTCGGTTGGCCTCAAGGAGGTTCTGGCAAACCATCCGACGACTCAGGAAGGGAAAGCAGGGCCTTCCCCAGGCTGTTATCAGTCGGGGAGAGGGGCTGCTGAGGACAACATAGCTCCCAGGATCATTGAGCCACTCAAACTCCTTCACCGCGTTAAGGTGACGATTCGCGAAGGAGCTCTCCCCACCTGTCTCACTGAAATAAAATCATGGATGCAACAGAACTTTCTCAAACTCAGCTGCAAAAAATCAGAATTACTCATCATCGGCCCAAACTCCCTTACCCGCTCAGCTCAGACCTTCTCTCTAAACATTGATGGCTTCATCGTCACCCCCTCCACCCAGATCTGCAACCTCGGTATCATTCTTGACCCCACCCTTTCTTTCCTACCCCATGCCAACCACATCACCAAAACTGCCTTCTTTCACCTCAGGAACATTGCACGCCTCCGACCCTCCCTATCCTCTGCCACCACCGAAATTCTAATCCATGCCCTCATAACCTCCAGACTTGATTACTGCAATAGCATCCTCTACGGCTCTCCCAACAAAATGATCAACAAACTCCAATATGTTCAGAACTCTGCCGCCCGCCTGCTCACCTCCACCCAGCGCTATGAACATATCACCCCGGTCCTACGCAACCTCCATTGGCTCCCGGTCAAACATAGGATTGACTTTAAAATGTTGCTCACCACCTACAAAGCTCTTAACAATCTGGCCCCGCCTTACCTTTCAGACCTCCTCCCCCTTGATGCCCCAACCCGTTGCCTCAGGTCCGCCGATGCGAACACTCTGAAGATCATCAGGACCAAGTGTCGGACCTGGGGTGACTGGGCCTTCTCAGCTGCTGCACCCCCCCTCTGAAATGCCCTCCCCATCCACATCCGTCAGGCTCCCACCCTTTCATTATTTAAAAAAGCCCTAAAAACTCACCTCTTTAAACTTGCCTTCACCTGCTAACCCCTGCTCCCTACCCTTCACCTGCTAACCCCTGCTAACCCCTGCTCCCTACCCTTCACCTGCTAATCCCTCCACTCTACCCTTTACCTGCTAAACCCTGCACCCTGCCCTCCACTACAGGACTCGTCTCGCGTGGCTTCCCCGGTTTTCTTTTGTGCCAGGGATGTTGTTTGTTAGTTTTGTTTGTTCCATTGTCTTTCTATGTTTTGTTTTTGATCCATTTGTCTCAAATTTATGTGAAGCGTCTTTGAGTACTTAGAAAAGCGCTATACAAAATAAAAGTATTATTATTATTATTATTATATTGACTCGAAGGGATGCAGAGACATTGATCCATGCATTTGTTACTTCAAGACTGGATTACTGTAACTCTGTATTATCAGGCTGCTCTGCTGGGTCTCTGAGGTCTCTCCAGTTGATCCAGAATGTTGCAGCTTGTGTACTAATGAGGACAATGGAACAGAGATCACATTACTCCTGTATTAGCTGCTCTTCACTGGCTTCCTGTAAGACAGATAATCGTATTTAAGGTCCTTCTTCTTACCTACAAAGCCTTAACTGGTGATGCACCATCATATCTTAGGGAGCTTAAAGTACCATATTGTCCCACCAGAGAGCTGCGCTCACTGAATGAGGGGGTACTTGTGATTCCTAGAGTCTTCAAAATTAGGATGGGGGCCAGAGCCTTCAGTTATCAAGCTCCTTTTCTGTGGAACCAGCTTCCACTTTCAGTCCGGGGGGCAGACACAGTCACCTCATTTAAGAGTAGACTTAAGACTTTTCTCTTTGATAGTGCTTATAGTTAGGGCTGGCTCAGTCCGGCCCTGGTCCAGCCCCTAGATATGCTGCCATAGGCCTAGACTGCTAGGAGACATCTTTGGATACACTGAGCTTCTCTCTTCTATTCTCTCTCATTTTCTCCTCTCTAACCTTCTGGATGAATTATTGTCTCTTTAATGCACATTACTAACTCTACTTCTTCTCGGGAGCCTCTGTGCTTCCACTCCTCAAGCTTTCATGGATCGTGGCTGTCTAGAGTCAGTCCTACTCCCTGCCATGGCCTGCTGATGCCCCTCATCTCTGCCTCCGTCTGCTGGCGTGGATCGGGGTTGTCTGGGTTGTGGTCCATGCCTACTACTCATTACATGAATCATTTCTGTGATATTCATTGAATGTGCTGTAACTCTGTTACGTTGATTCTGTACACATGACATCTATTGCTTCTGTCCATCCGGGGAGAGGGATCCTCCTCTGTTGCTCTCCCTCAAGTTTCTTCCCTTTTTTTTCTCCTGTAAAAGGGTTTTCACTATTTTTTGGTTTTTCCTGATCCGATGTGAGGTCCCAGGACAGGGATGTTGTATGTGTACAGATTGTGAAGCCCTCAGTGGCAAATTTGTATTTGTGATTTTGGGCTATACATTACATTACATTACATTTCATTTAGCTGACGCTTTTATCCAAAGCGACTTACATGATATACAGTAGACCGTAGACACAGCAACGGTGAGCAATGAGGGTTAAGTGTCTTGCTCAAGGACACAACGACGCAGACTGCCGGAGCCGGGGATCGAACCACCGACCTTCTGATTGAAAGACCGACTTGCTAACCACTGAGCCACAGTCGCCCCAAATACATATACAAAATAAACTGAATTGAATTGAATAATTAATGAATCCGCCATGATGGATCATTTCCATCTCTTCTGCCCGCATTTAGGAACTTAAAGTGGAGACACCCCACCAACTGGACCCCTCCAGGATAGAGGTGGTTTCCGTGACGGAGGAAGACCTCCCCACTGTTGAGACCCCTAACACACTGAATGTCAGCCCCCTGGGCAGCTTTGCCCAATCGGAGAGTGATTATACCAAATCTGACGAGCCCCGACCTTCAGCTGCACCCGGCCCCACCATGCCAATCACCAAGGTGCAGCCATTTATCAACGGTGAGAGCCTGTGATGTTGTTGAGTTAATGGCACAGCATGAAACAATGCTTATAGAGATTATTGCACACAGCTAGGCCATGTCCACACTACTACGTTTCCATTTTAAAATCCATATATTTTGCTATGTGTACACTGAATGTTTACGCTAGGCTGGAGTTTTAGAGCATCGGAAACGGATACGTTGAAAAACATTAAGTCCAGCGGCATTATTAGCCCTACAGAGTGGACGTCTAAAGTCCCGGTTTGCAGCGTTGAGAGGACAATGGACACAAAACGAAGGACTTTCCTGTTCTTATCAATGTTTATTTTGTTCTGCACAACTATAGTAAAGTTTACAAAGAAACTGTAAAGGAACAAAAGCATAAATGCTTTCCAGTACTAAAGGAACTTCAGCAGAGCTACAAGTGTGAGAACAACGAAATCCCGAGGAATTGAGTGAGAGACCATAATTGACCATAATCTAGTAAAACTTTGATTTGTAAGTGTTCATTTTAGAGTTAATTTGTTGTGTTTGAGAAAGAGATAGAACAAGACCTGCAGCCGTGTAACTAAGTTTGAAAAATAGAACATTCCATATTCTAAATCACATATGTCAAACTCAAGGCCCGCGGGCCAGATCCGGCCCGCCACGTCATTTTATGTGGCCCCGCGGCTTGAAAGGCATGATCACCACCGCGGACCCGTTTTCAGTTCGTCGCGGACCCGTTTTCAGTCGGTCGCGGACCCGTTTTCGGTTCGTCGCGTACCCGTTTTCAGTGGGTTGCTGACCTTTGCATGGGCAATATAAAAATTGTGTGCTTTTATCTATTCACACTCCTCAGTGCTGCGTTCACAACACACTTTACTTGCATGAGTTTACACACGCACTATTTGTGATATTTCACTTCATTCCCGACCTTTTTTTAAACCTTTTTGTTAAAAAAGGCTGAAGTTATAAAATGATTATGTGTGTTGTATTACTTTGTGTCCTTAAGATGCACTTTTGGGTTTTTAATTGAGTGTAAAAGGGAATATTTCAAACTAGTTTTTTTGTGTTGGCATGTGAGATTCTGTACCATTTCAGGCTCAAACTGCACCATCTTTTCATTATATCCATTTGAGAAGTTGAACATGTTCCTTGCTTTGGATCTCGGTTCATTCAGGGGTGATGGTGCAGCCAGACCAGTTGAGAACCACTGCCCCAGACCACATGCATGTTATTATTGGCTAGTTATGTCCTTCTCAACTGTGACAAAAAAAGCTTTGAACAAAGTTAATATAACAACGATTGTTTGATCTTTGTCTTTGTTATTTTCTTCTGTTTTAAGTTTGATCTTTGATAGAGTAATGTGGGTTTAATATATATATATATATATATATATATATATATATATATATATATATATATATATATATATATATATATATATATATATATATGTACAATATTGTTACACTTGAATAAACAATACAAAGACAGTTATTTAACAATATGTTCGGTAGTAGTTAAATTTATACAGTGTTACAGTTACAACCGGCCCTTTGAGGGCGACCATGGTGCTGATGTGGCCCGCGGTGAAAATGAGTTTGACACCCCTGTTCTAAATGAATCTCTTTGAAGATCTTCAGTATCAAGCACAACCTTCCATTATTAAAGAGTACTATAATACTCTGTTGTATTTTCTTTAGCAACCAATCTTCCACCTGTTAACACCGGCACCCACATGCCACGTGTATGTGACTGGTCATGTGATATTCGTTTGCAGGCTTGCTTGTATTGATGGAAATCATTTGGCAAACAATGCTGAAACGCATGCGTGAACTTAGATTTTATTTGTTTTAAAACCTTGGTTTTAAAACAAATACATGCGCCCCAAGCATTTTTCAGCAAAAATTGCGAATGTTTTTTTCTCATACTAAATCCTGATTATCTCCTCATTCGCAAGGTCTATTTGAAATTTTTTTAAATCTATAATATACAGAAACCCCTTGTGAAGATAGATAATAAGGCCATATATGTGTTAGTGGTATATTGGTTTATGAAAGTACACAGAAAAGAAAAAAGAAAAAAAGATTTCTCGAAACATTTATTTTAAAATTAATTATTTTTATCTTAACATTTCACCAAAGCCTGTATATATTATATTATCATATGATATATTATTATTATATAAAATAGCTCAGTATATTAGGAGTATCTTTGCGAAGTTTGGAGTTGATTGAGTGAAGTTAAGTATTTTTAATAATTATTTTAGTTCGGTCATGTCGAGAAGGGTGGAAATTCAGAAAGTTTTGAAAGCACCACAGCTCGTCCTATGGTCCTTAATTGCACTTCACTGCAGCTGTCTGCAGAGTTTGTACTCAAACACTAAGGGATTATCCGTATTTCTACCAAAATGAAGTCAATTTTCATAATTTTTGCTGGACACAAATTACTTTCTTATGCATATCTCTATCAATGCTTTGTGTGAGAGTGGAATGGATATTGGCGGATTCTGTCGGTTCTCAGGATTCCAAATCCGTTGAGTATAGCATTCTAGCTAGTTCCTAACTTAAAAAAAAACATTTTCCAAAAAACAAGAGAAGCAGTTTGGGGGTCATTTTGAGTCATAATTATGGTTTATGTTAATTTGTATTGTGTAATAGTGTTATAAACATGACACAAATTACTTATATTGACTTTTTGGGTCAGGATCTGACTTTCTTTTGTTTTTGTTTTGTTTTTTTTGATTCTTTTTGGATTTTTCTTGTATTTTTATAGTCTCAGTATGGCCTAGGCTGAATCCTTGACCCCCCCATCTGGGGCGCTTTCGTGCTTATGTGGTTAGGCTCTGCTTGAAATATGAGATGATGTGACTGACCCACTGTCTATCCCTGATTAATAAGTTAATTGTTCCAGCTTTTAGCTCTTGGTTCCTTAGTCTTTCACTTTGCCTTAAGAAAAGTTATTTCCCTACCTTAAATACAAGTCTGTTTTTATTCAGCTTGGAGGCAAATGTTCCTCGTACGTGGTTCAACTAAGTCGATCAAATGTCCTATGATCAAATGTCCTATTATCCAGCTTAAATCAACCCGATGATTGACATCAGGCTAACTCGGTTCCTCAAAGGCTGATCCGTGCTCAAACGGTCTCGTTAATTCGAACCAGACGTCAGTAATCAGGATGACTGCGCGTGCCGGTCCAACTTCAAAAGGGGGAAGCGTCGATCACCGAAACCATGATTATTTAACGGTACAACGGCAAATAAACTCAAAAGAAGAGCCTCTTTTTTCTCCGCTGACGAGCAGAAGATGATCATGAACGCATATGAGGAGTTCAAGACCATAACTTTGGCGAAATCTAGTTTACAGCGCCACCGATGTGAGGGCTAGACAAGACGCAGGGCAAAAAATCACACAAGTTAAATGTGTAAGTGTTGGGAGAATGTATCGGCTAATTTTAATATCTCATCACTCCAATCAATCAGATTATATTTATTTAAATGTGCCTGCTGGCAATAGGCTTAATAATATGCATCATCAAATGAGATCTTATAGCGAAATAATTATCTCAACTCTTTCAGAACAAGTAGATAAAAACGAGCCCAAAGAGGATCTAATTGATACGAATTAATATGAGGATATATGTACTGTATGCGCTGATGTAACATGTACTATATGTGTAAATTATATACAACTGGGAGTTTGAATACGTGTGTGCGAATCTGTTTATGGGCGGATCAGAATGTATGTATATTCATAATCAGAAAATCAATCAATTGAAGCAGTGAAAATAAATAGTGTGTGATTCTCTCTATTCGTATCATGAGTCCACCTAAATAATTTTCTACAATAATGATATGCTGTGGTGTACTGAGTCTTCTTTGATTGCATTACTCGGACATGAATGTAATGAACACATCCAGAAGTTTCTTAAGCTCCAAATCAACTTGCATGCAGCGGCTTTCCCGATGTTCTCCACATCGCCGCCACTGTACAGACATGTACCACAAGGCTATGCACATATACAATATATAAACATATACAGGGGCGTTTCTAGGATTGAAAGAAAGGGGGGGCTTAGCCCCTAAGGATGCTGAATGTTTTTGATTTTTTTTGGGCTCATTTGGGGCTGCGGATATCCATTGTTTCAGACAGTTCATAGATTGGTTCAATCAGAAAGAGTGTGATTTTTCTCTGTATCTTTGCTTGCATTCATTCAGTATAAAATAACAGAAGAGACTTTCAGGGTCATTGTGAAATTTGACAACACAAATATGAACTTTTGTCAAATAGAGAGAAATTTAAGCAGGTAACAATCGTTAACAACTACAGATAGCCACATTCTGTAATTACCTGTACTTACAATTTCACTCCGTGCATCATTTACTATGAGCTAAACTCCTCGGCTGTAATCCTGCTGTCTTGATGAGAGACGTTACTTGGCAGAGTGAGAAAGCCAGCGCAGCAGCGATGCAGACTCCCCAAGGTCCTAGTGCCCGGGCTTTTATTGTTAAGTATGATGAGAGGCTATTGGATTTTAATTTGAAGGGGGAGAAAACATACAAACCAGAAACGCACTCACATATGTAGCATGTTAGAGTTATAAATAACACATGTTTGTTCACACAGGTGAACAAACATGTGTAAAACAATAGTTTAATTTAAAAAAAAAAAAAAATCCCAATAATTATTTGGGGGGGCTGAAGAACATTTTAGGGGGGTTCAGCCCCCCTAAAACAGGCCTAACGACGCCCCTGAACATATATATATATATATGCTATGTACTCAGTCTGTGAGACTCTATGCTCGTGTGTGTTCAATGTACGGCTCGAGAAGGTCTCGTAAATAATTGATAGCACTCGTACAGGAAGTCATGATGTGATAACGGATCTTGACGATCTCGTAGAACTCTCTCCTATTAAACGCTAATCTAACTAATATCGCTCCTTCAACGGGATCTCTGATGAAGGAGCTGCCATTAGTTTCCGGGGTAGTAGCAAACTTATCCAGCTTACTGAAGTAAGCCTGCGCTGGCGCAGGATCAAGTTCATGGATGTGTTGCTATGGTGATTTTTCCAAACTTGCTTCGTGGAACCGAAAAGCCTGAGTTATGTAATCTTATCCTGAAAATGATCCTGCTTACTCAGTAAGGCAGGTACGAGGAACGGGGCCCAGCTGATCATGAATGAAGATGTTTACATGTAGTTGAGCTGTGTTTAGACCAAAATAGAATAAGATGGAAAGTCAACTCTGCAGCTTCAGTTAAAATCCTCTCCTGGAGGGCAAAAGACTAACCAACAGACACATGCAGTAAGTGAGTTAAAGGATGTTATAACATCAATATCTTAGGTTGCATTTACACCACACAACATAACATGTGTTTTTCCAGCTCTGGTATCTTGTTGGTAAGGACAATATGAACTCTGTTAGTACCAAATAACTACATGAGAGCATTTTGTCCTCTTCTCAGTAGTGTTTTAAATCATACAAGAATAAGGCTGCTGTTCTTTTCTATTTTGCAAGTCAGAAAATAGAAAACCCAAACTAACAATGAATGTATCCATTAACAAGTATTGTGTATAAATCCAAAACCTGTTCCTCATAGAATTGTATTGATGAATTATAGAAGTATCACATCATAAAAGCTTTTCTCTGAGGTAATCCTAGCTCTGCTTGATGTTTGAGCTGTTGGCAGCTCATATTGTATCATATCCAAACAGTATAGATATTCATAAAGGATTTTGTCTCAGTAGAGGATGACTTAGAGAAAAGCTGGAGGAGCAGACTGTTGGCCCACCGTTTGGAGCTGCTAATCGCTTCGTGCCTCATCGTGGTGGTCACTCTTGCTCTTGGCATTGGCCTTGGAGGTAAGGAGCTGTTTGAACATTGTGTATTTGGCTTTAATGGAGCCACTGTGGCATGGACTGCTTTTGCTCCATCAATTGCAGCATTTAGTTCACATACAATTTAGGTGACTCCAGCAGAGTGCAGTCACTGACAAATTGTCTCACTTCCAGCTTTACTTTGATTGTCAGTTAAGTCATGTGAATCCAGATTCTCACAATTTAAATCTTAGAGGTTTTCTTCAGCTGTAATCTGCTTCCAGCTCCTGTCTGCTTTTTGCACTCTTGCCTTGTAAGCTTTTTGCCTAATAAAAGCAGTTTCTTTGTATCTGCCTTTCTGAGTCTGCAGCTGTGGTTGAAAAGTCAAGAAATGATGTCCCAATGTCCTCCTAAGCACTTTTCCTAGACCTTAACGTCATGAGGTCAAGGAAAGAAACTAAAAAAACTGTGGTGCTCAGAAAATCTGACTAAGTTTCTGTCTAAATCCGACTAAAATCTCACAAAATGTTGTATTTATGACGCAACTGGTCTCTGATCGATTACAAAAAGCACGTAATACACTTTACCTCGAACATTCTTACCAGACTATATAAACTGCTCCTTCAAGACATGCTGCTGAAATTGTGGGACTGCATAATCAGAAAGAAATTGTACACATATGGAACAAATCAGACATATTGGGCTGTTATTAAGAGTGACACTTTGTTGAGTTATGTTTTTCCTGAAACTCCGATGGTTTCTTTTAGGGACTTCCCCACGTTTAGGGACAAGCTCACGGTTTCATGTCTTCCAGCAGATAAAAAAAGCTACTTGGTTGAATTTGTTTGTAACCTTAGTACCGGTATGTAATAATAATAATAATAAATTGAATTTATATAGCGCTTTTCATGGACTCAAAGTCGCTTTACAGGGAGCAAGATTAGAAGGTAAAGCAAAACACGTACACATGTAGGTTTTGATAGGTCTTTCTGATAATGTTGGGCAAACTAAATATTTGATATTTGGCTATATACTGTGTCCTTGGGCAAGAAACTGAACCTCAAATTATTGTGAGTGAATGTTAATCACTTAATTCGATTAAATTCAGTTTATTTTCTGTAGCCCAGAACCACAAATTACAAGTCTGTCTCGGAGGGCTTTACAATCTGTATAGATATGACATCCCTGTCCCAGGACCTCACATAGGAAAAAAATAGAAAAACCCTTTCACAGGGAAAAAGGAAGAAACCTTCAGGGGAGCAACTTAGGAGAATCCCTCTCCCCGGATGGACAGAAGCAATAGATGTCATGTGTACAGAATCAACGTAACAGAGTTACAGCACATTGAATGAAGATGACTTATTATTCATATAATGAGTAGTAGGCATGGACCACGATCCAGATAACCACGATCCATGTCAGCAGAAGGAGATAGAGAGGAGGGACATCAGCAGGGCTGCCATTGCAGGAGACAGAACCAGCTCCAGACAGCCACGATCCATGGCAGGAGGCAGGACCCAGGGTGCAAGGTTCAGGGCAGAGGGCAAAGTGCTGGAGGGCAGGAGGAAGCGCCAAAGAGGCAGGGCCCAGGAGGCAGGGCCGGCTCCAGACACAGCCATGAGCCATGGAAACTTGAGAGGCGAGAAAGCATAAAGTCTCCGGGGAAGTCGTATAGTTAGTTATGTGCATTGAAGAGACATGAATTCATCTAGAAGGAGCGAGAGAAGAGGAGGAAGGAGCTCAATGTATCCTAAGATGTCCCCCAGCAGTCCAGGCCTATAGCAGCATATATAGTGGCTGGAGCAGGGCAAACCCAAGCCAGCCCTAATTATAAACCTGAGCCAGCCTTAACTATCAAAGAGAAAAGTCTTAAGTACACAGTCACCTCTTAAATGAGGTGACTGTGTCTGATCCCTGGACTGAAAGTGGAAGCTGATTCCACAGAAAAGGAGCTTGATAAGTGAAGGCTCTGGCCCCCATCCTACTTTTTAAGACTCTAGGAACCACAAGTAGACCTGCATTCAGTGAGCACGGCTCTCTAGTGGGGTAATATGGTACTATAAGCTCTCTAGTAGGGTAATGTGGTACTATGAGCTCTATATAGGGTAATGTGACACTTTGAACTCTCTAGTGGGGTAATATGGTACTATGATCTCTCTATTCAATTCAATTCATTTTATTTGGTATAGCCCAAAATCACAAATACAAATTTGCCTCTGAGGGCTCTACAATCTGTACACATACATGTGTACAGAATCAACGGAATCACGCCGTGATTGTTGCCCTGACCTAAGAGACTTAGCAGAGCAGCCTGATAATAAGGAGTTACAGTAATAAATGCGTGGATCAACGTTTCTGCATCCCTTCGAGACAGGATGTGCCTGATCTTTGAAATGTTGCATAGGTTGTCCGAGTTCAACATCAGGAAGTTGCAGGTCATCCAGGTTTAATACCAATCACCTGTTCTAGTCTCTGTAATAAAATGTCATGGTTAATGGTGTCGAACGCAGCACTAAGGTCTAACAGGACAAGAACCGAGACAAGTCCCCTATCTGATGCAACTAGAAGGTCATTCATAATTGTCACCAGTGCTGTCTCTGTGCTATGATGCTTTCTAAATCCAGACTGAAAGTCCTCAAATAAACTATTGCTATGTGGGGTAATATGGTACTATAAGCTCTCTAGTGGGGTATTATGGTACTATAAGCTAGAGAGCTTATAGTACTCCTACAATAAACAGTTAATACTAAGTATTTTTGTATTAAAAAGTAGCATTTGTGGTTTAGGGTCTTGGCCAAGGACACATGGACGTGGACTAGTGGAGCCATAGCTGTGCTTCTGTACAGCCTCACAGAGCCATGGCTGTGTAGACCCTTAAGGCTGACAAAACGGGGCCTTAAGAGTTCAATATATTTTCTCATGTGTACTTTCACACAACACAGAGTAATATACTCAGTGAAAAAGCTATTTTTTCGGTGGGCACTGCATTGTACAACAACACGAAGGCTCCTTGGTCCGAATCACTTGAGAACTTTTTTCAACCTTGACATAGGCAACACAGACCAGATACACTCTTTATCTTTCACAATAAAAGCCCTTGACATTTACACTGTGTAATTGTTTACTGGAGGGAACTCAAATTCACTCTAAAAGCAAGCATGGCTGGCCTGGCTTTATCATTAAAGCAAGGACAAGCTTGGATACTAACACACACAGACGGACTTCATTCTCTGCTCAGGTGGACATTACTCAACCAAGTCTTTACATTGCTAATAGTTGTTTATTGCTATATAACAGCTCAGAATGTCATCCATTGCTCCTTAAACAGAATTTCTGTATATTGGGAAACACCATCAGTAATTTATCATTGAATTTAGATTTGTTCAGCCTTTTTGTCTATGCGTGTGTGTGTGTGTGTGTATGTGTGTGTGTGTGTGTGTGTGTGTGTGTGTGTGTGTGTGTGTGTGTGTGTGTGTGTGTGTGTGTGTGTGTGTGTGTGTGTGTGTGTGTGTGTGTGTGTGTGTGTGTGTGTGTGTGTGTGTGTGTATATATATATCAACAGTGGGTCTGAGTTGTGTGGGGAAGTTTCGATGTGGCTCATCGTCTAAATGCATCAGGCCCTCTGCTCAGTGCGATGGAGAGGTCAACTGTGATGGTGGAGAAGACGAGCTTGGCTGTGGTGAGTCGCACACATGAACAGCATGTACATAGTAAGATCAGTCAGCTGACTCAATGACTGATATGATAAATAATAACTTTTTATTTATATAGTGTTTACAAAGTGTTTGTGTGATGATTGCTTTTTTAGTTTTGTAGTATTTATACATCAATTTCGGGTACAATTGAATATTGTCAAATGAAGTACCAACAGAATAAATGTTTACCTGTTTATACACATACGTTATCATTTATTTTACAATACACAGTACACAATCCGAAAATGCTACGGGTCAAACTAAATAACACATCTCTATACATTTTCTTACAAACAAAATGTTAGTAATAAAACAAAAATAAAATAATTCTGTAAAAAATGCGCCTGAATGCTGAATAACCTGAATGCTGAATAAGTGTTGTGTTTATACAGTATAATACTCACAAAAACCTCTTTCTCAGGTGTGAATAGGTATTTAGGTTGTTTGTGAGATGAGCCTCCTGAATTTGCACCCAAAAATGCTGTCAAAACTTTCATTTACATTTGCCTACGGAGCCTCCTTAATTCTTTAACAGCAAAGAGGAAGAAAAAACGTGCAGACAAACAGAACAAAAAAACATGACCGTAAATCATTAAGATGTCAATTTGCAAGAATATTACAACAGTCTCAGTTGGTCATTAAATCGTCAAATTGGGACAACATTGCGCTACAAATTGAACGATAGGTTTGGCAACAAACCAAGTGAGAGTGGCCTCATGGCGTGCCTTTTTTAGGACGCTGATTGTGTAAATTGTATATCACTCATTTATATCTTTAAAACCACTTGCACCTCAGCCATCTTCTGCAAAAAATTGCAAACGATTTGCATCTCATACTAAATCCTGATTATCTCCTCATTCACAAGGTCTATTTAAGATTTTAAATGGCATATTTTCAAAACTCTGGGTGCTTTCTTGAGTCACTTTTGAGTCACATTGAGTTATATTTATGGTTTATGTTCATATGTATTGTGTAATATTGTTATTGATAATATAAGTCCATATATTCTGTTATATTCTTGTCTATGAAAATGTTCAGGTTACTCGAGGGCAGAATAACATATAATGAAGCTGTAGTTTTCTCTGGGAAATGTCCCTGGGAAATGCTTGTTTGTCTGTCTAGACTAGATACACGCCTGTCACCACAACACACGTCTGTTATCAGTTGCACGCCCCAGTCTTGTGAGAAAAGGGGAGTACATGGGATTCTCCTCCTCCTAGACAGGTTAGAGCCAATTAGATGTTAGGACGATGCGATGGAACCTGTGACGAAAACCTGTGTATGAAAGGGCCGAACATCCGGAAGTTTGTTTCACTCTCAACCTGCATGTTGACGAAACAAATCCCCGTTCTTGCAATTGCAGCGCTTATACTTTGCTTGTGATCAGAGAAATAACTCTACCAAGATGAGAGAAGTTGTTTGGCTGAATTCTTCCAGAGGCTCCATCAGGCATCCAATAATTATGACGCTAACGGTTAAAAACATGACAAATTAACTTATATTGACTTGTGAGGCCAGGATGTGCCATTTCTTTTCTATATCACATCAGTGGCTCTGCTAAGAGCTGATATTTATTAATAGCCTCTGAACCCCAGAGGGGTAAAACAGGTAATCAGTAGTTTGCTAAACTGCTTCTTAGACCTGCCTTTCTGGGGCAAGATCAATCTGGCCCCAGACATGCATGGGCGCAGCTGAGAGGTGCACGGCGAGAGGGCATGCCAGAAAAGCATATATTTTGCGTAGATATCCTATTTTTAAAATATTACTGGATATATTCAACATTTCCAAAACCCCAATATTTTTTTCTTCTTCTAGTAAGTGGACCTCAAAATTATTTATTATTGATTTCTATCCACCTCTATCAATATAACTGTCTGTCTTTGTGTCTTTCTGTCTACGTGACAGTGCGTCTGAGTGGGAGGAGCTCGGTCCTGCAGGTCCAGAGAGGGGGAGCATGGAGGACAGTGTGCTCAGAGGGCTGGAACAACTGGCTGGGGATCTCTGCCTGCAAGCAGCTAGGATACTCCAGGTTAGCACTTCCACCTTGTCTTGATTGGATTTTCCTGCACAATTCAGATGGCCATATGATTGTCCAACACATCTGTCCACGGCGACATTTCTCAACAATTATTGGACAGACGCATGTCAAATTGGCTTTGGCCAAGATACTGAACCCCAAATTGCTCCTTAAGGCTGTGCCATCCTTTAAAGAGAATTAGATCAGATCCTGATGGGCAAATGTATGGGGTCAGATCGGTCTCATAATTCACAAATGCACACAGAACAATCCACAAAAGCTCTGGCCGCTTCCTGAGCTGCTCCAGCAGCGGCAGGACAGCAGTGATGTGATTGGTTGAAGATGAGGGCGACATCTGATTGGCTACAGATAGGTCCATGTTGAAAAAACGCATTTGTGGATCAGGCGACGTCAGGGGAGTCTCAAAAGACCCACACACGAATGTGTAGCGATTCACAAACAAATGCAGTGTGATCCACAAATAAATACATACAAATCCACATTTGTGCATTGGAATGTATTTGTAATTCGATCTGTGTGCATTTGTGAGTAAAATCTATTTGTCAAATGTATTTGTAAATCCTTCTGTGTGCATTTGTAAATCAAATATATTTGTGAATTGTTCTGTGTGCATTTGTGTATTGTTCTGTGTGCATTTGTGAATTATGAGACCGATCTGACCCCATACAAATGGCACCTTGTATGGCAGCCTCTGCCATCAGTGTATGAATGAATGTGTGTGTGAATGGGTGACATATATTGTTAAAGTACTTTGAGTTGTCAAAGTTCACGGGATAAGAAGTCTACTCAAATTCACTGACATTATCCTCCGAAGCCTCCAGTCTCAACTGATCATTAAATCGTCAAGTTGGGACGACATTGCGCTACAAATTGAATGATAGGCTTGGCCAACAAAACCACTTAGATTTAGGAAAAACATCATGGTTGGGCTTAAAATAACTACATATACAAAAACACTTCACAAATGCATGACCTCACAACAACACTTAGGACATGCACCTTGTGGTTGAGAGTCCTGTGTGTGTGTGTTTGATTCATCCACTTCCCCACCGAACACCATAAGTGGTCTTTCTCAATATCTAATACTGTCACGGTGGTGTGGTGGGAGCAAAAATTCAAGGGCAGAGGAACAGACAGGAGTCCAGGTGAGACGAAAGCAAAGTCCTTTACTTCAGGCAAAGTTACATGGAAAAACCGATACAGGAAACTAGCTTGAAGGCTTGTATACACAGTTACAAAGAAGACAATCCCACAACTGACAAGGAAAAGACACAGACTAAATACACAGGGGAAGGCAGGCAACGAGGCCCAGGTGAAAACAATGAGGGCGGGGCTTTACAACCACACAGAGGGAAGTCACACGAGGGAGGTGTCTGAAACGAGAACAGGTGAAGGGAATAAATCAGGATACACTGGGAGACACACACATAGAAAACACAGGGTGTTACAGTAATCCCCCCTCAAGGGACGGATCCCAGATGTCCCATCAGAACAAGGTCCCCACGGGTAGGTGGAGGGGAACCGGAGAACAGAAGCATAAGCAGTACAGGGGGCAGGCCAGAGGACGGACACCAGATGGACGGACAAGCTCTGGGGGGCGGGGCGGACGATGACCACCAGGCGGACAGACGCAATCCGGGGAGCTGGGCTCAGGTGAACAGGAGTCTGGAGCTGGATGCGGCGTCGAAGGGCCTCTGTCACGACTGGGTGTGGTGGGGGCAAAAGCTTAGACAAGGCTTTACCTGCTGTCTGTGATCCATAAAAGGTCTTTGACAGTATACTTGAACTTGGCTGTTATAAGCCAAGTGTAGTCAAGTGTGATGTACTGACCTGCTAAATTCAATTTTTAGTGATTACACATTTTAGTCCCACATTTTGGAGGGCTCCTTAACATAGCATTAAAGACTGTAACAAAGTCCGAAGAAGGAGTTAGAAAGTGGTGTAATGGATATCTTTTTATTCTTATAAGTATCTTATATTCTTATAGATCAAATTTTTCAATTCAATTCAGTTTATTTTGTATAGCCCAAAATCACAAATACAAATTAGCCTCTGAGGGCTTTACAATCTGTACACTTACGACATCCCTGTCCCGGGACCTCACATTGGATCAGGAAAAACTCCTGAAATGTTGCGTAGGGGAAAGAAGGCAGTCCTTGAGATCTGTTTGACATGGGAGCTGAAGGACAAGTCTTGATCAAAGACAACTCCTAGATTCTTCACGGTGGTGCTGAATGCCAGAGCAATTACATTACATTTCATTTAGCTGACGCTTTTATCCAAAGCGACTTACATGATATACAGTAGACCGTAGACAGTGTAGGTACTGTGGTACGGATTTGCCTTCCAAGCATGAGCTGAGCAGGTTTCACACCTGTGGCTTGAAGCGGGGTTGCTATGTAGACCAAAAGGGCTAAGAAAAGGTCAGTTAGTTTCAGGATCCGTTTGGCTGTCTGCACAGCTCTTTCTGCCTCACCATTGGCTTGAGGGTAGTGAGGGCTGGAAGTGATATGTCTAAAATCATACTCCTTAGAGAACTGCACGAAAGCTCTGCCTGAAAATTGGGGACCATTGTCTGTGACAAGTTCATTTTGGCACCCTCATCTAGCAAAGATGTTCTTCAGCTAAGCTCTGGTGATCTCACCTGACATGTCATTGAGGTAGGCTATTTCTATATATCGTGAAATATAGTTTACAACTACCAAGTAGTTCTGTTTGTTCAGCTCACATGTCGGCTACTACTCTTTCCCATGGGCAACCGGGTTGCATCAGAGGTTCTTTCTTCTGGGTCGGCTTGGACTCCTGACAGTCCTTATATGTGCTGACAGCATCCAGGATGTGCTTGCTTACTCCAAGCCACCACACACTACACCTAGCTCACTCCCAGCACTTTACTATGCCTTGATGTCCATCATGTATGCGCTGTAATATCTCAGACCTCATCATTCGTTGCACTACTATTCTATCATTATACAACACCAGTCCTTCTGAAACTGTGAGTTGATGTCTGGAAGTGTAGTAGTTTTTTACCTTGACAGGCACCTTAACAGCATACTTGGGCCATCCTAACATACATAGTGTTGAACCATCTGCAGTTCTGTGTCCTCTAAGGTCTGCTGTTTGACCATGTTGAGCTGGATGGGTGAAATGGGCCATGACTCGTGGATTGCTTTCTCATAGGTTTCTATTTCACTGGTCAGCTCCATGATTTCCTGTATGACAGTAGCCTGGGGATGTCTTGACCCGGGTTTATGATAAGTTGTTTCCCCGGCACATACACGGCTGTAGGGTTGTAACGCATCATACGTAGTAAAAGTCTCTGACAAGATCTTTACAGTTTATCAAGGGAATACGTGGCTTGTGGTCACTCTGTAGACTAGTAAAGGAATCTAAACCATAGAGGAACCTGAAAAACATCTTACAGGCCAACACTGCAGCGAGACACTCTTTTTCAATTTGCGCATAGCACTGCTCAGCATCAGTGAGTGTTCTCGAACAAAACGGTACTGGTTTTAACTGTTCATAAATGTTTCTGAAGCAGGACTCCACCTAAGCCATAACTACTAGCATCTGCACTGACAATGGTAGGCTTACTCATCGTAGAATGCTAGGTCAGGTGACTCTGTGATGAGTTTTTTTACTTTCTTGAAGGCCTCCTCCTGCACTGCACCGCCCATGTGACTCGTTTTTGAGTAGGTCGTTGAGGGGTTTGGTGACCTCAGACAGGTTTGGCAGGTACCTGCCTAAATAGTGTATCATACCCCGGCTCAGCTCCTTCTTCACCAAGACGGCCCGGTGCAACGCCTGTTTTACTGCTGCAGCCGCACCGATACGCCTGTCGATCTCACGCTCCATTTTACCCTCACTTGTGAACAAGACCCAGAGACCCCCACAAAGAGCCCAGAGGGACCCAGTCGAAAGCCTTCTCCAAGTCCACAAAGCACATGTAGAGTGCTTGGGCAAACTTCCAGGACCCCTCCAGTATCCTTGCGAGGGTAAAGAGCTGGTCCACTGTTCCTTGGCCAGGACGAAACCCGCACTGTTCGTCTTGAATCTGAGGTTCGACAAACTGTCCCGGATATTTTCATCTTTCACATCTGCAAATGCACAGGTACTAGCTAGCCCATACAGGCTTCTGATGTACTCCTCCAAGGTTTCTCCATGCTTTTGAGTGCGCTGATTGAAATGAGCTCTTTCATGAATCGTATTCACCTTCGATACAGTTTTGCCATTACTGTCTCATAATCATTTTATTTGAACTCTTCCATAAACGTAAACATTTTGAAAACATTTTCAGCTTCTTTACCCAACGAATAGAGAAGTGTACAGACCTGTACTTCTCTGGGTTCTTTATTGAGTTTGCTCATCCTGAAGCGAAGAAACCTCTGGTGCCACTGCGGCCACTGATCCGGGTGAGAGAAGTCAAAGTTTTCTGGAGGTGGGAATTTTGCCATCTTCTGACACCATGTAGTGTTGTGTAGAATAAGTTTAGGAGGCCATTGTATCTTCAGCTAACTTTATTAGCTCAACATTAGCATAACACCAAGACTGTGATTGACTGGATTCATACAACTCAAAGTGCGTACTGCGGACTGAACACGCCCCCTTCTGATATCACATACACCTGACCACTCTGCTCTAAATGTCAATATAATAGTACAAGAGGAGAATGGAGTGGTTGATAATATCAAAGGTGGCGCTGAGGTCAAGAAGGATGAGGATTGTGAGGAAGCCAGAGTCAGCAGAGAGAAGTATGTCCTTTGTGATTTTCAGTTGGGCAGTTTCTGTGCTGTGTTTTGAACGGAAGCCAGATTGGAAGGGTTCGTAGAGATTATGGAGATTGTGGTGGGACTTCTCAAGGACTTTGGACAGGTAACATTACATTTCATTTAGCTGACGCTTTTATCCAAAGCAACTTACAGTAGACCGTAGACACAGCAACGGTGAGCAATGAGGGTTAAGTATCTTGCTCAAGGACACAACGATATGGACTACCGGAGGCTGGGATCGAACCACTGACCCTCTGATTGAAAGACAGACTTGCAAACCACTGAGCCACATTCGTAGGTTAGATATGTGCCGGTAGTTGTTGGGAATGTTAGGGTCAAGACCAGGTTTTTTTAAGCACAGGGGTGACCGCAGCAAGCTTGAGTGACCAGAGGACAGTGAGATGAGTTGATCATGTTTGTGATGAGAGGGGAGAGTGAGGGGAGGCAGGCCTTAACTTAGGAAGTGGGGAGGGGGTCAAGGGCACAGGTGGAGGTCTCCATGTTGTATGAATAAAGGACTGATGCTTACATGTTACACAAGCCCTTTTTGCAGAATACATGTATTACATTACATTTCATTTAGCTGACACTTTTATCCAAAGTGACTTACAATAAGTGCATTCCACTGTAAATACAAACAAGAATCAGAACAACAAGATTGATAGGTGTGCAGGTCGTCGACTCGTCGGCATGCTTAGATTTTCGCCATTTCCTTTCCGATGCTCGCATAGTGATTTCCAGCTTTGTGAGTAGGAGGGAAGCAAAGGAAGACCGTAAGAGTACCAGGTCAGATGACTTCTCGGTCTGGATGTTGAAGTCACCTAGAAGAATGAGCGGGGAACCGTTTTCTGGGAAATTTGATAGGAGGACGTCTAATTCTTCCAAGAAATCTCACAAGGAACCAGGTGGACGGTAGAGAACAACAATGTTTAGCTGAACCGGATGGGTAACCGTCACAGCATGAAACTCAAAAGACAGTGGTGTAGGCAATGGAAGCGGGTAGAGAGAAAAACTCTGGGGGGAGATGAGTAGACCCGTGCCACCACCCCGGCCAGTGGGCCTAGGTGTGTGGCTGAAGGAGAAGGCAGACGAGAGAGCAGCAGGGGTAGATGTGTTGTGATCCAAGTCTCAGTGAGAGCCAGGAAGTCCAGCGATTGCTTGATTGCAACGCCAGAGATGACTGGCAGTTCCAGAGGTCCCCTGTGACAAGGTGTTGGGTCTGTAGCGGTTGGGATAAATAAGAGAGGAGGGATTTTGATGCATGTATGAACGAGTCCGAGGTCTAAAGTATCTACGAGTAGATATGCACACAGGTATGGAAGGGAAACACATTTTCACGGGGTGTTAATACTCAGCCGCCCCCGAAGACTCCAACGAAAGACTCCTTTGTCTTTATCCTCTGAGTCTTCACTGACGCTACAGCTGACACTTCAAACCCCGATAATTTGCTACAGCTGTGTTAACTACGCCCCCAGCTCGTTAGTGTGATGGCCACCAATCGAAAGTACTCTAGCTCAGGACAATAGCAGGTCTCCCCTTTAATCAGTGAAGTTTCAGTTTTACAAGAATAGGTAGTTCTTGCCAAAACTGATTAAGGACAGGATCTGTTTACCTCAAAGGTAGAAAGTAAAATAGAGCCTAGTCCTTAGTAGAGGTGGATTACAGAAGTAGACTTTAACCCTAGCTGGTTCAGTTGCATTTAAGTCACTTGACTGAAAGCAAAGTCCTGTTTCAAATGGTTCGGATAGAAAAGACAGTACAGACTAACAGTCTAGTAGAAATAGTATAGTAGAGATAATACAGCAAATAGTAGAAATAATACAACAAATACAATATAAATATTGCAGAGAAACCTCTTTAAAGAATGTACTCAGCCAAGATCCAAGTAGTCCAGCAGTCTTGAGGAGTCACAGGTAGAGAGGCACACTGTATGTATCTACAGTATATTGTATGTTTTGTGACAACGCTGATAAGTAGTCCTTTGTTTGTAAATGTCAAAGCAGAATATTCCACAGTTCACAAGTACAGTGTCTAATCTGAACATTTTAAAAACGCTGTTAACATGTTAAAATGTCATCATCAGCTGTACATTCTGTCTGTGTTGCTGTGTTTTCGTCAGGTATATGGAGTCATTCTTCGTCTCTCTGACCTCCATTGAGCAGGACCTTCAATACAACCTGGTGTCCATCAACCTGAGCCTAGCACAGACCATTAAGCTCCAGAACACCACAACCTTCAGGTAGAAAGCACATCCCTATTTGAAAGAATGGAAAAGCATGCCTAACTATGCTAATGGTCAGTGACAGTTCAATTCAGTTTATCACAAATACAAATTTGACTCTGAGGGCTTTACAATCTGTACACATACGACATCCCTGTCCCGGGACTTCGCATCGGATCTGGAAAATCTCACTCATAAAATAGTAAAAACCCTTTCACAGGGAAAAAAAGGGAAGAAATCTTTGGGAGAGCAACAGAGGAGGATCCCTCTCCCTGGATGGACAGAAGCAATAGATGTCATGTGTACAGAATCAACGTAACAGAGTTACAGCACATTCAATGAATATGACAGAAATTGCCAGAGAGAAGAGGAGAGAGAGAGAAGAGGAGAGGAGCTCATTGTATCCTAAGATGTCCCCCAACAGTCTAGGCCTATAGCAGCATATCAAGGGGCTGCACCAGAGCCGACCTGAGCCAGCCCTAACTATAAGCACTATCAAAGAGAAAAGCCTTAAGTCTACTCTTAAATGAGGTGACAGTGTCCGCCCCTCGGACTAAAAGTGGAAGCTGATTCCACAGAAAAGGAGCTTGATAACTGAAGGCTCTGGCCCCCATCCTCATTTTTAAGACTCTAAGAACCACAAGTAGCCCCTCATTCAGTGAGCACAGCTCTCTGGTGGGACAATATGGTACTATAAGCTCCCTAAGATATAATGCCAGTATTCATCGAGGCTTCATCGTTTGCATATACAAAATGAGATCCATCTGATAAATAGGACTTAGTGCTGTACCTTACCAATACCAATCACCTGTTATAGTCTCTGTAATAAGATGTCATGGTCAAGGTATCGAACGCAGTTTTAAGGTCTAACAGGACAAGAACCGAGACAAGTCCCCTATCTGATGCAACTAGAAGGTAATTCGTAATTATCATCAGTACAGTTGGCACCATACAAATCATTTCAAGCAACTCTTTGCGAACTAGAGGTTTGTGTTGCTGCTCTTCATTTACTTTGTGCTCAAGGGCTGGAATGAAGCCTTCTGAAGCTCATTAAGATTAGATTTATTTTGGTCAAAAACTTGGTTTGCAGAGTCTGTGCAGCTCATTTATTGGCAATAGAAATGTCCAACGTTAATGTGTATCTCAAATTGTATAAATAATTATGATAATTTGTAATCCCCAAGAGGACCCTTCTGTTACAAAAACCTAAGATGTACATTGTTAACAGTTTCCAGACCTGGCAGCTTTCTGTTTCCTGAACTGTAAAATCATTGACATTAAAACCTTAAAATGGTGCACTTCGCCATGTTTGCTGAGTTTCTCTGGGATTTCACCTCCACAGTAAGACCCAGTGCAGCTCCGGGAAGGTGACCACTTTGAAATGTCTGGGTGAGGAAACACTGCAACTGACCTTGTTTGAGTCTTGACTTTTATTTTCTCTGAGGATCTAAGGTGGAGTCAATAGGAGCATGTGTTGCATGTGTGTGTGATCTTACATGGCATGCACATCTACATCTCTTCTTCTGTGTCATGTTGGAGTGTATGTAGGTATGTGTGTTGTTACTTTTGCACGCTTAGACATAGTCTGTATTTAAAAACACTGTTAACTGAGATCAGTGGGATCAGTGTGTGAAGAGTGAGTTCATGTGGCTTGCATATACTTATGCATGGATGTTTGCATATACCAAGGTTCAACTTGTATGGCTTTGTGAAAATTGATGCTTTAGGGCCAGACATTCTCATGTTCAATACTTTTTTAACAATATTATTATGCTTTAAAGGGACACTTAAAGATCAGATGACTTGTCATAGGGAGCACTAGCCTCTGAAAACAGTTGTGTCGTTTCTGCTGTGGTTCTAAAAGAGCTTCAAGTTTGAGCAAATAATGCCACAATGTCATCAGAACTGCTTTTTTAAAATATATTTTTTAAATATCTCTTGTGATTTGAAGCGCAATACTAAATCCATGCAGTAACCCAATAGATTAGACCTTTGGGTCCAGGAAACAATTTTAAGTTTTAAATGTTTTTCTACAGACTTTCAGAATCAGAATAATTTATTGCCATGTTTGTTTTCACATTCAAGGAATTTGTCCTGGCGAACAAACCTTTGATCATATCATATCATACAGTGAAACATCTTGTTAACAGCTCTACAATATGAAAGCGTATTTGTGTTTGTAGGTAAAGAAAAAATATGCGGAAGAACCACATTGCTTCACTTCACAATGTTGAATCAACCTCATCGCAGCCACTTGCCATGTCTGCATGATCTAATCAAATTATACGGTGTGTGAATGTGTGTATGAATGTTAGATACTCCTGATAGCAGGTGGCACCTTAGCCCCTGACATCTGTGTATGAATAGCTGTGAATGAGTGAATGATGAGCTATACAAGTACAGTCCATTTACCATCCATTTTACTATTATTACTGTTTATTTATATTACTTGATTTCTTTTATCTTTACGTACTGAGCAATGCTGCTGTAATCCTGTAATTTCCCCACTGCGGGACTAATAAAGGATTATCTTATCTTATCTTATTATACTTTGCAATCGGATTTAGCAATAAGGAAATACCCACATTCACCGTATTATGAGAAGCATACGGACTTAAGAGACATTGTGTTGGCCTATTCAGTGGAAATTAACATAGTGATTTAGGTTTTTGTTTTGTAAATTTGAAAGTTTTTTTTCACGTTAATGTACCGCTTTAAACTCAGAGGATATTTAAAAAATCATGTTCATTTAATCTCTCTCAGACTTAAATTCTAAGCTTTCCTTTGAATATTACCAGCTCTTTCGGTTTCTTACTGTTATTATCTACAGTGGCTTCTGGGCAAGTGACCCACAGCAACTATTCAATGGTAGGAGAAACTTAGGAACACATGACAGTTACTGACGGATATTCAATGAAGGCGAGGCTGAGCATGGTATTAATCAGGTGCACGAGCGTACCTATGAGCCCCCATGCATCTGTCCTCAGAGTGCGGTTCCAGACCCCAGTACAACACTCGTATCGTAGGAGGTAACATCTCCAAGCCGGGTCAGTTCCCATGGCAGGTCAGCCTCCACTTCAGCAGTGAACACCTGTGCGGAGGCTCCATCATAACATCACGCTGGGTCCTCACTGCAGCACACTGTGTGTATGGGTGAGTTCTACCTATATAATGTTATACTGTGCATCCAGAAGAGAATAACAGGTGTGTACTAAGGCAAATTACCAATTAGTTTGTGAATAGTAGCTAATTAAAGTTCTACATGGGAACATTTAACAGGGAAAAGTGTTTTCTGTCAAAACCACTTAATATGAAAAGGACAAAGAATTTACATCTAGTCACATGTCCCCCTCATTTTCCAAATCCATTTTCCTCCTTTTACATTTTATTATTTGATTTTCCTCCTAAAATATCTCTGTCTTCTGACTGCAGCTGTCAGACTATAATCAAAACTGATAATACAATGTGTTGATGTGCTCATCAAAGTCACCCTCCATCAATATTGTGCACTCAAAGCAATTCATCTTTATTAAGAGCAATGTTGATAGGATTGTATACAGCCTGAGAAGTGAAAAGTCTGAGAAAAAGTCTACAGACACTACTTGGGATTGAAAGGGATACTTTCACCTCCTTAAAAAAAGATAACAGTTCACCTACCTCTAAAAAAAGATGCTGCAGTTGAACATCAATCAAAGGTAAGGCAGTAATCTATTAGTAGCTGAGAGACGCAGTCCTTAGAACGCCTAAGAACTACTAATGTAGAGAGCCTTGCCGTAACAGTGTTTTGGAAACGTAAAACAAGAGATAATCTTTTAAAGCACAACACTGCAGTTCTTACAGTTGATGAATATCTCAGCTGTCAGAATTATTTCATCTAAACAAAACTTCAAAGCCATCTCTGCTCAACATTCAATTAAGTGTATATTAAATGATCACCAACTATACATAAATTAATTGAGATGATTTGATAGTGGATTTCTCAGTAACATGTGGGCTATGTATAGAGTTAGATTGTGTTTGATGCCAGATAAAATTTAATTGATAATAAGTCAGTCAGGGTATTTGCAAGTTCCTTAAAAGCATGTACTATATATATATATATATATATATATATATATATATATTTTTTTTTTTAAAGGCTCTTGGAGTTATTAAAAAGTCTTCAATATTAAATATGTTCTTTCCTGCTGTAATGTTAGTATTCTAATGGCTGGATTGATATGCAAGAGGCAGAGTTTAAGTTAGAAAACACCATCATTACTGCAGCTCATGACATTCTGACAAAAGGTGATATGATTCGAGGCCATATATTTATTCAACCTTTATTTAGTCAGGATAATCATGTTGATTTTGAAACTCTTTACAAGAGGGCCAATATGGCAGTGCAATTTCACAGACTAGCAAATTGCATCAATCAAATAAATAAAGTGAAAAATTACACTATTAATAATAACAACAGCAGTGGATATATAATGGAATACACATTTTAATAATGATAATAAAATAAGTAATGATATCAGTAATAATAATATAAATGTTACTACTACTACTACAAATAATAATAATAATAATAATGTGAAATGTTCACTAGAGAATTCAACTCGCGCGAATGAGGCAAATGATTCGGTTCGCAACACATTATTCATGTCATTTGATGAGTAATATGCTCCTCTGGCATTACGGGGGGCCTTCTTATATGTTCTCAGATTATCCCACCTAACTAACCGGGCTTCCTCTAAATTGTTGAAACGCCATATGCCTTCAAGCTTCCGTGATGCTTGCTTCAGTATGCAGGTCTGAGGGTTATACCATGGAGCGAGCCTCCTTTGTTTAATGATCCTCTTTTTTTAGAGGGGCTATCGAGTCTATTGTCATTTTCAGTGAGTCTGTAGCACCATCGACGAGATGATCAATCTGGGACGGACTAAAGTTACCACAGGAGTCCTCTGTTATATTGAGACATGGTAACAAATCAAATACAGAAGAAATTGTTTCCTTAAATCTAGCAACAGCACTGTCAATTAGACATCTGGTGTAGACACTTTTGCCTAACTGCGTACACTCTGGTAGTACAAACTCAAAAGTTATAAGACAAGGGTTAAATGGTTTTTGTTAATGCCATATGCAAGAACAAGGTCAAGGGTGTGGTTAAAGCTGTGAGTGGGTAAAGGTAAAACATTGCATTCAGTGTTGTAATTAAAAGACATGGTGCGTACATCTGTTCATGTAACATGATGTCATCCATAGCAACAGGATTAACTCTGGCCTTCCTCCTTCTTCAGGAGTTTTCTCAGTTCCTCAGTAGTGTCTCAGCAGCTTTGTGAAAAGGTCTAAAGAGCAAACCTTCAACACCTGTAGGAGGCAATAATAATCTTATAACTCAAAAGTGTGCAGTACTACATGCGGCTGCTCCAAAGCAGAGAGCACAAACATCACAAGTTGTAAGACCTGAAATCAGATTAGGCCCCATATATCCTTTAACCGAGCAGGGTGATTCCCAAACTCGGTTCAATAAAAAAGCTATTTTTTTACTGATAAGTGAAGGCTCTGGCTCCCATCCTACTTTTTAAGACTCTAGGAACCGAGTCTAGGAAGTAGCCTTGCATTAAGTGAGTGCAGTTCTCTAGTGAGGTAATATGGTACTATGAGCTCTCTAATGGGGTAATATGGTACTATGATCTCTCTAGTGGGGTAATATGGTACTATGAGCTATCTAGTGGGGTAATATTGTACTATAAGCTCCTTAAGATATGATGTTGCATCACCAGTTTGTAGAAGAAGGATTTTAAATGTGATTCTTGATCTTACAGGAAGCCGGTGGAGAGTAGCTAATACAGGAGTAATGTAATCTCTCTTCCTAGTCCTTGTTAGTACACGGGCTGCAGCATTCTGGAGTTACAGTAATCCAGTCTTGAAGTAACAAATGCGTGAATCAACTTTTCTGCATCCCTTTGAGACAAGATGTGCCTGATTTTGAAAATGTTATGTATGTGAAAAAAAGCAGTCCTTGAGATTTATTTTTTACGTGGGAGGTAAAGGACAAGTCCTGATCAAAGATAACTCCGAGATTCTTTACGGTGGTGCTGGATGCCAGAGCAATGCCAGCTAGAGAAACTATATCATCAGATAATTGATATCTGAGGTGTTCTGGGCAGTAAAATAACTTCAGTCTTGTTTGAGTTCAACAACCGGAAGTTGCAGTGATCTGCACCTTCTAAAAACCTGGATGATTCCAGGTTGTTATGTCTTTAAGACACGCTTGAAGTTTAGCCACCTGGTTGGTTTCATCTGGCTTGATCGATATTTATAACTGAGTATCATCGGCATAACAATAAAAGTTTATGGAGTGTTTTCTGACAATATTGCCTAAAGGGAGCATATATAATATATATTTAACTCTGTTCTTCTCATATACTGCCACGAGTATCGTGTTTCACTGTATCTTCTGCTGTCTGTCATCAGGTTTGCCGACCCCTCCATGTGGGTGGTCCACGTGGGGCTGACGGAGCAGCCGATCCACGGGGCTCAGTCTCTGGCTGTGGAGCACATCATATACCACACTCGCTACAGGCCCAAAGGACTGGACTATGACATTGCACTGATGAAACTGGCCATGTCACTAGTTTTCAATGGTATTGGTGTTCTCTTTCAAGACTTTGCTGAATACTCACCCTCTTTCTCAATAACATCCTGCTCTTTGTTCATACACTCAAATGCATCTCAGTATTTTCAACATAGAAGAGACCAAAAGATTCTGTTTAGTCCCAAGACTGACAGGAACTGAGGTTTCAGAGAGCTTTACAATCTGTACAGCATAGGACGTCCTCTGTACTTGGACCCTCACATTGGAACAAGAAAACCTTTCCCAAAAAAAAACAATGGGGGGGAAAAAAGGAAGAAACAGATTCGAACCAAAGTCCAACAGATGCCATGAGGACAGAAATGAACTTAATTCAATTGCAACATCATTCAATCCATATGATATAAATGATACATATGAGAGTAGTAATAGCAGTAGGAGCACTAATAATAGATAGAATATTAATAGATAGAATATTACCAATGATAACAGCAGCAGTGAAAACTAGAACATTTTGCAATACATTTTGATGTGTGGCGACTACTGCTGTAAGACGTCACAATATATATATATTACCGGTAGTGAGATGTGTTGTTGAGATTATTGAGGAGTCATTTCTGTATTTGTGATGGACTTGAGAGCAGCTACTGCTTCATAGACACAGGTCACTGGTTGCCATGGTGATTGGGGCACCAGGGTGAAGGGCAGATGAGATCTTAAGACTGATATGTCTCTATGTATCTATAACAAGTATGTGTGTATGTCTCTCTGTATCTAAAATAAGTATGGATGTGTGAAACTGCCCTGATTAGCTCATTTGAAGCACCTGTGTCATTGAGTGGCAGACTGTTTATTAGAGGGAGACTGGACTGTGGATTTAATGAAAACAACCTGTCAAACTACTGAATTTGACAGAAAACCATGACTGATTGTGAGAATATCTGAATCAATGGAAGCACAAGACTTTTGTGAACGTTTCCATGTACTTAAATGTTTGTGGGGTTTAGAAATTAGAGTGTAATGGCAGTTCAGAAAGTGCCCGTTTGCTGGGACCGGGGCTGGAAGCGGCGCAGTCGCGGAAACCGGGACCGGGGCTGGCAGCGGCGCAGTCGCAGGATCCGGAACCGGGGCTGGCAGCGGCGCAGTCGCAGGATCCGGAACCGGGGCTGGCAGCGGCGCAGTCGCAGGATCCGGAACCGGGGCTGGCAGCGGCGCAGTCGCAGAAACTGGGACCGGGGCTGGCAGCGGCGCAGTCGCGGAATTCGGGAACACCAGAGGTGGGGGCTGCTCTGGGGATTCCAGAGGCAGGGGCTTGAGAGATGAGGTTGCGGGAGCCGGCGGAGACTGGAGTGTCCAAGCCAGTTCCCGCACCATGCGGCCAAGACGGGAAATCTCTGCCGCAAGGGAGTGCGTTCCCAGCTGCATCTCCCCAAGTTCCCGGAGGTACCCCTCCATCCCCGTGCCAAGTTCGGCCAGCATAGCCTCCTCGGTGGTCGCTGGGTCCATTGGTGGTCGGTCTGTTCTGTCACGGGAGTACAGGATTTAGGACCCAAATGCAGACCACAAACGCAGTTAAAAGGGAAAAACTGAGGTTTATTCAAGGAGCATGTGAGCTGAACCGGGTGTGGAGCCCGTGGTCCGACACTGAAGGCTGGGAAGGGGAGCAGAAGACGGGGAGCAGAAGACGGGGAGCAGAAGACGGGGAGCAGAAGACGGGGAGCAGAAGACGGGGAGCAGAAGACGGGGAGCAGAGACAAACAACAGACCGACACTGAGGCCTGCAGACTCAGGACAGATATAGTCCCTTGATCAAGATTGGCCGCAGCTGCGTGCCAATCAGGGATGTGGCCGTGGGAGGTGTGTGGAGGCGGGACAGAAAACAAACGACGAACACCTGGCAACACAACAAACAGACACATGACAGACACAAGAGGGGAGGAGATTTGGGAAAAACAGGTTACACACACCGGGTCAGACAGGGATCCTGACACATTATGTGTATCAGGTGTCTGATGTATCAGCTCTCATCTGTTTTCACTTCACCTTTTAGTGTAATTAGTTGGAGTGCTTCAGCACTTAAAATAAAGCTAAAATAAGGATTTTTGTATTAAATACTGAATGCTTTTACTAATAATTTGACTACTGCTGCTAATAGTTCAACTACCACTACTGCTACTACTACTTACTACTACAGCTAATACTATGAATACTACTAATACTTATACTTATACTACTATTATTTCAACTACTATTTTTACTCATACTACCGTTATTACAAATACTCTGCATCTCTATATGTCTCTATCTGTCAACGCTTTTGGGCTTCAACAGTTTTCAGCAGGTAGTTTCTCTTTTTTGTATTTTAAGCTATATTCAGCTATTTTAAGCTAAATTCAGCTATATTGAGCTATATTCTGCTAATTTCAGCTATATTGAGCTAATTTCAGCTATTAGCTATATTGAGCTATATTCTGCTATATTCAGCTATTTGCAGCTATCGGCTATGTTGAGCTATATTCTGCTATATTCAGCTATATTGAGCTATATTCTATTTTCAGCTATATTAAGCTTTTTTCCGCTATTTTGTTCAAATATTTAAACTTAAAGCTTCAGCTTTTAGCACACCAATGCATTTTCAGCAGGAAATGCTCTTTCTAGTTGTTTGTGTGACGCTGCTGATCACTGTCATTGCAGTCCAAACTGCAGCAGCCGCCAGCTGAAAACAGGATGTGGTTGTAATTACACATGCATGATTGATTGATGTTGATCATGGTGGAAACAGTGCACACACATTGTTGTGTTCGGTAGATGTGGGTCACTGAAATTCTCCTCTGTAGGCTTTGTGGAGCCCATCTGCCTGCCAAACTATGGGGAGACGTTTGAGGAGGGCTCCATGTGCTGGATCTCTGGATGGGGAGCGACTGAGGATGAAGGTGAGTCTGAACATGGCAAAAAAGTGATTTCTAGTCAATTATTTCAGCTGCGTACAATTACATTCTCTGTTAGGTGTAATATAACATATCTGTGGTCATGCCCTTTCTGACACATGCTTGAAATTACATGCTTTTTTCCAGGAGAGACAAGTGTGGTTTTGCGCTCGGCCGTGGTGCCACTCCTCTCCACTAAAACCTGCAACCAACCAGAGGTTTACCAGGGCCTCATCTCCTCCTGGATGATCTGTGCAGGATACCTAGAGGGAGGAACTGACTCCTGTCAGGTAGAATGTTTTCTTAAGCATTGATCACTTCACTGAAGATTTCAGTGCAGAGGACAGGCCCTGATTGCTGTGTCCCCCGCAGATCTGCTGCTCTTCATTGAGGAACCCATTCTCAGAGAGGTTTACCAACCTACCTGACCTACCTGCCCCCATCCAATAACTTTATTTGAGCAAGATGAAATGATTGGACAGATTGCATTGAATGTGCTGTAACTCTGTTACGTTGTTCATTCTGGTCACATGACATCTATTGCGCTGTCCATCCAGGGAGAGGGATCCTCCTCTGTAGCTTTCCTGAAGGTTTCTTCCCTTTTTTCCCTGTGAAAAGTTTTTTTCTCTTTTTTTGGGAGTTTTTCTTGATCGATGTGAGGTCCTGGGACAGGGATGTCGTATGTGACAGATTTTAAAGCCCTCTGAGGGGAGTTTGTAATTTGAACAAAATAAACTGGAGGAGTGGAGGGGGGTCACAATTGTTTTGAGATGAAATGACAACTGACAGCAGCAGAAAGGACAACCTATTTAAAGGTTTAACAATGTTGGCTTAAGGAAACTACACAGAATCTGGTTGGTTAATTTAAAGTAAATCAGCTGCTCAGTGTCAGTGAAACCAAGGAGTTGATTGTTTATTTTAGAAAAAAGGAGGTGAAGACACATACCTGTCTACATCAATGGAGCTGAGGAGGAACACCTTTAAGGTTCTGAGAATCTCCAACAACCCGACATGGTTCCTGTGCCAAGTTCTTGTAAACTTTCCCAGAGGAGCAATAAAGAGGAGCACAGGTGGTGACTGTGGCTCACTGGTTAGCAGGTTTGACTTTCAATCAGAGTGGTTCAAACCCGGCTCAGCCAGTCCGTGTTGTTGTGTCCTTGAGCAAGACACTTAACCCTAATTGCTCACCGTTGCTGTGTCTACGGTCTACTGTATAGCATGTAAGTCACTTTGGATAAAAGCGTCAGCTAAATTAAATGTAGTGTAATGTAAAAAGCATGCTGACTGAAACATTACAAACTGACATGGGATGTGTACAGCCCAGGACAGGAGGGCTCTACAGCTGACACAATAGCATCATTGGTACCTTCTACTGAGCATCAGTGATGTTGGTGAGAAGAGGAGTGTGAGAAGAGCTAAAATAATTAAAAAAGACAAAATCCTAGCAGGCACAGCCTGTTGGCCTGCTGCCGTCTGGAAAGAGATACAGAAGAATCAGCTGATGGACCAGCAGCTTCTTTCCTCAATTCATCATCCACATATAATTTTGTTTAGTTTTGTTTTGTATATCACAAAATGAGACTACAAACTGTGTTTTATTGCGCAACCTTGTGTTGTACAAAGACAATAACTTTGTCACCTTAACTTGGTACCAACTATAGGCAAAAGGGGGCAGTGTTCTGAGGCTACACATATTGAGGACATGCTCTTTTTTATTTTTTAAGGAAGAATTGATATAGCAGTTGGCTGAAATCAAAATGAAATAAACATTATTAGATGTAGCTCTCAATATCTGACTCAGCTTCAACATGACATGCGACAGACGGGCAAACCCTTAAACCGCTTACCTTGTACAAGGCTCTTTCTCAACCCATCCGATTAAAAACAGTTTGAAGATGACTATAGTTCATCAGCTGATTCTTCTGTATCTCTTTCCAGACGGCAGCAGGCCAACAGGCTGTGCCTGCTAGGATTTTGTCTTTTTTAATAGTCAGGGACATAAGTATTTGGACATGACACAATTCTCTAATTTTACACATCTGCAATGGATTTTAAATAAAGCAATCAATATGTGGTTGAAGTGTAGACTTTCAGCTTTATTTGAATGGGTATAACAAAAGTATGGCATTAACTGTTTGAATTACAGCCATTTTACACAGTCCCCAACATTTTCAGAGGCTCAGAAGTAACTGGACAAACTAACATAATAGTGAATATAAGAATCATTTTTAACTATGGGCCCGAATGAGAACCCCTAAAACTGAGCTTTAGTCATATGTTCAGTTGATTATATGAACCCATAATCAATATCAGACCCATCTGATGTCAATATAGAAAAGATTCAGCAAAGTGTGAACTTACTTCATAGTCAAAAGCATTTAATATGTGAATAAAGAAACACAATTGAACTATACACATTAACATAAACCATAAATATGCCTGAACGTGACTCAAAATGCACCCCGAGTTTTGAAAGAAATGCTGATTAAAATAATAATAAAAAATACTTGACTTCACTCAATCAAAGCCATACTTCGCACAGATACTCTTTACATATATAGCTATGTTATACAAAAATACAGCCTTTGTGAATATTGTTAAGATAATAAAGATTAACGTTAAATACTAGGGATGCAACGATACCACTTTTTACAAACCGATACGAGTACGAGTATTTTTATTTGTGTACTTGCCGATACCGAGTACCGATACTTCTTAGATTTGGTCTCCATGAAAGTGCAATTAATTTGGAGGCAGATTTTATTTTATCCTCTGCAGATTATGTCAAGCCTATAGTACAAAATTAACAGAAGGCTATCCCAAGCTTTAAACTTCTTGTGGAAGTCCCTCTAATGTCGGACCATAAAACGCCCCCGTGTCCGGGTTCATAATGTAAGCGATAATATTAGGGATCGAGCAATTATATAGGAAGCTGTGTTCCAAGTTATGTTTCCGGTGCTTTTATTGTGGAGGGAGAAAAGGAAAGGAAAAGGAGTGGAATTGTGGGATATACGTGTGTGAAGGAGATAAAAAAGTGGTTCAAGTTACCCTGCAGCGTGTTTTCATTTTATTAGAATTACAAATATAGACACACAACAGACACTCGGCTACAATAATATCACCCGTAGCCGCACAACAGCGTCTGAATGTGGCCGCTGCCAGCGCTGCTTCTGGCGACCCCTGCCCTAGACGTTGAAGTCAGGTAGGACAACAAATCTTTTTCTCCACAAAGCGCGACCAGTTTGTTGTAGCGAAATACTGTTGAGTGGTATCGGTTCTTGGTATCGACAATTGAAATCGATACGAGTACGAGTATTTTAACGCAGTATCGACCCCCGATACCGGTATCGGTATCGGTGCATCCCTATTAAATACAATTATTTTCATAAACTAATTATTAACTATTATATATTACATTACATTTAGCTGACGCTTTTATCCAAAGCGACTTACATGATATACAGTAGACACAGCAACGGTGAGCAATTAGGGATAAGTATCTTGCTCAAGGACACAACGACATGGACTACCGGAGGCTGGGATCGAACCACCGACCCTCTGATTGAAAGACAGACTTGCTAACCACTGACCCACAGTCACCCCAATACAAGGGTTTTCTGTATATTATAGCTGTTGAAATTATTCAAATAGAC